>PPJJ03000019.1:0-189989 GCA_003705735.3 Blastobotrys peoriensis | reverse complement strand
GGCAGTGGGAGGGCGAGAAGCCGGCGGGGGACGGGGCAATTGGGTCAAGCAAATGAATGGGAGACGCCGCGATGTTGCCGGCCGGACTGGCGGGCGCTTCCTCTGCCCCTCCCACTGTGCCCCACCCAGCCCACTCCCCGACTTTCTTTTTGCCGTCGCCCATATTAAAGTTGGCTGCGGCTCACGTGACAGCCGTGTTCTCCCGCCTAAGTGGGCCGACAATTTCTCGTTGATTCGAATAAGCGTATCTGCCGGTACTACTTTAGACAAAGTGGATACGACGATGCTGTCTAGAGGTTTTGGTGCGTCCCGGACTGTTTCCTGGTACTCCCGAGAACTCCCGATGCAGGCTTCGGGTAGGGTGTTGGCCAAGGGTGCGCTTAACCGACGGGGCCCTAGTGCGATCATTGGCTTGAGATTCCAACACACTCCTTCAGCACCGTCCCCTCAGCCGACACAAGAAGCTAGGCAGGAAGCATTCAGGAGGGGCCTCGCAGCTGCTCGCAGGCAGCAGGAGAACAAGTACTCGGCCAACTTTGCGCTGTACTCGGGGTCGGTGATTATTGCATTCATTGGTCTGGCGTTTGCGGCAGTACCGCTCTATCGCATGCTGTGCTCGAGTTATGGCGGAAAGGCAACGTCTGCTACAGACGATGGCAAGTTTGCTCCGGAGCGATTAGTTCCGGTAGATTATAAGAAGCGGTTACGAATCTCTTTTTCGTCCGAGGTGTCTAAAATCCTCCCCTGGAGTTTCCGACCACAACAGCGCGAGGTCTATGTGCTACCAGGAGAGACCGCATTAGCATTCTACAAGGCGAAGAACAATTCGGACCGAGACATTATTGGCATGGCTACGTACTCTGTGATCCCAGACAAGGCGGCACCGTACTTCTCCAAGATCCAGTGTTTCTGCTTCGAGGAGCAGCAATTGCGAGCGGGAGAGGAAGTAGACATGCCTGTCTTTTTCTTTATTGACCCTGATTTCGCTTCAGATCCGTCGACGCGAAACATTGACGACATTGTATTGCATTACTCATTCTTCAAAGCTCACTACGACGAAGATGGGGTTCTATCGCCAGTCAATGAAAAGGCACCAGTGTCGATAGTACCGGTTGCGGCTCCTGTCCCTGCGTAGTGTGGTCCCTCACACCAAGTGTGCGTGGTACTGGTACTGACCATGTGGACTGGGACTAACTGTCTTGTAAATATGTGCAATTCTTGCGGGTGTCATTAATAAATTAAGTTAAGCTAGAAAGGAGGCAGCTCCGTTCGAGGCAGTGCTCGGTTTTCAGCTGGCCCGCCGTCTTCATCATCCCATTCGAGTACAATTGTCGGGGTCTCAATTGGAGACGACGAGTCGGCGTGTTCGTCGCCTACTGAAGTATCAATTGAGAGCTTTGGAGATGGTGAGGGTGATGATTGATGGAGGGTGAACCGGCGGGTGAGCTTTTTTGGCCCCCCGGTCTCTTGTGCCGAGACCTCGCTCGGGTCAACGGTGCTTGCCGCTCGCTGAAGAGCGACGTTCAATGCGTCAGGAGAGAAGACGTCTTCATCGCCGAACACAGTTTGTCGGTTGGGCTCTGCCTCTCGTTGCGATTCCCAAGATGCTGGAGGGCTAGGCGGGGGCGAAATGAGCCACAGCCGGCCGGCATCGGGCAGCTGTAAATGCTGAGGCACCGAGGACCCGTCGACGGAGAGCGGAGTATTTTGAGCATAGAATGCTCGCACAGCACTGCCGAATTGTGACTGGACCGCGGCATTGCCGGTGATGCAGGATCGAGCCTCGGTTGCTTCGTGTGCCGATGCAAACACTGCAATGACACGAGCAAAGGATTTTAGTGGCGCCCAGTGTACAGGGGCGATTCCCGACTTTGCGAGCTCGAGTTTGAGGCACGATGCGATGTCTGCGATGTGGGTCCTTTCAATGCCGGACACCACCAGCGTGTTCGAAGGTTCAGCCATGATGCAATGTCCGAGCGAGTGTGGAGGTGAAGTTGGTAGTTCGTAGTTGGCCAGCGGTAAAGTCAAGGAAGAGTACAGGCTGATGGGAGGAGTCGACTAGGCCTGGTTCTTTATATGAGCTGGGTCAAACAGTATGGTAAAAGCTCTTGTTGTAGTCAACACACTGGCTAAGCCCTCCTTGGCGTATCTCGGGCTGTGCAGGTACTGTGAGCGCTATTCCTACTGCTACAGTGCAGTATTTGTACCATACAGTAGCCGGGCGCCAGCACTTTGCGCCACACATCACTGCCACCTTGAGCGAGGTGTGGTGGCACAGCCATCGCATCTATTGCCGTTTGCAACCAGAGAGGCTTAGCAGGAAATGGGGATCTGGGCGGGAGGTTTTGGTTTTGGCATGGGCAGTGGCAGGAGACGGTGGCAGCCAGTGGCAGTGGGAAATCGTTGCAGTGGCGATTACACGGCAGTAGCGGTCTAATTGGGCGGTTGCTGTATAGCGTCATTGTATTGGACGCAACAGTCGTATAGTGGCAGTACAGTGGCCATACAGTGGCAGTACAGTGGCCGTACAGTGGCAGTATAGTGACACTCGTATAGTGTCAGTGGCAGTGGCAGTGTGGGAAGGGGGCTGTGACTGTGGCGCCAGTAGAGTCGGCATTGGGCAGTGGCTTGGACGTGCTTTGCTACATTGCAGTAGCAATTCAAGTACTGTTCTACTTAGGGCCGAATTCAGCCCGCGAGGCGGCCCAGTCGTAAGTTCTGCTAGTGCCCAGTCTCAGACCCCACACTCTCTGCCTATCAGTACCCGCCTATAGCCTATACGAGATCGGGCTCGGACCAGTTGAGGGTAGCCGTACAATTTGGCAAGGAGGAGGCGGCCTGAACCTCAGCAAATGGCAAATGGTGATCACCGTACTCAGTCACGACATAGCGGTAGGTAGAAGGGGCGCGGAAAATCCCGCATCCCACTCGTGGTATAGCATGGTATATAATCAGTCGCTCGCCTACTACCCAATCGTAAGGAGGTTGAGCCTGAGTAGACCTGCCTGAGGTAGACATGCCTGGGGCAGGCAACCTTGACGAAATGAACTCTGGGAGCCTGCTGGGGACCCTGGCGGGAGCCTGTGCCTGGGAACTGTTTAGGACCCTGTAGCATCATACCATATTCGATAGAGGTTGTGTGCTGGTGGTGCCTTGAGCCAAGCTTCAAGATCTGGTATCAACTCTGCTACGCACTGTTAGGCACTGCTAAGGTTAGCTAAGGTTAGCTAAGGCAAGCCAGGGCCGCTAAGGCTACTAGGGCTGCCAGGCTGCTAGGCTATTAAGCTACTAAGGCTTCTGCGCCAATACCAGCCCAATGCCGGTACTACCATATCTGTATGTATGCCTTCTAGCTCGTTCGGTCAATCTGGCATAGTCAAAGGCGCCAATTGCGGAATTGGCGTTCTGGGGCTAATGCGGGTGCTGTCGTCACTGGATGCTGGATGGAGTGACCGCGTCCTTGTGGCACGCTACTGTCCATTCTGGCGAAAAAGCCGGTGGACCCCAAGTCCCAGTCGAAGTAAGCAATCACCGCAGTCTGACTTGGCACTCCACACTGGCTTACCTTATCCACGGGCGGGCTCGAATGGAGTAGATTTGCTTGGCGGAGCCCAAAAAGCAATAGGGCTTCAGGCCAATTAGAGCGAGTCCAGTGGGAGAGCCCAGCAAAAAGCAACGAGGACGGACCGAAAAAGCAACGACCAGTTTGAACAACGAGCTTCATAGCCCACTATATCCGCAAAGCGGCCAATTAGATGAGGTAGAGTGGGAAAAGGGGGCGGTTTTTTGGGACTTTTTTTTTTCGGTGGGCCGTGGTGTATACGGTTGGGTATTTTACCTGTCAACGGCTAACCTGACCGCGTCGGGGCCCGCTTACCCCAGAGTCCCAGCCTCCACGGTCACCTACCACGCGATTTGCCCGGCCTGATAAAAAGCAACTGCAAGGGGCGCGCAGCTCTACAAAAGCAATCATGATTCTATTTATCTGTGACCGGTATCGACTCCAACTTGGCGACGGGACCGGGCCCTGAACACAGCAAGCTCGGGTCAATAGCGGCATAGTCCAGGCATGATCTAAGCATGGTATAAACATGATTTCTACCTGCTCAAGATCACTGGCGGTCTAGTGGGAAGCACCGCCAAACCATCTACACATGCCCAATGTCAGTCCTGTCCCGACCCGCCAACCACGCCGGGCCCTGTATTTCAGCCTGCCCATCGTTTGCAGACCAACTAAGACATTGTCGAGGTCCCGTTACTTGTTTTGTCGAGCCGATATTCATCAACAAAATATCCGTCAGGCGGCCACACTTAGTCGCGGGTTCCCTGAGAACAGAGTTGGCAAATCATGGGCGCGGTATTAGGCCACTAGTGAGCCCCTGGCCCTTGCAACCAATCGCCTGTCATTGTGGAGCGGTAGCTCAAGCTCTGCTCAGCCCTAGCCCCCCCGCCTCTAGGGGATACTCACTGCGGCCCACAAGTCATGGTACTGTCTAGTGGCTGCGTATTCCCCACCGCTCACACAAGCCGTTGATCACAATGCAGCGAACTGCCAAATCAGTTACTTGATCTGGAAGGGAGCGATTGTGCAAGCGAGACTCAGTGACGCAATGAGCAAAGATTTGGTGAAAATCACGACATGTCATGTTAATATGTGCACTAGAAGCCGCTGGATTTGGGTCTCAACCCATGGGGAGCAAAGATCAAGCGCGCCTAAGACTTGAGGCTACTGTGGTTACAGGCAGATATGCTTGAGCACGCCTGTGTGGAAAACTGAATCACTCAGAACGGGTCATCGCTACCACATCTTTTACAGAACCGAAAGAAATTCTACGCATACCCTCAGACAGAACCTGAATATATAAATCGGTCTCTACCTGCATAGTGGTAGAGCAGTTGTTTTTTTTGGGTTGTCGTTATTAAGGTTGAACGACATCGGCAGTCGCAATCTTTTTCACTTTTTGGAGTTTAAACCCCGGTTGCATTCGCTTGGATAATGTCGTCAAGAGATAAAGGTCCGTTTGGACCCGGAATCGAGAATGAGAGTCTTCCTCCCAACGAGCACAAGAAGCACCAAAGCGACGAACCGTTGGCTGCGTCAAGATCCCTGGAGTCAGGCCGAAGTCTCGAACAAGGAAGCTTGGAGGAATACCTCGAGCGCCAGATCGAAGCCGAGAAGAACAATGATATCAAGTACCGCACTTGTTCTTGGGAAAAGACCGCTGCGTTGCTGTTTTCTGAGTACATCTGTCTGGCCATCATGTCGTTTCCTTGGTCGTACTCGGTTCTCGGTCTAGTCCCGGGCCTCATCATCACGGTGTTTGTTTCGCTCACTACTTTGTACACTGGCCTGGTGCTGTGGGAGTTTTGTCTCAAGAACCCTGAGATCCGTGACATTTGCGATATCGGACAGAAGCTGTTCTGGGGGAAGCGATGGGCGTGGTATTTCACCGCGGCTTGCTTCCTGCTCAACAATACTTTCATTCAGGGACTTCATGTCCTCACTGGTGCTGAGTATCTTAACACCATTTCTGACCACGGCGCCTGCACCGTCGTGTTCGCGGTGGTCATGACTGTGTTATGTTTTTTGTTTTCGCTTCCTCGAACGTTTGCTAATCTCTCATGGCTCGCTCTGTTTTCCGCAGCCACCCAGTTCATTTCCATCTTGTTGGCAATGATCTTTGCCGGTGTCCAAACGCACCCTGGTGGGTACGACGGTACTCCCGTCAAGTACTCCATCTGGCCCGAGAAGGGCACCACCTATGTCGCCGCCATGAGCGCCTTCCTCAACATTACCTACACGTTTGTGGGCCAGATCACGTACCCGTCGTTTATCGCCGAAATGCGGGATCCCCGTCAGTTCCCTCGGGCCCTGTACTCGGTGGTCCTCGCTGAGGTTATCACCTTCTCTCTTGTCGGAGCCATTGTATACGTTTATGTGGGCAACGCCTACGTCATTGCCCCCGCCTATGGATCTCTGTCCCCGACGTTCAAGAAGATTGCCTTCAGCTTCACCGTGCCCACTCTTGTGTTCTTGGGAGTGCTGTACGCCTCGGTGTCAGCTCGATTCGTCATGTTCCGCATTTTCCGTTCCAACCCCAAGCACGTTACCCAGAACACCACCACTGGCTGGATCGCATGGTCTGGAATCTTGGCCCTCACGTGGATTGTTGGATTCATCATTGCCGAGGCCATCCCCTTCTTCTCAGACTTGCTGTCGTTGCTGTCGTCGCTGTTTGACTGCTGGTTCGGATTCATCTTCTGGGGTGTCGCCTGGTTCCAGCTTCGTCAGGAGGAGATGGGTCCTGGTTGGTACAAGCGATTGAGTCCTTGGGGCTACGTCAAGATGGCGACTAACATTTTCCTTATTGGTATGGGATTGTATATTCTGGGTCCGGGTACTTACTCCACCGTGGAGAGTATTATTCTGAGCTTCAAAAGTGGCGCCGTCAACGGGGTGTTCAAGTGTGCCAGTAACGGACTATAGACGATGATCCAGCATGGATTCATTATAAAGTGACGTTTGCATGTTATCTGATTAAAGAATAGTAATGTATTTTAGTAGAATTGGGCTTCACTCTAGTTGCAGTCGCTGCAATTCGTTGCTTTTCGTTTATCTGCCTTGGACGATAGGCGACTGATTCGCGGCTGAAAATAGCCGATGACAAAATTGGGCCTCGGACCTGTCGTGTAACAGCGAAGCTGCTCCGGAGATGACTAGAATCGCAGTATTGGAAACTGATACGCCAGTTCCGAATGTTCAAGCGAAGTATCACTCCTACGGTGACATCTTTGAGAATCTGCTGAGAAACGCTGGCCTGCCTGAGGATGTGCAAGTGTCAAAGCACCATGTGGTCGAGGCGACTGATGATAGCGTCTACCCCAATATTGACGAGATAGATGGAGTACTCATCACTGGGTCCAAGCACAACTCTTACGAGACGATTCCGTGGATCAATAGACTAGTAGAGTATACCCAGAAACTGGTGGACAAGAAGGTGCCTATTGTAGGGATCTGTTTCGGACATCAAATCGTGGGCCGAGCCCTTGGGGTGAAGGTCGGCAAGAACACGCTGGGATGGGAAGTCTCGTCGGTGCCAATCGAGCTCACGGATAGAGGCAAGCAGCTCATCGGGCCATATCTCTCGAGGCAGGCTTCTTCGACTGTGCACATTATGCAAATGCATCAGGACATCGTCCACGAGCTTCCGGCTGATACTGAGCTGTTGGCGTCCACAGAGGTATGCAAAGTACAGGGATTTTACCGGTCTGGAGGCTTACTCACGTTTCAGGGCCACCCAGAGTTTAATGAAATGATTGTTAAGGAGATTGTGGCAGTTCGGCACTCGACCGGTCTCTTTTCTGATGCCACCGCTAGTGAATACACTCGTCGAGCCAGTCAGGAGAATGATGGGCCAAATCTTGCCAGGGCCATGGCTAAATTCTTGACCAACCAAGGTCATATGTAGACCCTTTTAGGTTTTGGGGAGTCCAGATATGGGCGGCCTTAGTGGCTATTGTTCCAATCAATGCATGCTTGTAGAGGTAGCGTTCCGCCAAAAATGTCAAGGGCACTGCCAAACGTTAGATCCACCTTGCCGTTACTCAACGTATTGACAAGCTCGAGGTCAGAAATGTCTCGAGCACCCCCAGCATATACGGTGGGAATTGTCACCCATTGTCCTAGCGCCTTGACCAAATCCGAGTCAATCCCCTTACACAGGCCCTCGACGTCAGCAGCGTGGATCAAAAACTCACTGCAGTAATTCGAGAGCAAGTCTAAAGTCTCCTTATTCACCTCGGTATCGGTCAGTGTCTGCCATCGGTTCATTGCGACAATCCAAGAGTCTCCTCGTCTTCTGCAGCTCAAATCCACTACTAGCCGGCCCTTTCCAACCAATTGAGCTAACTTTCTGAGCCGGTCTAGCGACAGCTTGGCGTCTGGGAACAGGTACGACGTCACAATGATCTTGGAAGCTTTGCCGGTCTCAATCCAGTACAGAGCATTCTCGTCATTGATTCCACCTCCAACTTGAAGACCGTTTGGCCAGGCGGATAGCGCCTCAAGAGCAGCAGCATCGCAGCCCGGCCCAAGCTTGATAACATGGCAGCCTTGAACGTGCAAATCGTGGTACAGTTTGGCGTAAAATTCAGATGATTTGGTGGAGACAAAGTTCGTTTTGGTAGCCTTGTCGTCGGAATCATTGAGCGTTCCGCCCACAATTTGCTTCACTTGACCCCCGTGGAGGTCAATACATCCCTTGAATTTTGTCATTTCCAGATCACTGAAAAGTTCAAATTTCATCTTGCAGTTGTGAACCCGATTTAACCTTCACAGGAAGGGCTGAGGCAAGAGTGAAAAATCCCATAGATAGGAGATCAGATTGAAAAGTTTCACCGACAATGAGCCAGAGTGATTCGGATGATGAAGGGCCTCAGGTCGTGAGGTTCTCTGGAACGACGACCACTGATTCGCAGTTTTCAAAACGAGACAAGAAGCTGTTTATGGTAAGTACAGGGCCACGCCGCCTAGGAGAGCTTGCATTGTATGAATGAAGTGCTAACGAAGTCATCACTGGCTCCGAGGAATACCGTGAAGGAGCCACCGAAGCCTCGAAAGAATAGGGGATCGGAAAAGGACGATTCGGAGAATATCGAGAAGGATGTCGCTCTACAACGCTTGATCAATGAGTCTCATATCCTGGCTGAAGCCAACAAAACAAATGCATACACTGGAGCTGACATCTCGTTAGACTTTGATCCAATTGGAAAGTCTCGATTACAGGCGCTGGACAATCGATTGGGCCAGCTTACAAACGGCAAATCGTCGCCTAGGCCCCAGAAGATGGCAATGAAGGTGAGGCAAGGGGTTGACGCTAAGAGACGAAGCCAGCAGGAGAAGCATCAACGAGAGGCTAAGGAAGCAGGCATTGTGCTGGCGCGGCCGCAGCCAAAGGTGTCTAAGGGGCCAATCAAGAAGCGAGATCGAGGTCTTAAGATTGCATCAGTTGGACGGAGCACAGGACATGGGCTTATTATTAGTGACAAAGAAATCGCCAGGGTTTCGAGCAAGGGTAAGGGTAAGGGTAAAGGCAAAGGCAAAGGCAGGAAGTGAATGGAGGCAGCAGGGAGGGGTGCAGGTAGTCGGTCAATGCAATGGCAAAGGCAATGACAAGCTAGTAGGCTATGCTGCCACAATGCTATCGGCTGCATTACTGTAGCAGGTCAGCAGGTCAGCAGGTCAACAGCCACCAGGTCAGCCACCAGGTCAATGCATTGCCGTACTGGCTTCACTGCGATACCGGCAACTGCCAATGCCTACCCATCACCGCCCTTGTCTGTCCAATGCCCATCATCCGCCAAGACAGACCAATTGTATTTGGAGCTTAATTGTCTACTTTGTTTTGTCTGGCGTTGATTCACGCTATTCTTGATTGCTTCACCCTCTGCTCGCCTGGCTCAGCCCAGTCCTACTAGCCACCAGCCACTAGCCCTAGCCACTAGTGCCAGTATCCTACGGCTCTCTGCTCACCGGCCAGGGCTCGTCATTCTCGGATCGCATGACCTGCTGAATTTGGCGCCTATTTATATCCTCGGTACTCTCACTCGGCCAAGACTACTAGTCTCACTACCTCAATTCAAACCTTGGTCACGCACAATACCTCACCGCCACTGCCACCGCCACTGCCACTGCACTCAGGTCGGGCCACTAATACTCCCAGCTGCTACTCCGTCCCGTCGCCCTCCCGTCGCCGTCCTCCTGCCCATACCGCAAATCTGCCTATCGTCCCCTGATCTGACGCACCTATTACCTCGCTTGGATCACCGATTGTGACCAGTGAAACTCGCACTGCAGCGGCAGGTGCAGATGGATTGCTAACTAGACGCATAGCGAACAGAATGGCGACTTTTTTAACTCTAAACCGAGCAAGGCTGGGGTCGGAGCCTCACATTGCTGAGCCCAAACCGGGAAGTTGCATGCCAGTGCAATTTTTGGTCGCGTGTGGGAGAGCAAGAAAAAAAAAAGTGAGGCAGAAAGGAATGGGGCATGTAGTTAAAAAGACCTTACCAACGACTGCCCCGAGCTGATACGAGTTTCATCCTATATATACGAGCCGATCGCAGGACGACTGATAGATAACCGACCCACTTTGAGGGACCAGTGACATCTGTGGTAGAATCCCAAGTCCAGACACTGTCCAGACACGCGTCGCTTCACTGAATATATTACTAGTTACCCCGGCAAAGGCAGTGATCAGTCGCCTCACCCTAACCCCGGCGTCCGAGGACGAGCTGAATGGCAGATCTCAAAAAGACTCCGACGCGGTATCGAAAGCGGCCGGCAAAGACAGACACCAGTCGCGACTTGCCGGCCGCCGCCGCCGCCGCCGCCGCCACGATCGTGGGCATGTCTGGGTCTGGGTCTGCATCGACGTCTCCCCGTTTAGATCGTGACTACCGTGATGCGAGTCATGGCGCTAGGCCCGCTGCTACCCCGCCGTTACCACCGTCGTCAATTGGTGCACTTGCAAACCAGACTCAACAGCCCAGTCTCAACGTCCACAAACCGTTTGCGCATTCAAATCTGTCCCAGACCAGTGTTGGCAGCGGCTTTTCATTTGATTCGGACGGTTCACAGGCCCACGCTCAGGCGCTCAACGGCCATGGACCAGGATCCCAGGTTCAAACCCACGCTCAAGTCCAGGCTCAGGCTAAGGCGTTATTGGCCGAGGCTCAGACCCCACTTCCAGCCGGCCTAGGGAAACCAGTAAACGGGCATGGCCATGGCCATGGCCATGCCCAGCCGGCTGCCAACTATTCTAACCCGTCTCGACCACGAGTCGAGACCCGCACTGACCGCAATACCAGTAGTGGTACCGGCACGGGCGAGCGGGTGGAGGTCGTGCGAATACAACTGCCGACCCAAATCGTTCAAAAAGAAGTCCTGCCGAGCCTGACTGTGACCCAACTACTGTCTGAGCTGCTGTCCGAACATCGCTACGAAATGACGTCGACCAAAATCGAAGACCTCGTGCTGTGGGAGGTCATTCCCGAACTTGCATTGACCCGACCTCTACGAGCCCAAGAAGTGCTCAAGCTGATTGTGTCTTCTTGGGAGCACGACAGTCCAAACTACCTAGAAGTTGGATCATACGAAGCTCGACTAGATCTTAGTTCGATTGCGTGCCTCACCCCCCGCCGCGACCTCATTACCCGTGGAGCATCGTTTAACGGAAAAGTGCAGTACTGCAAGAGCGGAGTCGGGGCTGGAGGGTGGAAAAAGGGTATCGCGTCGGTATCAGATGGGGTGCTGCGCATCTTGGCCAAGTCTGGCTCTTCTCTCATGCCGTCTGATGCTAAAGATGTGGTCAAGTCCGTCACTATCCACGACTATGACCTGTACGAGGTCAAATCGTCTCTGGCTAATGGCATTTACAAACCCAAGACCATCCAGTCGCTCAAAACGTGTCTGATTTTGAGGTCTCAGCAGTCGCCCGACTTCTTCGTCAACAAAACTGACGGCGTATTGGCAATTTGCCCGTCGACCCCGGCCGACTTCGACATGCTGCGAAACATCTGCTTCTCTCTTCGTACCCAGTCTGCAGACAAGCTGAGCCGGTCATACGTCAACTCGCTGACGTCGCCAGTCTCGCCGTCGGAGGGTGCTAAGAACCTGCTCAATCTTCATGGCCCGGACGCGCAGGAAAAGAATCCAATTGCAGCGCCCGTCGACGAGGTAGGCCTGGGCATCTCAAAGATCAAAGTATCAAATCCTGGCTCAGACCGGCCCCGCCAACCTGCTGCACGCATTAATCCAGACGGGCTACTCGGCGATCATTACGATGCGAAAGTCCAGAGCGCGAATGGACCAGCGCATACTAACGGAGTGAATGGAGGAGTGATTACGAATGGCGTTGGTGGCAGTGCCCTGCCTGCGAGCCTCCTTGCTCATAACAACGTGATTAGTGCGACTCAGTTCGCGCCAAATTCACTCCTGGCTAAGGCGGCGGAGCCGGCTAATGGCGGGTTTGAAAGGGGCCTTTTGGGCCGTAGCTACACGACTAGAGCTCCGCGAGACGGCAGTCCACGAGCACTAGCGAAGCGCAGCGCCAGTTCAGGGCACCGTGCTGCCATTCCAGGCGCCAGCGAGCGACCAATTGCTATCCCACAGGGGTTACGAACAAACACCGCAATGCGGTGATGATTTATGACGAATGTATGTATTAATATTAACATCAATTGAGTGGTATTCTGATCATTCGACCATTAAGTAATCTCATACCAACTGATAGGCTGAAGGCCCAGAATCGAACAGGAACGGGAACGAGAACCTATACTTCAGCTTCTTGCGATACGCCATATGCTAAGTTTGGATGCGGTTCCTGTCTCAAATTCAGATTTACTCCTTCTACAAGGACACCACGTCATACAAACACCGACAATCATTGCTGCCCATAGCATGATAACCTGCCTACTCTGTCGTTAGTTGAATCCTCAAAATGCGTACTGTCAGTTAAGTGAACATTCTAGGTTGTGTATTCAGCGTAACGGGGGGTCTTACTTCCCCTATCATAAACACGGACCATAGTTTTTCATCATTAAGTACAACCGCCTGTACCTACCATTCAAAATCAGCCAGGTGTCCGGCACACCTGGCGACCTTCTTGTCGAAGTCACATCATGGCTACTGGGCTGGAGATTCAGAATATATAGTGAAATATTTAGTCGTGTGTGCCTGTGGCCGTGCAGCCGTGTAGCCCTAAGCCCTAAATTATTCGCAAAACTTATAGTCACACCTGCCTAATTTAAACGTTTGCAACGGCTGAGACACGGGCCTGATGAAATTTGAAATTTGAGATATTGGATAAAATCAGACAGTTTTGCACTAAAACTTCTATATCAAAAATGGTTTTCCAGAAGGTCCAGAAGAGCTCCGCGTACCACTCGCGATTCCAGACTCCTTACCGACGTCGTCGTGAAGGTAAGACTGACTACTACGCCCGAAAGCGATTGGTATCTCAGCACAAGGCCAAGTACAACTCCCCCAAGTACAGACTGGTTGTTCGATTCACCAACAAGGACATCATTGCCCAGATTGTGTCTTCCCAGATCTCCGGCGACGTTGTTCTCACCGCTGCCTACGCCCACGAGCTTCCCCGATACGGAATCAAGCACGGTTTGACCAACTGGGCTGCCGCCTACGCTCTTGGTCTGCTTGTCGCCCGACGGGCCCTTACCAAGCTCGGACTTGCTGACACCTACGCCGGTGACGAGGAGCAGTCTGGTGAGTACGTGCTCACTGAGGCCGTTGAGGATGGTCCCCGACCTTTCAAGGTTTTCCTTGATGTCGGCCTTACCCGAACCACCACTGGTGCTAAGGTTTTCGCCGTCCTGAAGGGTGCTTCTGACGGTGGACTGTACGTCCCCCACTCCGCTAAGCGATTCCCTGGTTTCGACATTGAGACCGAGGAGCTCTACGCTGAGGTTCTCCGAAAGTACATTGTCGGTGGACACGTTGCCGAGTACATGGAGGAGCTTGCTGATGATGATGAGGAGCGATTCAAGGAGATCTTCCAGTCTTACATTGATGACGACATTGAGGCCGATGGTCTTGAGGACATCTACGCTGACGCTCACGAGAAGATCCGAGAGAGCCCCGAGGCTGTCAAGGCTGAGGACAAGTCTGAGCAGTACAAGCAGGAGTCTCTTAAGTACCGACAGAAGAAGCTCACTCACGCTGAGCGACAGGCTAAGGTCCAGGCTAAGATTGCAGCTTTCAAGGCCGAGAACTAGATTAGCACACCAAAAAAATAGTGTAAATTAATGTTATGGCAATGGGCTCAAGAAAAGGTTAACTAAAATGTGAAGGTAGTGGGTAGCTTATGGCACTGGGTCTGCAGGAGGAGTGATGTCCGCATTCCTGTCGCGAGCTTCGTAGAGGAGCTGGGTGAGGTCGTGAAGGACTTGATCTAACATCTTGTCGTCAATCTTAGTGTCATCATCTTTCATGATTTCGCCAATCTTCCCTTGAATGCGGTCCAGTTCGGGCCCTCGATGCTGCTTAGCGTATTCAATCAAGTGGGCAATTCGATCCCTTTTACTTGACATCAGCACTGCTTGACGAATCTCTTCACCGGATTTAGTCGACACTCCTTCCGACGCATGCTCGGTTACAAACGTACCAATTTTGAGGAACTGCCCCTCTTCCTTGTCCTGAGCCTTAGTGTGCAGAGAGGCAGTGGAAGACCGTCGGGACAGTGACACACCGCTATCGCCGTCAATTGGTGCGACCTTGAGATCCTGCTGAGCAGCATTACCAGGAACCGACAAAAACCCAAGAATCTGGCCCATTGGGTGTGGGGTCCCGAGGCTTGACGCCGCCCCAGGATCCTTCTGGCCCTTGTCTTGTAAAATGACCTCATCGTACTGATTGAGGACCTTCTCGAGGTTCCCGTCCAAGAATACCAGCTTGATCAGGTACTCCTTTTTGACCTTTTCGAGCGCAGCGCCAACTTCGACTTGCTCAAACAAACGCTCAATCTCCTTTTGAACCGCGTTTCGCACCACGCGGGCTCGGACTACCAGAGCCTCAGTCACAGAATTGCGCGACAGCTCATCACTCTCCTTGCTGGAAAGGATTTCCTTAACAGCATCGGTTAGGTGCTTGCCAGATTCAACCAACTCCGTATCATCGAGCTTCTCCTCGTCCTTGGCTTCCATATTGGAAATACCAGTCACGATTGCCTCCATATTCACCAGTGAGTAATGGGCTAACCGACTGCGAATTGATGGCGGAACTCGGTCAGTATCCAGCTCGACGGTATAAATAGACGACGACAAGCCTACGGCCGCAGTGACAGCAGCAAATACTGTCGCCTCGAACCTCGAATTGCCAACCAGGCTAATGTGGACAAGCTTTGGGCACTCTGCAAACGCCTCAGACAACCGCATGCCATCTTCAGGGCTCAAATCACAGGATTCAAGGTGAATCCGTCGCAAATCGCCAAACTTCGGGAGCATTGCCGCCAGTGTAGGAGTGATTGCTGGGAAAAGCCTTGGATTGGACGACAGGTCAAGAAACCTCAGCGACTTGGCATGCTCTACTAGAGCGTGCAAAAACTCACTTGCAGACTCCGAGTCGAAAATGTTGGTTGAATTGAGCGACAAGAACGTCAAATCCTTAGCTAGCTTCGCCAGCTTTATCATTGAGGAGCACGAGCTGTTCAAGTCGTTACCTCCCAAATCGAGACCTTCGCAGACAGTGGTAGGCTTGCTTAGCCACTTGCACAACAAGTCAACGTCTTCGTGCTGCAAGTCGTTCATGGCCAGGCCAATCCGCTTGGAATTCGAGCACGCATGCAGAATCAAGTATTCCAAGTCATCAGCAGGAATCATGCACCCATTAAGAATGAGTTCTTCAATCCCATCTCTAACAATGAGCGCCTGGGAAAATAGTTCCCAATCCATTGAAGCGCGATTAACACCCGGCTTGAGCTTGCACTTTTTCGGGTCGACTTGCATGGACATGTCAAGTCGAGTCAACGACTCGTTCTCACTAATAAACGCACACAGCGCCTTCCATCCTTCATCAGTGAGAATGACGTTGCGAAGCGACAGTCTCAGTAGTTGTTTGCTGTGAACGAGTGACCACAGGATAATTCGCACCATTTCAGCGGACAGCGTCACGTTATCAAATGCCACTAACCGCACCGGTACAATGCTCAAAAAATCAGCGAAGGACAGGATCTCAATTAGAGTTGGCCGGGGGTTCATCATTTTGAGGATATCAAGCGGCATAGTATGTCCCTTTATTTGCTTCATTGTCGCCGCAATTGGTAAAATCTCCCGCAAGTGGCAGCACCGGGTGTAGATATCTTCTAGACTGGTGGATGCAAACTTTGCAGCCCGGCTCTCGTCTGTCCCATCGTCTTCAGATGACTCGTCGTCAGTTACCTCAGCAACAGGTTTGACGGGAGCCGAGCTTTTGCTGCCCATATGGTTAGACTCCCCTTCGCCATGAGTAGGCTTATCAATCATTAATCCCTTCGAAGACATTGAATAGTACTCGCCATCGTTCAAATCGGCATCAGCAGCCATGTCGACTGATCCGTAAGAGGGCAGAAATTTCGCTCTGAACGATCCTCCCGACTTGACAGATCCCGCGACTCGAACTCCAGTATCGTATGCAGTCTGGGACGCTTGACGTGCAGTCGAATTATAATTTCTAGGGAAATAGTACTGTCCTTGAGAGTGGCATGGTGCGGTGCGGACAATGTCGCCCGTCTCCTGAATCACAATGTTACCAGTACGGGGATTCCGAGCCGGGATTTGTTGCGGAGGGTCATCAATGATAATGTCTCGACTGAACATGACGCGGCGGGGCAGTGAGTTCTCCAATTGAGCCAGTTTGGGATGCTTTTTGTGTAGGTTCCTATTCAAAATCACTCTGGTCATATCGGACGCTGTCGACCCCAAGCTGACTTCAGACGTTGCTACTGAGCTCGCGAGCCCAGAATTCGACCGCGTCGAGAGCCGGCGGAGCTTAGTCATTAGCGATCCTGTCTTGGGTGAAGTTGACGGCAGTGCTGAGTCTGCAGGGGCGCGGCCAGGAGGAGGTGCTGGATCGGTGTTGAGCTTCGGCGACGAAATCCTTGGGGGATCAATTGACGCTCCAGCGGTAGTGACACTCAGAACTTTACCGTGACGACCAGAGCTTGGGCTCGTTCCATCATCCTGCACAGTCTGCTGCTGCGGGTGCTGCTGTTTATTGAAATTGAATTCCGACTTAAGGCCTGCAAAGTGGGACTTTTCAGGAGGCGGGGTCGGTTGATTCGAGATGGATAGCTTGTTTCCGAGGTGGTGAAACCAGCTTGAGCGCCGGCCAGGGACAGAGCCCGACTGCTGGTGCTGTTGCTGGTGCTGTTGGTACTGGTACTGCTGTGTGGTCTGGCCACCGCCGCTATTGCCTAACGACATCCGCCTCCGCGGCGGCTTCATGTCTATGGGGGCTGAAGTCGAATTGTATTCTGAGCCGGGCACAGGGGTGGTTGCGGTGCGATGAAGGCTGCTGTTGCCGTCTTCAGCACTAGCGCCATTAGTGCCATTTGCAGCACCTGTGGAGGCATCGCTGGTGGCAGCGCCGTTGACGGGGTGGGCTGGCGACTGCGCTGGCGACGGCGAATGGGCATTTTCTTCGGGCAAATCGGGCAGCGCTTTGGTCTCTACAGAGGGAGCGACCTTTGGGGTCGAGTCTGCGTCTTTATCTGCCACTTTAGACCCGTCTTTATCTTCGCCACCCACACTTGCGGGCGACGTGATACTTCTTGACCTTCCACGAGAGCCTTTGTTAGCAAATCCAACCCCGATCCCTGATCAGATCCCTGGCGGACCGGAACCGTTCCAACACTTACCCTTATTCTTCTGGCTCAGCGAGTTACCTCGAGCTAGCCATTCGACGTCGTCATTCGTCACTCCGCAGCTAGTCGGGTCCAGTCCAGTTCTTGACTCGGTACTGGCATTGCTTTCGACCTTTTCTAATTCTGAATCCGATCGGTCTCTATTCAGGGTCTTGTGGTTTACCGGCGAGGCAGGAGGAGTAGTCGCCATGGCCAGGACAAGGTTGGCCCGCAGGTATCTCAGGCTCAGTCTAGTACTTCTTGTATGTCTTTGTGTGTCTCTGTGCCTTTTGTGCCTTTTGAGCCTTGGAATGGGTCCTTTTTTGCTCTAAGTTTGCCTTGAGTCGCTGTTTTCTCCGCTTTCTCCGTTGTGAAATTCTAGCAATCGCTAATTAGAAATCCCCTCTGTCGCGGGATTTCCGTCTCTCGAGACCCACCCAGTACTGTGGAAAAACGCTCAGGCCTCGCCCAGTCAGCACCCAGTTATCAGTACTAACACCGTGTAGAACCCAGTCAAACTGTAGCACGCTCAACCCCTCATTCCTACCAGTGCTGGTGATCACACTACCTGCGCAGCAGCAGGGCGGCGGCACCCACCGGACTGCATGCACGTGGAAAGAGGTCACGTGTGGCGGCTGTTTGTCTATGCATTGCATATCGCTACCTTTAGCGGTGCTCCCAGTGGATTTGTGGGGTACGGGAGGGATCCCGGAACGGTCAAGAGATGTTCCGGCCCGGGCTGGGGGGACGGGACGGGGCGAACCGAGCAGGGGGGTTGGAGCCGGAGTCAGGAGGCGTATTGGCATCTGACTATGTAGCTACGGTAGCACCTGACTATCTGCCTATGGTAGCACCTGACTATCCGA
The DNA here is from genome assembly GCA_003705735.3 of Blastobotrys peoriensis. Classification (NCBI taxonomy): domain Eukaryota; kingdom Fungi; phylum Ascomycota; class Dipodascomycetes; order Dipodascales; family Trichomonascaceae; genus Blastobotrys; species Blastobotrys peoriensis. The sequence goes on along the minus strand of PPJJ03000019.1, from coordinate 171,727 downwards.
CTACGATAGCACCTGCCTAGTGTTCGTTATTGACCATAGCAACCGGGCCGGCAGCCGGAATCTCAGCCATGCTCATTGCTGGCTCTGGTGAGACTCTTCGCAGTACTGAGACATGATGTCGGGAAGCGAGCAAAATTAGGCTCGAGGGAGATGAGGTGGGATGACAGCAGCGGGAGGGACAGACGACAGAAGACAGACGATGGCTGAGCTGCGGCTAGCTTGAGAGTTGCTGTTGATGCTATGCGGTTTCTATTCATCGATCTGCTGTTGCTATGCCATTGCTTGCCATTACTCTGTCGTTGCTCTGCTGCTGGTTGCTCTGCTCGTTGCTGCTGCGGAGCCTGAACTGCCTCCTACTAGAGTACTCTCCTAGAGTACTCTCCTGCCTCTTGCGTGTCACAGCCGTATATATCACGTGCCACCGTCTGGGTTAGGGCGCCGCTCGTTTCCACACGTTAACACAAAGCCAGATCAGACTGACCGCGTCGCGATTGCCTGAGCGCGGAAACATACTCGGTACCAGTGGTTCGATGATTTTGAAGCTACTGTCTTTTGTCGGCTCGGTGCTGGCCTTCATCTTCTTGGTGCTGGCAATTGCATCCGGATTATACTACCTGTCTGAACAGGTGGAGGAGCACACGGTATGGACTAAAAGGGTGCTGGTGCGAATGATTTACACAATTATCGGCATTCATGGCCTACTATGGGCCATAGACGGGTTTCCGTTCTGGCTGACGCTATTTTCAATCTGTGCGCACGTGGTCTATCTCCAGAACCTCAAGCGGTTCCCATACATTAATCTGACCAGTGGGGTGTTCATCGCCAGCTGTATCCTGGTCGTGCTCAACCACTGGCTGTGGTTCCGACATTTTTCGGATCCGTCGTTGCCTCCAGCGGCAATCCTCGTCGAGCGGCCCTCGTACTCGGGACCAACGCACCCGCCATTTTCTCAGGTCGCCAGCTTCTTTGGGCTCTGCGTTTGGCTCATTCCGTTTGCACTGTTTATCTCTCTGAGCGCTGGCGACAACGTCCTACCGACTGCGAACGAGACAGAGTCGACTGACGACTTTGAGACAGGAGCCGGAAAGGCTAGAAGACACTCTACTGCTTTGGCCAAGGTGGCAGTAGAGAAGTTGTTTGATGCAATTGCAATCGTAGGGCGACAACTAGGTTACGATTGGGACCGGACGGGGCGAATTGTATGAGAGCTAGGCGCAACGAACGCTAGCCGTAACGAGGGCCAAGCCTGCCATTCAAAAAGTGGAATTAAAATGGTCGTAGGACAATGAATGCATGACAGGTCGATGAGCCTTGGATAATAGTGTGTGAGATATTTGGATACCACAGTACTGTCGAGGGTACAGGTCGCAATTGGCCAGCCCAATTTGGCAATGCAATTCGCGAGCTGCAACGCCTCTGGCAGCAGTGTCCAATCGCTGGAGTCGCGTCACAATTACTTTCATCGTCTTGCACTGGCTGCTAGCATGCCATCCTAGCAGAATTGCATCTGGCCTGCTCCAGACCTTAAAAGTTGGCTCCGAATATTAAGCCTGCCGCATAACCATTAAACTGATTCACGACTGGAGAACTGCGACAAGAACTGGCTGTCATTGGTAAAGCACTATAACTATATTAATTAACCAGTTACGGCAGTTATTACTGATCTACTGGTCGATACAACGCGAGGGCCAAAACGACTTCTGACAACTCTCATTATCCAGATCTAGCCATATTCTGGTCTCAAATGCTAACTCAGAATCGCCAGCGGTTTCACTACTGTCCAGGATAGAGGCTCGGTTGCCTCCTGCCATTCAGTACCAGAGGTTTCGGCGGATTGCGATACGCACAAGATCGGGCACCTCTTGTGGGTAGAGTACGGCAAGCTGCAATTGACTTATGGCCAGTTACAGCTCATGCATTACATTGCCTTCAGATGCTGTAGAAGAGAGAGCCAATTTAGGAAGCGGCAAGTAGAGAGTGATGAATTGAAGAAAAATGGGAAAGAAGGCGATACAATCCAAGTGAAAATGCAATCAGGCAGATTGCCACACAGATTGTTACCAATTAGGCTTCGCAGGGTCCAATGCACTGTTAATCTATATCGTACTATTTGCAAGCATCCATCCAATCTAACTGTCGTTTGGTGATCCTGCCGCAGCTTGGTCATCGACTCGCACACTCCCCCGCTAGCTCCCCCGCCCAGTTCTCCAGTTCTCCCGCCAGTCGCCAGCCTCCGGCGCCGGTCTCTTCCGTGTGCCCCCTGCAAGCCCCCACGCGGCTGCGACCCGGGTACCGTTGGGGAACCATCAAAACTCGGCACGGCGGAAGCACAATTTTTGAGGAGGAGCCCGGAACTGAAACGGATTTTTCCGCATTTGCGTCAAAAAGGATTACATTTTTTTTCTCTACCCAATCATCCCGTCAAGGTGAAGTTGCAACTACCGGGGAGTTTAGAATTTGCACAAAAACATCACAATGAAGGCTGCTTCTGCGTTGTCGTCGACTAAGAGGTTGGCTTCCACTCTTTCCGGGGTGGTCGCTCCTCGATCCAACAAAGTATTGGTCCCCCGGGCCTCGTCAGTCAAGGCTCTGGCCCAGGAAGCCTCGATGCGGTCGGTGTTTGGATCCCAGAAGCGAATGGCTTCTTCTAACGGAGGTGCTACTACTGTAAGTATAGGCGATTGATTGGGTGTCGAATTTGAACGTGAACGGGTGGACATTGGCGCGACCCAACAAGGAATAGGGTGAAATTTGGACCATTTTTATAGGGCCTGTGGGGGTCGGAGCAATTGGGTGAAGTATTTAGAGCGACAAGGCGGTATGCTGTGCAGAGGGACGTTGGAGTTACTGATTGAGATTGAGGCAGTTGTACGTTAGCGTTAATCTTGGTGATGGCAGTTAATTGCTCCTCGAAATCTCGAAGACGAAGACCCCCCCCCCCTTGTCGGCCTTATCCGACGGTCAGAATCGCGAGCTGGCGTAGACGATAATGGGCTATTGACGCCGTTTGAATACCGGACGATGCCAGGCGCGAACTGAGTGCTGAGTGCTGGTTTGCCGTTGCGATTTTAATCTGTCTCACCCGAAATGCCCGCCTAAAGGTCCACCACTCTGCTCTTATTGCTCATATACTAACTACAGTTGACTGTTCGTGACGCTCTGAACGCGGCAATGGCTGAAGAAATGGACCGAGACGACGCTGTCTTCTTGATGGGCGAGGAAGTTGCTCAGTACAATGGTGCATACAAGGTGTCTAAGGGCCTCCTGGACCGATTTGGGGACCGCCGAGTTATCGATACCCCCATTACTGAGATGGGATTCGCCGGATTGTGTGTCGGTTCGGCATTGGCTGGCCTCAAGCCCATTTGCGAGTTCATGACTTGGAACTTCGCCATGCAGGCCATTGACCAGATTATCAACTCTGGAGCAAAGACTTTCTACATGTCTGGTGGTACGCAGCAGTGTAACGTCACCTTCCGAGGCCCCAACGGAGCTGCAGCTGGTGTGGCCGCTCAGCACTCTCAAGACTATGCTGCGTGGTACGGATCGGTTCCCGGTCTTAAGGTCGTGTCGCCATACTCGTCTGAGGACTGCAAGGGACTGTTGAAGAGCGCGATTCGAGACCCTAACGTGACTGTGTTTTTGGAAAACGAAATGATGTATGGTGAGTCTTTCCCCATGTCCGAGGAGGCCATGAGCCCCGACTTTACTATTCCGTTTGGCCAGGCCAAGATTGAGCGGGCCGGAACTGACGTGACCATTGTTGCGCACTCCCGAAACGTTGGCATTTCGCTTGAGGCTGCTGACCTGCTCAAGAAGAACCACAATGTTGAGGCTGAGGTCATCAACCTCCGAACCATCAAGCCTTTGGACGTTCCTGCCATTGTCAAGTCGGTCAAGAAGACCAACCGTCTGGTCAGCGTCGAAGCTGGCTTCCCTGCGTTTGGGGTTGGATCTGAGATTGCTGCTCAGATCATGGAGTCTGAGGCTTTCGACTACCTAGATGCTCCTGTCATGCGAGTCACTGGAGCTGAAGTCCCCACTCCTTATGCTATTGAGCTTGAGAACTTTGCTTTCCCTACTCCCGAGATTGTGGAGAAGGCTTCCAAGCAGGTTCTTTACCTCGAAGAGTAATGTAATAAGTAGCCCAAAAACTACGCACCACACGACATTGTCAGAGCGTCTACAATCCACAGAGTAACGGTGCGAGAATCCTCAGAGTAATTGCACGATAATCCACAGAAATGGCAAAAAAAAAATAGCCAGCGAATAATTGTCCGCAACTAGGCTAATCGTGTTAAATTACGTTGAGTAAACTGCAAGAGTAGAACTGCGCAGTCGTGTAAAACGCAGAATCGGCAAACACCTAGAAATCCAATTATTTGGTACAGTCGGACTTTCAACGCCTCCGCACACTAACCTGCGCAAGTCCACTCGGCTGCATTTTCATTGTATTCCCCTCTTGCTTGGCGCGACTGCTCCAAATTTGGGTTTCAAATCGCGGTCGTTCCAACGTCGATCGGCCGATCGGCAGAGTTATTCCGAGTAATAGGATACGAACAAGAGCGGCGGGGGGAGAGGGGAAGGAGGGGGTAGGCAAAAGTGCCAGTGATGAGGAGTACACAATGGTGGATCACAAGGTATGTAGGACAAAGAAAGAAGCAGCTGGGCAACCAGACAGCGACGGCTACTAGAGTGTTAACGGGCAGACGCCAGAACGGGGGCAGCAATGACATCGTCGCCAGTGGTGCGCACGTCTCATTCCACGCTGCCACTCATGGATTCTTGGCTTTGTCCTCCTATTCTTCACTAGATGTAATCCCGCGTCCATTCTCCAACTCCCTATTGTAATCCCGCCTCCCCTTCTCCACTCGATGTAATTCCGCTTCCATTTCTCCACTCATAATCCTGTCCTCCCATTCTCCGCTCACTCGTCCCCGTCGTCCCCGTTCTCCCCGTCCCCGTCCTGGTCAGCCTGCGTCTTAAAGCCTATAATCCCCGAACTCATCTTCTAAAGGGTCTTGTCCCCGCACTCGTATCCACCCGATTGCGGGGGAGTCTCGGGGATTATAGGCAACTGCGATCAGGAGCGCGGCTGGCACGCGGTGCCAAAATGGGCGGTAGCCACTGCCGGACCGTGGGAAGGTGGGCGGGCATCGGGGCGAGTGGTCCGGGCGCGGATACGGTGGTTGGGGGCAGTGGTTCCGGCGTATTATCGTGACAGTGCGGGCCCGGAACAACCCGAGACCGCGCTGTCTGGGTGTCTTTTCATGGCCGTTTCTCAAATAGTATTAGCTCGGCTCTATAATGCTCAAAACTCGCAAAAATACAGTATACGGTAACCATAGGCGTTTCAAGCTGTCATGTGGGGCAGCACGCGGCGTGATCGACTGATCGCTTGATAATGCCGCGGCTGAGCCCACAGCTGGCTGCCAATAGCTGCAGAGGTCGCAGGTGAGCGAAATTTGAGGTTGGGCCACATCGGCGACCCAGCGCATCCCCCAGCGCAGCGCTACATGGATATGTGGAGGGCGCCGCAACAGTCCCGCAGTGGGATGTGGGTAGTGGGGTCAGTCGACAGTGGGGTGAAGAGTCATACGAGCTCAGCGCGACTAGATCAGCAACCCCCAAACTGCGATAACGCGCTGACGCTATCACAATCGTGGGTCGTGCTTGTCACGTTGCCTGCCTGTGCTGTGACTGTTACATTGACTGCTTTAGCTGTTCGGCACTCTCTCGGCATTGCTGCCCTCCTAATAATTCCCCCGGCGCCCTGAGGGCCTGCAGTATCCTTGTCCTCATCGACATGTGGCTCCTGGCTAAGGGGGCTGGACCGCCCGCGGAGAATTTTTGGCGGAGAATTTTAGCGGAGAATTCTTCGCGGAGAAACATCTCGCTCCGCGACAACACCCTGCGCTACTGCTATATGGGGAGCGGCCTATGCTGGTCATGTCGCTCATGACGCTTCTGACGCTGGTAGAGCTGCGGACTGGCTGCCGGGGGCCGGCACCGGCGCCCCATATCCTTCCTATTTTTCTTCTCTCCTGTGTGGGTCGATAGCCGTTTACGGGGTCGTGCCCCGCACAGTTATTGCGTGTCCCATGGGGTTATTCCCCCTGGCCCGCCTAACGGCTCAAGCTACCGACACTCCCCGATGGAACGACGCTTCCCCGCCTTTGCCCACTCGCATGGTGGGTAGTGGGGGAGGCAGCGAAAAGTTTCAGATCGACACCGACACCAACCACAAAGTCTGGGGTACAAATAGACCGTGTTCGCAGCGTCTAATCTGCTATCAACCAAGTACTTTGGAAATCCCTTCTCTGTACAAGGACCCTTGACTCCGCGACCATGGTTAATCCAGCCACCCCCTCGGTAGAGGAGGAGAAGCTGCCTACCCAATTTGATAATGAGGACATTCAACACCTGTCGTTGATGGACATCACTCCAAAGCTCACCAAGCCGTGGTTCATGTACCCGTATATTCTCCGACTCAACTTTTTGCTGTTGGGCGCACTGCTTGCTCAAGTGGTGTGCGGTTACGACGGATCCATGACCAACGGTCTGCAGTCGGTTGAGAAGTGGGAAGCCTACTTCAACCACCCCAAGGGCGCCATCCTGGGAACGATGTCTAACGGTATGTCAATTGGAAGTTTGATCACCATGCCCTTCACCACGTTTATTGTTGACCGAATTGGCCGAAGATGGTCCGTCATTGTTGGCTGCTTCATCATCTGCATTGGTGCCGCGATCCAGGCCGCGTCTAAGGACTTTGGTATGTTTGTCGGAGGCCGAATCGTGCTTGGAATCGGCGGTGTTATCTCGTTGACTGCTGCCCCTCCCTTGGTCACCGAGTGCGCTTACCCCACCCAGCGACCCGTCGTCACTGCTCTGCTTATGCCGTCGTGGCCCATTGGTGCCCTTATCGCTGCCCTCGTCACCTGGGCTCCCTACACTTCCAACATGAAGAACTCCAACTGGGGATGGCGATTGCCCTCGCTGCTTCAGATTGCTATGCCCATTGTCCAGATTGTGTGTGCTTTCTTTGGCCCCGAGTCGCCCCGATGGCTCATTGACAAGGGCCGTGAGAAGGAGGCCCTCGACTTTTTCACACAGTACCACGCTGGCGGCGACGCTTCGCACCCCTTGGTTGCTTACGAGATGGCCGAGATTAGCGCCACCATTGAGGAGGAGAAGGCCCAGAAGCTTGGCTCATGGTTCAACTGGTTCCAGTCCCGACCAATGTTCCACCGATTCGCTATTTGCCTGACCGTGCCTCTTATGCAGCAGCTGTCTGGTAACGCTCTCATTACCTTCTACCTGACCATCATTCTCAACAACACCGGTATCACCTCGTCCCTTGACCAGCTTCGAATCAACCTCGGAATCAACGCCTGGACCCTGATCTGCTCTCTTTGTGGCTCGTACATTGTCGGCAAATTCAAGCGTCGTCACCTTTTCCTCACCGGTTACGCGTCTATGTTTGTGGTATACATTCTGTTCACTGCCATCTCCGCGGTTAACCAGGAGCGTAACTTCAAGGATAAGGGCCTGGCCGTCGGTGTGGTGTTCTCGGTCTTCCTGTACCAGATGGTGTACCAGATTTGCTCGCCAATCGCTTTCACCTATACTATGGAGATTGCTCCCTACTCGCTGCGATCCAAGGCTTCGCTTATCTACCAGTTCTCGGGTGCCATTGTGGGATTCTTCAACAATTACGTCAACCCCGTCGCCATGAGCGCCATTACCTGGAAGTACTACATTGTATACATTGTGTGGCTCGCAGTCCAGTTCACCTACGTGTACTTTGTGTTCCCCGAGACCTTCGGCACTGACCTTGAGGAGGTCAACCAGGTGTTCAATGACGGAATTGCTTCCGGACGACAGGCCATTGAGAAGGCCCACATCGATCTCAACCAGGTGTCCAAGCATGCCATCGAGGTCGAGCACCAGGAAGTGCAGGTTTAAGTGTAACTCAAGTCTGTTGCTCTGGGCGTTACTAGAGCTTGTATCTGCGTTTCATAATTCTTTTAAGTTAGTATACTAACCTGTTTGTCTAAATGCCCACTCCTCCAGTCCTCCATGCCGAAGTCGGGAGCTTTTGTAGATAAGACATCATATGCCGGATCCACCCAAAAAACAGGCACAACCCAATAAATATACAGAAAAAGTTCATCACGTAGTACCCGTCCCGGTGCACGTCGCACTCGCCCTTAGCATCCCGACATTGGCCCTTGCCTTGCTCGGTAGCACAGGAGAATGGGGTCAGGCTCGAAGACGGTGGCGGGGTGCAGGTCGCACTGGTGAAGTAGTCCACACCATACAGGATGGCCAATCGCGGCCATTGTCCTCCGAGGTTGGCAATGGTGTTGAGGGTCGTCATGTAGGTGCCTCCAATGAGAGGGTCGGCCACCTGGGTGTGGAATGCATTGATGGCGACAAACTGCACCGTCGACATGAACGACCCCAGCACATGCACCACGACGATGAACAAGAAAAATAGAGGGCCGGCGCCGTCTTTGGGGAAGAACTTGACCTGGGCCATGGAAATTAGGGCAAACCCAAGCCGACCGACGTATGCATACATCCAGGGGCGGAGGGGATGGGAGCCACTGGCCCATTTTGCAGTGTAGTATCCAAAGATGATTTCAAACGGAAAGTCAATTAGTACTGTCAGCGCCAAGTCCTCTTTGGAGAAGCCCTTTTCGACCAGCTTGAGGTTAGTGACAGCTTCATTAGCCTGGAAAGCAAACTTGGCAACCAGATGCACGCAAATCAGCACTTGGACGTTTTTAAGTTTGAGCACCTTGAGCATTGACTGGTACACATGCAGGATTCCTCGATTATGGTCGTGCTTGGTGGGGTCTTCTCGCTTCAACACCGCCACAATGACGGTTGTAAAAAAGTAAATGAGTCCCCAGAGCGTGAGATACTGCGACAGGTTTATTAGAGGAATGTCAGACGGGACTGCGCGGAAGTACTTGTTTGCAAACTCAGGGGAATTGAATGCCAGAAACACCGTAAACGACATGAAATACCCCGAGTTGAGGCCAATTGTCTGCGCCGTCGACGCATACGACAGCGCCGGGCTCGATAAAAGCGTCAGCGCCCACCCGTCGACGGCAATATCCTGCGTGGCACACAGGAACACCAGCGAAAAGAAGAAGAATGTGATTTTGGCGAGATTGTGTTCAGCGTCGTCCATATACGGTGTGATATTCGCGCCCAGGAGGCACAGGAGGATGGAACTGGCGAATTGGATGGGAATAATCCAGCTCTTGCGACGGCCAAAGCTGCGCGAGTAAATCGAGTCCACAATTGGCGACCACAGCAGCTTGAGGCTGTATGGGTATGAAGCGAGGGTGAAAATGCCCACCTGTCCGTATGAGAGCTTTGATTTGAGAATGAACGGAACCGATCCGAATGCCAACCCAACTGGGATCCCCTGGAGCCAGTACAAACCCACCAGGATGAAAAAGTTGCGCCTATCTGCCTCTGACAGTTGCATGAGACCTACTGACTTTGGCTCCGAGTCCAATGGAACGTCCTCTACTGCGTCTGTCTCGGAGACTGGCAAAACTGGCGACGACGGCGCCGTCACCCGCTTGCGATGAGACAGTTCAATTGAGTCCGACATTATGGAATCGTTCTTATGACGTCAGCAATCACTAGAGCGAAGGTGACTGTCGCTGGCTTCGCTGCTGATTGAGGCTGTCGGTCGAGGAAGGTGGAACGACGACGTGTGAAATTCCAGCCGTGTTGGTGGGCAACGAATTGGGGTACTTGAGTAGTAGGAGGTTGAGAGTGGGGCAGGAGGGGGCGAGGACGGGGGGAGGCAGCGGGGAGCGGGAGAAGAGGGACAATTGAACAGTGGTGGGGGTGTTCAGCACATAGCGCCAAGCACCGCCTCGACACGCTGCGGGGCACTGATTCACCGTCTCAGTGTCGCGGTAGATAGTGCCTCAGCCGCGCGAAAGAGGGATTGTGCGGCGGTGCGCGGCTCGTTTGTTTATGAACATAACGCATTTTGACTAGGTTACTTCGCGTGCTACTGACTCTGACGACTGCGGTAGCGTTCTACGACCGGCAACGCGGTTCAACTGACCCGAAATTGCAAACACCAAACTCGCATATTGTTACTACGACCTGCCTGACGACTAGCGAACTGACATCTCGTGACGACATGTCTGTGGATATCGCCGCACTGGAACTGGAGATTGCGACAGTGGAGAAGTCCATCTTGAGTCTCCAGAGCAAGTGCGACTCGGCGATTGCAGCTAGAGGCCCTAGCGCCTCTCGCAGGCATTCAATACTAAACAAGGGCGCCACCGCTGCTGGCCTGAAGCATAGACTGCACAAGGAGGCACTGGAAGAGAGATCAAAGCTAGATCAGCTGCGTCACGTGAACCTCGCCCGACTCACAGGATGCACTGGGTTCAGGCTCCAGGGCCAAAAGTACAAGGATTATATTGGGATTCGGTTCGAGATGTTTGACGACGGCCAGTTCTTGGAGCCCCATTATGTGATTATTGGGCCCAGCTCTAAGGGCCCGCTCGCGGTACTCAAGCACACAATTCCAGCGTTCATTCCGCTTCGAATGCTGGAAATGAGGTACCTGAATAGTGACATCCGCCTGTTCTGCAGGCGGCTGCGAACGGAATTGGACCGCGCCAACAGCAAAAGTTCGAGCTTTGACCCCGCCCGGCTTAGACACGTCAAAAAGGTCGAAGCCGACCAGGCATTTCGGCTAGTCAAGCTGCATTTGGACGTGGACGGCAGTGAGATGGGTCAAATCGATGTCACGCGGGGATTGAAACCCCCAATGGCCCTGCTAGTATGTACAGACACTCGAGTATCGCGGGTCGTTTTCCAGGGCCCCGTGCCGTCGGACCTCAAGATCGAGTTGCAACGGACCGTCCCTGGTCCAATTGAAACCCTTGCCAGCAGATTAGCCAGTTGACAAACGGAAATCATGAAGCGAACATGAAGCGAACATGATGCTCGGGGGCAGTGGAGGCGGGCCTGCGCTGAATGAATTGCTCATGCTTATATCTATGCCGCGCCTACGAGCTGCCAAAAATCTCTCCGATGATCGGCCATTCTCGACAAAGAATGTATACGACCACCACTTCAGTATACCCCCACAGCAGTCCCCCCAGTTTTTCCACAAACGAATGGAAATAAATGACAGTCATGAGGAACATCCACCACCACAATGCCAGCAGCGACAGTGTCAATTTGGTGGAGAGCGGTACTGGCCCCGAAGACGCCGTTCGCTTGCTCAAAACAGGCAGCAGTTCAAACCACAATACCAGCGATGAATGCACCAGTAAGAAAGAATGCCCACTGGGATCGTGTCCGCCGACCCAGGTGCCTCCGTGCAGCCTACACAGAGCCGACGTTCCTGGAACCGATTCCACCTGCTTAGAGAACCCTTCGCACGCTCCGCCCGTCCATACAAACACCCGATCCATAATTGGGGGCCCTAAAAACCACTGCGTGAAGAAGACCCACCACAGCGTGGCCGCCACATAGCGGATGGTGAACTTTTGAGTGGCCACTGCCTGGTTCGGCCGAAGAGTGTGTGAAATCGTGGTCACTGCATGCGCCACATATGCCAATGAAGTCCATAACCATCCTTGCTTCACAAAAATTGTATTTATAAGATTGCGCTTGTTGGAGAAGTATGATTGCTCATCGTTTGCTAGCCGGACCAGCTGGCCAAGAATCAGCGACGCTGGGTACAGTGCTAGCACAAACAGTTCATAGACATTGACCAACCCACCAAACGCAGTCACAATCTTTGACTCTACAGGCGCAGAGCCAGAGCCAGTACTATTATAAGCAGCAGGGCCAGAACCACTGTTAGAGGCGGCAGTGCTAGAGGCGGCAGTGCTAGAGGCAGCAGTGCTGGAGGCAGTGGAGTTCGCACTATCCACCGGATTAGATGCTAATAAAGGGTCTTCTGAACCGAGCAGACGCTCGGAATTCCGCACAGAGCTCGTCTCACCCGCCCTGCCAGCCCTGTCAGCCCCCTCAGCAGACGCGATTGGAACCCCCGGCTCACTCATTGTAGCAACAGTCACCAGCAGTCGTAGTCGTATCGTAGCAACAGTCGCCCCGGAGAGACAAACTGCTCGAGGCACCGAACGGCTGGCACTACACGCGGCTGTGCAGTGGTTAAACCGGTGATTTCGACACTCGCCTTTACGTGAAAATCCGGCGCGACGACAGTTTGAAATGGAGCAGCCAGAGACTGAGCAGGGGACTGCTGAGCCACCTACACGGTTTGAGATCGAGCTAGAGGTAGGTTAAGCGTGGCCGGGTGGGGATAGTGATGGTGGGGGCAGTGTGGGGCAGTCGTTGCGGGGCCAGTGGTTGTGGGGATAGCCGTCGTGGGGGTAGTGACGGAGTGATGGCAGGCAGTGATGGAGTGATGGCGGGGCAGTGGAATACCGGCGGGAGATGCTAACATAGTTTGTTCAAAGCTTGGCCAATTTGCAGTACCTCAATTACCTGGCGCAGTCAAAGTACCTCGAACAGCCGGAGTTTTTGAACTACCTGGAGTATCTGGAGTACTGGAGAAAGCCTGAAAATGCAAAGTATCTGGTGTATCCAAACTGCCTGCATGTATTGACGCTGCTGAATGAACCCAGTTTTAGACAGCAGATTGGCAGAGCCGATATCGCAAAGCTGTTTATGGACAGTTACTACATGAAATGGCTGAATTCTGGGACATCTGAAGGGCCCCAAGTAAAGAAAGAGCCTGAGGATGAAGTGAAGAATGAGGCGAAGAATGAGGCTGGCACCGTCAAGACAGAGCCAGACGCGACTAATGGGTCATGAACGCAGCCGGGAGCCGAACCCTTGAGTGCCATTGGCTTGCTCAACGCTGAAGAGCTGCCCTTCGACGACACTTCGCTGCTGTTCGGCCAAGTGTCACGTGCGGACCGTATCACGTGAAATTTCGTTATCCCTGATTTGAAAGCCTCCACCCGTCGTCTGCATCCCCAATTTTCGTCACTCAACACCGCAATGCTCACGTTGCGATCTGTCCCGAGAAGTGCTTGGAGATGGACACCTGCACCGAGGGCGCTGCGGGCTCGACCGATTAGGGCTCAGCCCAACTCTGCGACCTACTGTTCTGGACACCCTCGGTTGCTCTCGACACTGCAGCAGGCAACGGCCATCCCCGATGCTGGCTCGTCAAACCCACAGATGGCGTTTCCTTGCCTGGACAAGCTGGAAAAGCGGACTCAGTCGTTCGAATCGGGACCTGAACCTGCCTACTCGTTTGTCAACTCGGGCTATGAAACGTACAAGAGCACCGAACCGTTATTGCTTGATTTTGGCGGAATGCTGCCGGAGTTTGATATTGCATACGAAACGTGGGGCACCCTGAATAAGGACCGGTCCAACGCCATTCTTCTCCACACGGGGCTGTCGGCGTCGTCGCACGCCAAATCGCATCAAAAGAACCCTAAACCCGGGTGGTGGGAAAAGTTCATTGGCCCGGGGCTCAGCATTGACACCGACAAGTTTTTTGTCATTTGTACTAACGTGCTCGGCGGATGCTTTGGCTCTACAGGCCCGTCTTCTGTAGACCCGGCAGACGGCAAGCGATACTCTACTCGGTTCCCAATTGTGACAATTGGAGACATGGTGCGGGCCCAACAGCGGCTGGTGACTGACCATTTCGGCATTTCCACGCTCTACGCCAGTGTGGGATCGTCAATGGGCGGAATGCAGTCCCTGGCATTTGCAGCAGAGTTCCCGGACTCGGTAGATCGAATTGTGTCGATTTCTGGCTGTGCCCGGTCCCATCCTTCTTCGATTGCTATGCGTTATGCTCAGCGCCAAGTGATGATGGCAGACCCTAACTGGAAGCGAGGCGACTACTACGACAGCGTGCCTCCGCACGTAGGCATGAAGCTAGCCCGGCAGATTGCCACCATCACATACCGCTCCGGACCGGAATGGGAACAGCGGTTTGGTCGTGATCGAGCAGACCCTTCGCGGTCACCAGCACTTTGCCCGGACTTTTTGATTGAGACCTATCTTGATCACCAAGGCGAGAAGTTTTGCCTGGAATATGACCCCAATTCTCTGCTGTACGTGTCCAAGGCAATGGATCTGTTTGACCTGGGCGCAAAGTCTCAACAGGGTGCTCTGCGGCGGCGACAGGAACGACAGCGCAGGGCCGAGTCGGGCGAGACTGAGCAATTAGCGTCGGTCTTGCCAACCGAGCCATACCAAGAGCAACCGCGTACAAAAGTGGAGGTTGACACCGAAGCAGATCTCACCGAGGGAATGCGGCCGCTCAAGAACCACCGAGCGCTGGTACTGGGAGTGGAATCGGACATTTTGTTTCCAATCTGGCAGCAGCGAGAAATCAAGTCGGTTCTAAAGGAGCTAGCGGACGACCCAGCGACGGTAGAATACGTTGAATTGGGCCATGACGTTAGCCTGTTTGGACACGACACGTTTTTGTTAGATGAGGTGCATGTGGGCGGGCCAGTCAAGAGGTTTCTGGAGAATGAGCAGTGACGGGTCAAGAGATTTCTGGAGAGTGACTGTAGGATGACCGACTAGAAAATGGACTTTAGATCATAGGACTGTAGATTGATACTACAATATGTACATTACTGACGAATGAATCGTCGGGCCTTCTTTCGCAGTCGCTCCAGTCGGTTCTGTTCTGCGCGCTCCTTTTGGTTGAGCTTGACCGGTAGAGTCTTGTCACCAAAGAACTGCACCTTTTCAAAGTACTTTCGTGACAGATGGAATTCTTGGGACACAACCTCATCAGTGAGCCCTAGCTTTTCAATTGCCCAAAAGTATCGCTCGGGGTTGTCTCGCTTGAGGTACTTGAGAATTGTTTGACGGCCCTGGACAAGTTTCTCCAACTCCCGCAGGCTTCGGTAGTTCTTCTTATGCTGTTTTGTGTGGTTGGCCAAGTAGTGGATGTTAATAGTGGCCACTGCTGCCTGGACCTCGCTAGATCCGGTATCGCCTTCAAATCGGCCAAACTCCTTCACCGCATATGCCACAGCCAATTTCCGGAATTGCTGCTGGGAGGCGTTTTGCATGCTCATGATTCGGCTCACCACTTCTCGTTTATGGGCCTCTTCCTGAATCACAGGGTCAACTTGATGATCTGGGCTCCGAGCAACTGCCGCCTGCTCTGCGCCGTGAAGAATGGTGGCGGCATGAGTGGGGTCAATGCCCATAGCGAAGTTAGTACTTTCAGAGACTCGGGCTCGAACTCGATCCAGGAATGGGACAGAAGGCTTTCCTAGCACTGGATCAATATATCTAGTGTTCTGCTTAGCCATCATTTTGGCAAAATGCTTTTGAACTCGCTCTACCGAACGCAAGTGACGGGACTTTACGTACGCCGGCGAAGAATGATGAAACGGTCGACATGGGGTCAACAGGGTAGGCGTAGATACCCTTGGCAAAATGCCAAACGACCGAGGAAACCGTAACTGCATGTCGAATGGTGTAGTAGGTCGAGCAGACGGTGAAAAAGTGAAATTTTCAGTCTGTGATAGAAGCCGTACAATGGCCTGATCACGAAACGACACTGCTGGGGACGAAAAGTGGAAGGCATTGGGGCAGACCGCCGGTGGCGAATTCTACGACATTGATGAAATTGATAAAATTGGTGAGATGACAGGCATCATTTATTGGCCCAAATTTGCCTATATATCTTAATTCCCTCTCCGCCCTTCCAGCGTCCGAATGCGTTGACCTGTAGCCTCACCACCGTACTAGTCAACAGAGGAGCCTCACCAAGCCACCAATTCAGGGTGATAGAACTACCCAGTCACTAGTAAAGGTCATAAATTAGTATCGTCTATCTGTCTAATCCTAGTTCTGTTAGTGTTCTAATGTTTGCTTTCGACTAACGTCTAATCGCGGCCCAATCTTCTTAACCAACGCAAACGTCGACGATGTCAGGACACAAAACCCGGCGACCAGCGTAAATGCTCCTCCAGCTCCCAATCGGTTGACCATCTTGTCTACAACGGCCAGACCTACGCCACATAAAAGACAGCGGACGAGGTTGAAGGAAGCAGTGCAAGAAGCCCCGTCTCGAGGGAAAAGGTCAATTAGAAGCGTGGTGATAAAGTTCTGGAGGATGACCGCTGAAAATGATGAAAATGAGGTCGCTATCAGCGGTACCACATACTGGACTTTGTATTGAATGGTCCAACCAAACACAATGCACGAACCGGCAAGCATCCCGGCAGGGACAAATGCAACATCAAGCCGGGCTTTGAAAACGTCCACACCATCAGGCATAGATTGAGCGTACTCGCTTTTGGCCTCATCACCCATGCACTTGCGGTAGTACCAGTTGAGGATTTTCCCTCCGACCAGAGATCCAATGAGAGCTCCAATACCGGAGCCGAGATAGGACAATCCGATCTGGGCAGAGTCAAAGTGGTACGTCGATGCAAGGAGCGAACTCTGGGCCGTAATGACCATAAACCACGCAGTGTAATGTACTGCCCCAGGGAAAAGGAGTAGTGCCACGTCGAGATGGCGCAAGAGTCGTACACTGTAAAGCATGTCCAACTTGTGGTGCCCTAATTCGACATCAGATGCGTTCTTGTCGGGGACCCCGCGGAACTTCTTTCGGAAGTACACATACGGTGACCACACCAACGGCGCTCGTGGGTAGACAGATCCATTTGACGCAATGAACCGGTTCGTCTCTGGCAGGAGGACAGCAATCAGTACTAGAACCACTCCTGAAGCGATAATGACAAAGTAAAAAATTGATCTCCACCCCAGCCCACTGGTCAGGCCTCCTCCAATTAAGGGCCCGAATGCATTGCCCATTAAACTAATGCCCGTAAACAGGCCAATATATCTTCCTCGCTCTTTTCTAAGAGTAACGTCTGAAATGACACCAGATCCTAATGCGATGGTTGATGCAATGCCAAACGCCTGCATGCACCGTAACCCAAACAGCACCCAGTAAGACTGGCTGAGAGCCAGGCCAATATTGGCGCCAATGTACACCACAAAGCACCCCACTACAATTGGTCTACGACCAAATGTATCGGCAAGCGGGCACCACACTACGGGTCCAATTCCTTGAAAAATAGAGTACATTGTCACTGTCAAATTCATGAGTTCAGTAGAAACGTCAAAATGGGCTGCGAGATCGGGAATGGCGGGCAGATAGATGGGCGAAGATACCGACGAGAAGAACGCCGCGACTGAAGCGATAAGCACAATAGCTGTTTTCTCCTTCACCGAGTATATAGTGTAAGGTAATGGCTCCTGGACGGGCCCCAGTTTCGGTTCTGGTATCGGCTCCTGCTTTGGGGTGAGATCGAGATCTTGGCCGCCAGAATGCGTATTGAAAGGGCCCAGGCCCTTTTCAATCTTGCTCAAATGATGGGCGCTGGCCGGCTCTAACTGTGGGCTAAGCCTTGGATCCATTATAAAATCTTGTGGCTCACTCTGTTTGAGATCCATTGCACTGCCAGGATCATTCTATGCAACCGTTGTGTTGTAGTTGTTGTAGCTGTAGCTTTCCAGGCACTATAGAATGGGTTGTCGTTATCTGGATCTGCAGCAGCCGATGCGTTTTTGTATAAAATTACGCTCTCGTCGGAGTCCGGCGATGACAAACTGCAGAATCTCAATTCGCCCGACACGGTCAGAACATTGCAGAAGGGGCCGCAACTTCAAGGGACTCGAATAGTCACACGCCAATCAGCGAGTCGCTGGTGCTATTATTAGTAACTTTGCCTGGCCTTCATCGCCGCCATCGAGACAATGCCGTTCGGCAAGCTATGTCGTTGAGCTGGGACCGGGCAAAGGTGCCCGGTCATCCCGATATCGCTACCGATATCGCTACCGATAGGCTGCCGACTACCGGGCCTGACTACCGACTAGCGTAGGAAGTCAAGGCGGAAGGCGACTAGCAAGGCGACTAGCCACGAAGGCATCACCGGGCGCCCATACCGACTTGCACCCAAGATAGGGAGCCAGGCGTATAGAGAAGATGACATAAAGTGCTGGAGGATTGGCAGTTATATACCTTTCCAGCCGCTAGCAAAGGCAGCAACAGCACTGCTAGCCTGGCGCTAGCGCTGCGAGTCTGTAACAGGTTCCTCGGCCATTGCCTTCCTCCAGCGCTTTCCCCAATGCTCCATTAGAGCCATACCCAGCCATTCGTCGGTGAGTGCTTACTGCGTGATTACGAGTGCAGTTAGATGGAAGGAATCAACCCCACACTTTATGCGCCGCACCCGACCAGACAGTGCGACGATGAGGGGATACGTGGGGTGGTGGAACGTCAAACCAGAACGCATTCAGGCCGAGGCTACAATGCCGATGCGCCAGTCGAAACTTTGGCTATACAGAGGGCGGCCGCAGCACTTCTGTTGCCCTCGACTGGCCTTCGGTTGGCTGCTCTTCGGCTGGCTGGTACAATTGCTGCTGCGCTTTTGCCGCGATATTTCCGTTGCTACTGTCTCACCTGCCACGGCTAAAACCCCAACGGCGATACGGTTATAACCGATCTAGATCGGCGACCCAGGAAACACGCGACGCTGACGCAAATTGGCCCCGCAACCTCCCCTCCCATATGCACAAGCGTCTACTCTGCCCCTCCAATCTCAGCACCCTCCGGCTCTGCACCCTCCAATGCCCCCATTCTAGAGCCATCTACGCACCCCGCGCGCAGCACAGCCGCGCGCACACGACCACAGTCGGTTAATTTTTCAGTAATAATTTTTCACGTTCAACGCGGCTGAGCCAAGTCGAGCAGTGAAAACCCTTTTTTTTTTTTTTTTTTTTTTTTTCACATATATAGCAGGAGGACTAATTTTGAGACAGCTCATCTGCAACCGCGAGCTAATCTATCTCAGTTAGAACAGCAACACATTAACTTGTGTGGTGTCTAACCATCCTTTTCTACTATTTGGCCAACTGCTAGGTTGTTGGCGAGTTTCTCGTAACTTAGGGGCCTGTTTCCAGTCTGGGAGAACGGACCTACCCTCTGTTACGTCTTGTTTGAGACCCAGACTCCTGCTGTATGGCAAAGGTGCTTCTACTACGATTCAAGTTCAACCGACCGGGCAAGCCTAGATAACACGACTCACACCCACACCCCCCTGAACCCCCCAGTCTGTTATTTAAGTTCCGAGTTATGATTATGCAAAATCACGACGAGGAATTCCTCGCGGCTAAGTTTGTCAACCATGAGCTTTCTATGGCCCTGGATTCGACGGATGCCTTTGAAGGGCCTGAGAAATTGCTCGAGATTTGGTACGGGCCGTCAATTGATATGCTCCCGCAAGATATGAAGTCGCCTCGAGGACTTCGGGCCGTCCCCAGAGAGAAGTGGGAAGCAATCTTGGACCATGTGCACTGCAAGGTGCTGTCGGTGGTTACTACCGAGGAAATGGACGCCTATGTGCTGTCGGAATCGTCCCTGTTTGTGTTCCCTCACAAGGTAATCCTCAAGACTTGTGGGACCACCACCACCCTCGCGGGAATTGCCCCGCTCCAGGACGCAGTGTCCAAGTACGCTGGATACCCCAAAGAGAAGCAGCCGTGGCGAGTCTTCTACTCTCGAAAGTCGTTTATGTTTCCTGACCGCCAGGTCCATCCCCACACTTCTTGGAAAGACGAGGTAGCTTTCCTTGATGGCCACTACCAGAACGGGTCTGCATACGTGGTTGGCAATGTAACGGGAGATCATTGGTACTTGTATTCGACCCGCCCGGCATACTTTGACCCGGATTTGCGCATGCCCGTCAATGTCGACCTCAAGTCCCAGGTCAGAGTGAACGACCAGACGCTGGAAATCCTCATGACTGACCTGTCACCCATCCACGCTGGCCAATTCTTCACCGAGCGGCTGCCAGGCCTCGATGGAACCGACTCGTTGGAGAGCAGTGTGTCCTCTCTAGGGGCAGAGGCCGACGACAATGATCCCGGACACGTGCTCGGTAACGTGGTGACCAAGAACACGGGCATTGACGAGATCTACCCGACACACCAGCAGGTCGTTGATTCGTTCTGCTTCTCGCCCTGCGGGTACTCTTGCAATGGAGTAGTCAAGAACGGCAACTACTTTACTATCCATGTGACGCCGGAGCGTCACTGCTCGTATGCGTCGTTTGAGACAAACGTGCCGCCGAGCCAGTACGGCATGACCGACATGGACGTGCTGGAGAAGGTGGTCAACATCTTCCGCCCGGGCAAGTTTTCCGTCACCTTATTTGACTCCGAGTCGAACTCGCTTGGGTCAAAGAAGTACCCGCCCCGGCTCTCGTCGTACCGTCGAACCGAGAAGATTCAGTACGAGTTGGACGGATATGACTTGGTATTTATGTCATTTGAAGCGATTCGATCTAAGGACGCTAAGCGGGATGCGGTTTTCTGACTCGTACGAGCTTCGGCGCCCTTCTCGAGCGGCAGCAACGAGCTGTCACTGCCACAGTTATTGCTTCCTGCGTGCTTGACCCTCGATTGCTTGACTCGATTGCTTGACATCTCACAATTGCCTGTATATCTCAAATGCCTGAGACCTTTCAATTGCTTGAATTTAACCATATTACAAACATTGTTACTTCACACCTCATTGTATCCTTCGCTCCCCTCCTAGCTCTCCCCCTCCTACCCCTCTTACTCCTAACAGTCCCTCCTAACAGTCCCTCCTACCCCTCCTACTCCCCCCACACCCCCACTTGCCGCCCCTCTCTTTTCAGGGTTCCTGCGTCTGTCGCACGTGACTTTGACGTGACTTGTCATCGTCTCCCAAATCGGTTGCTGAGATTGAGCTTAAAACTCTATTTTAGAGACAATCTTTACGGTTCGAACTCGAGTTTACGTCACTACGGTTGGAGGAGTGTAATATAGACCCGGACCACGGACCTGTTGGCCGGCAGCATGAATACAGAATTTGGCAGGTGAGTATGGCGATGGAAGGGCGCGTGGGGGAGACAGGGGGTCCGAGATTCACAGCAATCAAAGTCTACGGCGGCAGTCTATGAATAGACGACTAGAGGGTTGTACCATGGTGAAATAAGGTGGCAAAATCAGGCTGGTCGCAAAAGCGCGCTGTAAAGATACGGCCCCTGGCCTCTGATGGTTGCGCTTTCCATCTTTGATGCCTCAGGGCCCTGGTTTAATTTGTGGTTACTAACGATAGCTTTGGAACTGGGTTCGGAAATGATGTTAGTCTCAATTACGTTTCGGGCCTGCCCGATCCAGCGACAATTAACACGCCAAAGCTAGTGGTTGTGTTCAAAAACCTGCTCAAACGGGACTCAAAGACCAGAGATAAGGCGCTGGCGGAGCTGTCGTCAACCCTACAAGAGCCCGCGGCCGCTGCGTACGTAGACGACTCGTTACATTGGGCATGGGTACAAATGTACCCCAAGCTCGCGATAGACTCGTCCCGAAACGTGAGGGCGCTCGCGCACAAGGTTCAGGGAGAGATCTGCAAGATTCTTGGCAAAAAGACTTCGCGGTACCTCAAGGACTCGGTTGGACCGTGGATTGCGGGGTTGTACGATATTGATAAGTCAGTAGTGGCATCGGCAGAACACTCGCTAATGGAGGTGTTCCCCACTGAAGACAAGCGCGCGTCTCTCTATCAGATTTTCGAGTCCCAGTTGCTGGACTTTGTTCGCACTGTCGTTGCAGTAGAGAGTGTCGAATCGCTGTCGGACGAGCGATATGTTCCCAAAGACGAGGCCGAGGGCAAGTATTACCGCACCCTGCGATCAGCAGTGGCGCTGTTTATCTACCTGCTGAAGGCGAACCGCGCTGGCGGCGAAAAGTACGAAGAATTGGTTGAAAACGCCAAACTGTGGAAACTGGTGTACGCTTCAGACGGCGCGTTGGCTCGAACAGTACTCGACCTCGTGGCAGTGCTCGTAGCAGTACACCCCACCTATGTTAAGAACTCTCTCCCTCTCATCTCAAAGAGTCTTATCACAAAGGGCCTGTCTGCGTGCTCGAACGCTGTGCTCACCGACATTCTCCAGGCGCTAATTGTCACGACCCGGGCGTTTCCAGAAACATGGCAGATTGCAGACTCCTCAAAGCACCCCTCGCTAGATTTGCTCCTGGAGTTTGTCCGCAAGGGCTCGCGGCGGTCAGGGAGATATTTCTGGCCGTCGGTTCTGGCCCTGCTGTCGTCTCTACCCGAAGACATTTCTCCGTACACTGTTAATAGCCCCAAGGGCACCAGCGAAAAGATTGCCAATGCTGTGCTGGAAGGAATCTTGAAGGAAATGGTGGTTCATTTGGGGGCCGGATGGGGGACGTACTTGTCCGTGGTCGAGAAGATCATCGCCAGCGATGTCAGTGCCGACTCCAGTAAGAAGATCCTCTCGGGGGCCTTTTACAACGTCCAAAACCACCTACTGCTACAGGAAACTGAAACGCTGGACCGGGAGATCCTCATGATTACGGGAAAAAAGCTGGCTGATTTGTGGGCGTTGGACCCTGATACCCTTGGGAGCCTTCTGGGCACGCTGCTTGACGATATTGCATTCGAAAAGAAAAGCCGGTCTTACTTTAGACGATATGTTTTCACACTCAAGGTTATGTTTGATAACCTCAAAGACTCCGAGAGTAATGAGCGGGTACTCGCAATGCTTGCCACGTGTCTGACCCGTGTCTTATCATCGCTGGGATCCCAAGACGACGATTTCAAAATTAATACTGTAGCATCGATCCTTCTGGCGTTTGATAAGGACATCTTTTTGTGGGATAAGGCCCTGGTGGGCGAGATTGGGGAGTTTCTGCGCAATAATTTGGGTGATTTCATTGTCTCTGAAGCCGCCTCAGACTGTATCCAGATCCTCAAACTGTATACCACTCACAGCACCATTGACAGCGCCGATACCACTGTCCAGCAGAGCGTTGAGTTGAGTTTCAATTCGGTGGTCAAGCTGTCGAATCTTGACCGCCGTTCGTCGCTGTTCCCGTTGATCCTGAAAGAGTATGCGCTTTTCAAGGGTCGGACCAAGCCTATTCCACTGGCGTCGGAGTACCTGCTATCGGTGTACTCGTCCATTGATAGCTGGGAAATTACGAATGACTGGGACTCGATTCTGTACGGAATCGGGTCTCACGGCATCTTTGTGTCTGAAGAAGTAGCGTCGGATATCCTCAGGGGCGTTGCGGGGTTCCAGCTGGTGAAGGGAAAAAATGTGGATAAGGCCATGTGGACGTTCAGCAATCTTATCAAGCTGGACAAGCCATATTTCATGAGCTTTATCGAGACCGAGCCGGGCAAGGATTTGGTGTCGCATTTGTGGAAGCTTGCTGAGGATCATCCAGAGGCGGAGAACATTTTAGGCGCGATTGAGGATACTGCTACAATTGGCTCCAAGGCGAGCGACTCTCCGGAGGCCATATTCAAAAACAAGACTATGGACTCACTAATTGATGGATTGCTGTCTGAAATTGAGCGGTCACCAATTGAAGGAGTCGAGATTTCGATCCAGCGTGGCCAGCGACTGCTTGATCAGACTCAGGACATGTCGGCCAAGCTACAGCTGTTTGAACGACTGTTGTACTATCCGTCTGGCTTGTGGAACCGCAAGATCAGCATCCTTTGCGAGTCAGGAGTGGCGTCGTCGCTGGCAGTGCTCAATGCGCTTGGCGGGGGTATCTTCTTTATGGATCCGGAGCACCTCATGTCGGATCGCAGACACAACTTACGGGTGATTCCGGACCAGCTAATTTCCATGTGTATTTTTACGGTGTCGCTGATTGGCAATAACAAGATGACATTTGAGCTGCTCCCGCATGAAGTGCAGCTCAAGCTGCTGGTGTCGCTGGCGCTCATTTCTGAAGCGAGTTCGGATCATGCCTTCCTCACCGTCACCAACGACCAGCAGAGTAACGACAATTTCATGGCTGAAGCGATTATGGCGTTTAGCACTGACGCCAACGCAATCGTGCGGAGCCGGTTCAGCAAGTACTCGATTGGCGACGCCATTGACTCAATTCTCGAGGGCCCTGCGACCGCAGAGTCCGGCGACCGGAGCTTGTCGCATAAGATGATTCGCGCCTTGTGGGAGTCGAGCGACAAGAAGGACGCCGAGGGGTATTACTCTGCTCGAGTACTGGCGCTGGTTTTAGAAACGTTGACGGAACGCCCAGATGTCAGCGACGCGCTTGCGGACGAGATTCTAACAAAGGTGCGCAAGTACCCCAAGTTTTTCAACAATAGCCCTCTCGGAGTCTCAGCAGTGCTACTTGGGTTCCAGGGGTTCTACCTGCGGTCGAAGACCTGTGACCAGCTGCGAAGTCAGTTTGCCAGTAACCTGATTGGCAAGGACACGCTACCACGAGAGTTTGGTAGCCTGGTGTACCTCAATTTCCTGTTTGGGCCGTCGGTAGAGGAGTTCAAACAGAAGCGCACCGAGTCGTTACCACCGAACCGGCTCATCATGTGCCTCAATTCATTGTTCCAGTTCACCCAGTCTGGCACTGCGTATGCACCGGAGTCGGTTCCGCTGCGAATTGAAGTGACAAAGCTCGTGACAAAGCTGCTGCCGCTGAATCCAGCCATGCCGTCTAGCATCTGGACTTCTGCGGTGGAGCTTCTGGAGCAGAACTTTGTGTCGCTGGACTCAGATTCAGTGGCGATGGAGTTTTTCTCGCTCCGGCTGTTCAATGTCCTCGAGGGCCTCGAAAAGGATATCCCGGACCTCCACGAGGTGTGGAACGAACGCCAGGCAGGCCTGTACGCAGAGCTACTAGAGATTTTGTCCCGCGCTCAGGCGTCGATTAATCGTGCTCGCGAGCTTGCTAACGTCCAGTTGCTTCGAGCCACTACCACAACTCCTCTCGACATTGTGGACGACCCAGATTCGCTCTACAGCTTGCTTACAGTGCCATCATTTGAGATTCAGAGGGCCGGGTACAGTCTGCTCCACCAGATTATCCCGTCTCAACAGGAGGAGCGGTCAATTGAACTGCAGCTGCAAAAGAGCAAGTTGGGCCTCGCCGACGACAATGGATCCAGCGAAGCCAAGTTCACGCTTCCGGCGGAATTACTGTCTCTGCTGCTCGAGATCCCGGTCCGGGGTGCTCCCGCATATGATGTCACCCGATACCTGTGGTCGTGGATGCTCATTTACGACTTTTTGGGACAGGCAGTCTATGACCTGCGCAAGCTGTACATTTCTGAGCTCGAGGATGGTGGCCATATGGACGCATTACTATCGTTCTTGTCGGAGCGAATTGTGTTCACCGACATTGATGGTGTGTTCACCCAGTATTCAGATGTCAAGCAGGTATTCGAGGCCTATAGCAAGACCCAGCCGGCGTCGATGGATGAGGAAATCAACGTCCTCATTGTCCAGCTCTACTACCTGGCGCTGGTATACACCGGGTCCCTGGTCAAGACGTGGCATCTCAATGTGAAGAAGCGGCAGATCACTCTGGCGCTTGAGCAGTTCACACAGAAGCGCATCTCGCCCGTAATCATCTCCGACGAATTGGACAGCGTCGAACAGGGGCGAGGAGGGCTTATTGATGACACTATGGACGCGAAGGTGCTACGGTCAGTGCGGGAGGTACGAGCGTACTACACATTGGACGACCAAACTATGGAAATCGGCATCACCATCCCGCCTCTGTACCCGCTAAAGGACGTCGTGGTAGAGGGAATCACCCGGATTGGAGTTAAAGAGCGCCAATGGCGGGCGTGGATTCTGGCGTCTCAGGCCATGGGCAGCTTGCAAAACGGGACCATCTTGGATATCCTGGAACTGTTTAAACGCAACGTGTCGTTCCACTTCCAGGGAGTAACTGAGTGCGCCATCTGCTATTCAATTCTACACCAGGACCACTCGCTGCCCACCAAGACGTGCCAGACCTGCAAAAACAAGTTCCATGCCAACTGTCTTTACAAATGGTTCAAGAGCTCGAGTAGCAGCACCTGTCCACTGTGTCGGTCTGCGTTTTCATTCCAGATTGGGAAATGAGCAGTGCCAATGTCATTTTTTAATGCGCTGTTCAGTAATGTATACTGTGAATCCATGAACCATCTATACTAAGTGATCAATAGTTCCAACTCTCGCATTCTCGCATTGATTCAATTCTACCATTGCAATTCTACCATTCTGTTCACACTTTGTGCCTTCCATTGCCAACTGGATCAAACACTAAAAGATTAACATTTATATTGGCTGCATGGCTTCACTTGTATTCATATTCTAAATACTACCTATCTGAATGTCGCCCGGGCATGAAACCACAACATTGTTAGAGGCAATTTTGCGGTGATTAATCGGATACTTCTCTCTACTCAACAATCTTCACTACAAGAGTTGAACAGCACTCCTGCAGCAAGGCGACAGCTACCAGCGCCTGATTTCATCAATAAAACATTGACAAGCACAGTTGCCAACAGCCAAACCTAGTGAAGTTTGTCAGTGGGGAGTAAATGAGCGAAAAACTGTCGTTTTATAGCAGACCCGCCGTGCGTCGACTGTACGGGCAGTGATCGGCGATATGAGACAACCTGTAGAGCGAGCGTAGCGCGGGACGGGTAGAATTCGAGGGGGATTCGGTATTAGTGTAAGTGTGGCGGCCAATTGCCCTGAATTTCCACTAGAAGAGGAACCTGCTATATATAGAAAGTGAAGTTTTGGTAGTCTTGTAGGAGATTACAGTACTGCCTATACAGCCAATACTCGATACTACTATCTAGATCGATAGTGCCTCTCTAACGGAAGATGACGAAGGGCCCGCTCCTCTGTTTGCTTGATATGGCTGGAAACGTATAGTCGCAGGCTTTCAATTGGTAGAACACCGTCGGTTGCCTAATCTCACTGAGCTGGCTGTTCATGATACTCCCAATCACGACCTCCTAGGTGAAGGCAGGGACCAGCTAGATGGATTAGGTACTAGTTAGATGCATGGTGCCAACACAATTTGGCAATCGGCATCTTGATTCGACAATTCAGCTAACAACTCTACACGTTACGCGACTGCCTTTTTGTGACTAGGCGGAATTCCTGACAATGGTGATGCCTTCTTTGATGTCTTGGTCTTTGGCTTGGTCTTTGAAGTAACGTAGCCCGGGCAGTGGACAATTCCCGAAACTGTCAGCTTTGCTCCCATAGCTTGTTTGCTCGAGGAATTACTGTCAAAACTGACCCGTAGAGCTAAAATGAGAATTAATCTGCCGGCACTTCACTCAGGTGGTCTGAACGGGTCCAATTGATCCAATTGCAGTATTTAAACTATTGACAGGCAATGGCTTGTTGGGCCAGCTTCTCGCCAGCGTCTTGCCAGCTTGCCAACTTCTCCCCGGTTGGCCCATTTGTCACTACCGCTACCGCCAGGGCCCTTTTCCCGACCCAGTTGCCCGACCCCGACCCGGGGATTTTTCGTAGCCGCGCATAATTATCCTGGCTCTGATTGGCTCGAGCCGGGTCGGAGTTCGGTCAAAATCACGATATTCTACCAGCTAGACTAACATCACTCGATATCACAGCGCGATGTTGTCGCTTCGTCCCCTTTCTCAGACCGCACTAAGAGGTAAGATTAAGAGTATACAGAGTGTGAGGGTCCTCGTATTGTGTTTGCTCCAATGATGGGTCTGCGCTGCGTTGTGTTTGCGTTGCTTTGCGTTGCGTTTGCTTGATACTAACTAGTTGCTCGACCTCGAGTCGCTTTAAATGCTTCACGAATCCTGGTGACCCGACAGGTTTCTCAGCTGTCAACTCCAACTCAAAAGACTACAAATGAGGAAGCTCTCAACATCCTGGTGAAGCAGCGATCGAACCGACCTATTTCCCCTCATTTGGCCATCTACCAGCCCCAGCTCACCTGGTACTTGTCTGGATTCCACCGAATCACCGGTGTCGCACTCGGATTTGCTCTGTACGGATTCTTGATTGGATATGTCGCGCTTCCTGTTGTCGGCCTGGGCTTTGACTCGGCTGCGCTTGCGTCTGCATTCGGAGCTTTGCCGTTAGCGCTCAAGCTTCCCCTCAAGTTTGTTGCATCGATCCCGTTCACTTTCCATTCGTTTAATGGGATTCGTCATCTCATTTGGGACACTGCTCGAGAGCTCACGTTGAAGGGCGTATATCGAACTGGATACATTGTCAGTGGGCTGACGGTAGTGTCGTCATTAATTCTAACTTTCCTGTAACTGAGCGAGGGCAATTCGTTGCTAGTAGCGTCTAACGAATAAAGTTCAGTATGATTACTCGGTCGTATCTGTCCTCCTAGTAGCTACCACTCGGGTCGTAGCTATTTGCGATCGTGTTGAGCATTTTGTTTCAGCCCGTTTTCTGCCTCTTTAGCGTCAGCCTCTGTCTCTTTTCCATTTCCTACCTCTTCAGCGTTTTCTGTCCTGCCTCTTTACCTCATCTACCTCATCTACCTCTCTACCTCTCTACCTCTCTACCTTTTCTACGTCGTTACTGCCTCTTCTACTTCTCCCTGCATTTGCTCTCCAGATTTTCAGTCACGTTTTCGTCTCAGATAAACAAACCTCATCGCCCGACGACAGCAACTCCAAACCGGTTGATCCTATTTCTCAACTTAATCCGAGTCACAGGGACAAATTCTAAGGTGATCTCGTGAACCTCAGTTTGCAGTTTTGCGACTATCAGCGTACCGTGATAGCGACGGTACTGTCGCGTCGACAGCTTGGATACGAGACCTGTCTCGGGACTGTCTGATCTGCCTCTGCACTACAGCGCAACTCAGAGCGTTCCGACACTCTTGATTTCAGCTTTGGTCAGTCCAGCTCCGTGCAGCTCTGCTCCGTACAACTCTGCATAGCTCCGTCTAGCGCGCAGCTCCTTAGCCCGGTCAGCCAACTCTCACACTCGTTACACGGAATGAGCGCTCATGTCGGAGCCAAAACAATCGGCACCCACGGCGTCGTCGTCAAAGCTCAAGAAACAGTACCGGGACTCGGCGAAAGGGGCCATTTTGGATGCTAGCAATGAGATTGAACGAGGGCGGCCACTAATAACGGCGGCGGCTGCAAAGCTGGCTGCTGAAAGGTCAAAAACGACGTCCCCTGGTCTCAAACTCGGCAATTCGTCGTCAACTTCGGTAACTAAGGACGCCGGTAGTAGCAACGGCTCGACCAAAGAGTCTGGTGGACAGACCGCGGCAGCATTAGCGTTCAAGAGAAGCAAACCGGAAGACAAGCCGACTGCCCGGGACAATTCTCCTGTCAGCACTTCAAACCACTTGCTCCATCCCCATCAGTACCAGAACCACCATCATTTGTCCAGTACCAGCCACCTGACTGCAAGTCCAGGGGCCCAGGCTGCTGCGAAAACTGCAAAATTGGCTCAGGATCGTAAGGTCAGCAATGGCGATGACGCCAGGAAAGCAGCCAGAGCGGCCGGCCCAGGCTCCGCTGCCTTGGACGCGGCCTCGGGTGCTGCCAACGGCGCTGCATCGGGAGCCGGCCATGGCACTGGTGACGACAAGGCCGAGAAGACAGCTCACGCCGGAGTCCCGGGACCGACAAGTGCAGGTGTGAGCGCCGGTGCAAGTGCTGCGAGTGCGGCATCTGCCTCAGCATCCGCGTCAGCATCCGCTTCAGCATCCGCTTCGGCATCTGCTTCGGCTTCGGCACAGGCAAGCTCTGCTGCCTCGATTAGCCATATTCACAACCGGACGCCAATGACGGTACCGACGACACCAGACCCATCCACGAACACTCTAAATGCAATCAAGGCAGCTAAATTGACGTCTCAGCACGCGTCTGAAACACCCAAAACAACCGACGACGCCAAAAATCGCGGCAAAGCTGCACTAGCAGCAGCTATGGCGGCTCCTACAAACGTCGCCATGGCAGAAAAGCTCGACAAGACGCCAATTGACCACAAGGGCTCGCCACCAGTCGGAGACTGGCGCCCGCCCGCGTCGGGTCGATTGCAACTGCATTTCCCCAACTTTTCGGCCGAGAATTTATACCTCGACGACGGGTCTGAGCTACCAAAGCGTCTCCGGTCCCCATTGATGATTGAAAAAGATGGCCACGACCCCGAAGCTGCTGTGACGACGAAGTCCGAAAAACGAATAAACACAGGCGCTGCGACCCAGCCCAAGACCCAAACGCGTCCGAGGGTAGTTGCGCCGTTGCCAAGGCGGCCTCCAGAGATCGGCCTGTTGAATGGGGGATCGTCAGTAGAGTCAATCGAAGGAATGGTCCTCGGAAACGAAACTTCACCTGCACTACTACAGCCCGACTATCGTCCATTGTCTGTAGGGACTGTTGAATCGTTTGGAACTGAGATCTCCGACGTGGAGGGTGACACGGAAGGTGTGTCAACGAGGCCCGAGGTTCAGATCAATCGCCGGTCTGCTGAAGTTGACAGGAAGGCGGCCGTTGAGCATCATTTTCTGTACCCGGGAATGCCCATGGATACGCTGCGGCCCAAAGTTAAGCGTCCGGCATATGTGTCGCGCAATTCGACTGGCGACGTTAATACTCGGCTAGCAGCTAAGCTGGCTGAACAGAAGGTCGCCAAGTCGGATGTGCGAGAGCCGGAAATCGGCTCAGCACCGTGGTCCAAGTACCGCAAGAAGTTGTTCCGGGGCCAGAGCCCAGACGCGCAAAAGTCCAATCATATCCGCACAACTCTTCGCAAGGAACGCAAAAAGTTCAATGTCGAAAAGCCTTGGAAGTATCATGCGACCCCCACAGCGGTATCCGAGAGTGAGCGCAAGCGGTACGAGGGCTTGTACGTGACTAATAAAGGCCTCCATGTCCCGTTTCTGTCGGATGAAGGACTCGAGTACATTTTGGAGCTGGGGCGGGACCCTACAGAAGAGGTCCATGGAATTGTAGTGCGCGAGCTATGGCGTCGCAGCCGGCTACCAGAGTACGTGCTCGAACACATTTGGCAATTGGTCGACCGGGAGTCTAAAGGGTGTCTTGACCGGGATGAATTCATTGTGGGAACGTGGCTAGTAGACCAGGCATTATTTGGACGCAAGATTTCGCCACAATTGGACGGCGGCATCTGGCAGTCCGTGGGCCGACTCAATGTGAACATTTCACTGAAATCAGCCACCCATGCACACCATCATCGCAATCAGTCGCCGGGACCAAAAAAGAAGCAAAAGCCGAAAAAAGTGAAGCGATGGGGTTAACGACTGGGGGACTCATTGTAACTGGTTGTGATTGTGTGTCGGCGATTGCCGATGCTAAAATCTCCTATTGTTCGCGGTTGGCTAGCAGTTGCAGGAGTTGAAGAATATTTATTACGTATAGACCATTGTGATATGGACTGGACACTTTGGATCGCGAATCTGATTCGTGTCTGGTGAGATATGACTGGCTAACATTTCTCAGGGCAGGAAGTGACATTGGAACCGGACGACGTCCAACTAGGAATTCAATCTCCAATCGCGATAGTTCAATTCAAATCTAATACATCAACCCGAATTCCAGATGGCAAAACAATCTACGACTCATCTCAATCTAAGATCTCAGATCTCAATACTGCTGCCTTCCAGCCAGTCGCTGATCACCGTTATGCAACTTTTCACGCCCTCTTCACCACTCCCAAATTGTACCACAACCGCCTCACAGAACGATTCCACCACTTGACCGCTTGACCGCGCTCACATGTCCTCTGGATCTCCACATTTGACTACAATCTACTAGTCTCTCCCATTTCTGGTCTAATTAAACCTTCTTATCCCTTTCACCTCCTTCCCCACGTCCTACTTCGGGTCAGGGGTTTACGGCTAACCTCACCTGAAACGACAATCAGGCGGACTGTATCCAGTTAGAGACACTGTGGATCCGAACTATCCTGAAGCACTGAGGAAGAAGGAGGTCCTGGAACACAGACTGGAAAATAAACTGGAACACGGGCCTGGAACGCGCAACTGGAATCTAGAGAGGTCTGCAATCAAGGTGGAAGCGATCTGGAAGCGAGCTGGAGACTGTTACTGACAAGACATACCAGAGGTATCGAGACTAATCTTGAATCACCCTGACGCAAACCCACCACCTGCTACCTTACCTGTTACCTGTTACCAGTTACCAGTGCGTCTGCCTCTGCCCGTGCCTGTTACCCGCGACTGTGACTGATGCTGGACGCAAAGTTTTCGTCAAGCGTGGTGGAGTGGGACGCTGATAAAGTGTCGAAATGGATCTCTCACCAAGGATTCGCTACCTACTCGGCCTACTTTGCTGACCACAACGTGTCTGGAGACGTATTGTTGTTGCTGGACCAGCTAGAGCTGCGCGAGATTGGGGTCATTCCTGTGGGCCATCGGCTGCGGATTCTCAAGGCGATATATGAGCTGGCGGCAGCCCAAGAACCCCCTTTGCCCGCTGACGTTACGCCTCGATACGTTCCTGCGACGGTCAAGACGGCGCGAGGTGATCCAGTCGCGTACTCGCTAGCACTGCGAGACGACCGAATGGGGTATGCGGAGACGGAGCTCAAAAAGCTCATTGACTCGCACTATCGACTCCGGGCTGACTTGCTGCCGATATTCAGAGCTGCAAAGGAGTCCAAACCGCTACCGACTCCGGACAACTTGGCCAATCCCGCCAACTCCAGCGCCGCTGGCACCACGGGGACGACTGGGGTCGGCGCTACCCTTCTGAGCGGCCACCAGACTACAATTTCTCCTACGCTGTCGTCGCCCGCAATGGCGTCGCCCACACATGCTCCCACCGGCGGCCCAGGGATCAAGCGCGTGCTGTCAAAGAAGAGTATGGGCAATCTCACCACTAATCCAGCTTCTCGGAGCCCGACCACTGCTGAGTGGGACGACAGCCATCAGAACAGGAGCCGCCGTGGCCTGAGTACGACTGCTTCAATATCGACGCTACCAAATCTGTCCTCAACAGCGACTGCGACAGCCGCCGCAACTTCGTCGTCTACCACTGGAGCTACCTCTCCGTCTTCAGAACCGTTCAAATCATTCCGAGTCACAATGGAGGACCCGTGCTACAAGGTTCTCCCGGCGGCGCTGCGAAAGTACAAGATTGCGGGTGACTGGAGGCAATATGCGCTCTTGGTGTGCTACGGCGACCAGGAACGTCAATTGGGCATGGACGAAAAGCCACTAATGATATTTAAGGAACTTCAGGATGCCGGCAAGCGGCCAGTATTTATGCTTCGACATATGGAGTCGTCTACCCCTGGCGGCACCAATCCTACCCAGGGCGTAGTTGTAGGCAGTACACCCGGAGGAGTTTTATAGACGGTCCTCCAGCTGTATAATACTAACAATAAATAATGATCATAATCTTGAGTCGGTAATCTCGTCGTTAATCTCGAATCGCTGGTAAAATGTACTGATTCTTCTGTGCCTGCGCCGCCAGCGTTCGTTCAGCTTCGTCTCCGTGACGCTCGCCCTTGCCGTCCTTCTTGAACGCATACGAAATGGTGACTGGCCGGTTCATGATATGCTGCCCATTCATCTCCTCAATTGCACGGTCCGAATCTTCGAATCGTGTGTACGACACAAACCCAAACCCCCGCGACTTGCCAGATGGGTCGCGAACAATCGACGGGGGCGACGCAAACTCGCCAAAGCTTGAAAACGCATTCTCGAGCGATCGCTCGTCCACCAGCTGATCCAGATTGCCCACAAACAGCTCGGCGCCTACCGCCAGCTCCTTTGCTCGGTCTTGAGATGCCTTGTTAACACGTATCGGCTTGCCAAACAGCCGGATCTGATTCATAATCTGGATCGCGTATTCAGCATCTCGAGGAGTCCGGAACTCGCAGAACCCAAACCCTTGATGTGATCCGTTCACTCTGTCTCGGGGGATGTACACCGACAATACTGGGCCAGCTTGGACCATCAGCTCAAACAGGATTTCTTCAGTCGCACCATCGTCAAGATTGCCCACGTAGACTGTCGCATCCTGATTCCTTTCAGATTCAGATTTGTTCATTGCAGCGTGGTCGTAGTGGGGTTTTGAATTGATTTGCCTGAAGAGTTGGTGATCCGTTTGTCAGAAAAGTGAAATTTTCAGTCAGCACATATTAGAAGATTACGTGACCGAGTGGTCGAAAACTACAGGAAGCGACAGTCATTCTCGACAGTCAACTTTCACACGTTCAATTCTTAGAATTACAGCGCCGGTAGTCTATAGTGTATATATATGGTCTTAGAACCAGTTTAACCATTTAATCTAAAGTTTAAAATATGCTCGGACCTTTCAATGGCCATTGGCTTCAACTGCCTCACTCTTCTGAACAGTCTCACTGTCGACAGTCGCACCATTCGCGCCATTCGCAGACTCCACCAGTGTCCCGTCGCGGGTCACCTCACGAATGCCATCCAGCTCAGGCTCAGACTCTCGCTGTGGGGTAGCAAGAGACATTGCCCATTGGATCTCCCGAGGCGGGGGCCCCTGCTCAATATCGGCAATCGTCGACTCGGTGGGGTGACGGGTCAGGGTTCCTCCATTACCACGATCACCAGCAGGGCCGGTTCCCTCGCTGCGAGTGCGACTACTGAACGACAGAAATGTCTTGAACTTGCGCCGAGGGCGGCGTGCTCGCATATTGTCTCGGATGTTCAAAGCGAGTCCCAGGAAGGTGATAGACAACCCGTGAACAACGATTGACGTCAGGATGATAAAGTACACCACTGGCACACACACCTTGTAGAGCCAGGAGTCGACCTTGTGGAATGACTCGAGCTCCTCGAGCAGAATTTGGAGATAGAAAAGTGCTCCAACTGCAATCGGGCCAAAGTAGCCGGTGAAGAGAGCTTCGTAAAATGTCTCAATCTCCGGAATCACTCGATAGAACGCCAGCAGCCCTGGAACCCGCCGGAAAATGATCACTGCAATCCCAATCACAATGTAGTGCCACACGCTCAGGTCAGAGTTGAAGTCTGCCCAGGGCATGGTGATGCCGATCCAGCTGAAAATACCAATGTTAAGTACCAGTTCGATCACTGGCTGTAGGCTGTCGTGCTTCGTTGCCTCCTGGTACTCATTGTCCCAGTTCATGACGTTTCCGGCAATAAAGCATGCAAACAGGTCGTCGATCCCTAGGGTGCCTGCAGTTCCAACGATGAACAGCGCCATGGAAAACACAAACAGGAAGTACCCATCAGTGTCAACCATATTGTGATGCTTTGCGAATCTCATTGCATGCAGTGCTACCAAGCCTGCAATTGCACCGTAGGCGATGCCAAACACAATTTCGTAAAGAATTGTGTACACGATCCACTGCTTTGCAATCTCTGCCCCGCTGTACTTGTAAATGCACAGCCCGAGGTACAGAAACGGGTACCCAAACCCGTCGTTTGCACCGGCTTCAGCCAAAATAATGTCTCGCACTCTCGGAGGGACATATTTGTCTGCGAATTTGCCATGGACAATGGATCCGCTGAGCACGGGGTCAGTCGGAGTCACACAGGCGCCAATAATGAGTCCCTCCAAGAAACTCAAATCTGGGACAACCAGATACACAATGATTGCAGACGCGAGCCACATCATGGTCATGACCGGCACCAGCAGCACCGTGATGCTCTGCCATGCCTTGTGCAAGTACTTTGCCGGTAGTTGGACACCAGTGACCGCCAGCTGGATGCCTAAAACCAGCCGAGTAAGGTTAAACGAGATTTCTCGTAGAGGCCCATACGCTTCGGGTTTCGCCCAGTCGGCCTTATCAGCAACCAAGCCAAAAATCAGAGCTGGCAAAGGCTCTGAGATGTAGAGATCATCGCGGAGGAAGAACGACGATAAGCAGAATAGTGCGGAGAAGCCCCCAAGAGCCGCAGTTGCAGTGTTGAAATTCGACGGGGCAAGAAGACCCATACCCTGGGGCCGAAGTTTGCGGTTACAATTTTACTGTCTTGCCTACCAGAAAATGAATCAACCGCTGGACGAGACAACGGGAGTGTTCAGAGCTTAATTTGTGACGTACAGAAAACGAAAAAAACGAAAAAAAGCGCCGAAACCTAGATCTAAGACACTTTCGGGGTTCGCAGCCGCGCGTCTCACGACCAATGACGTCAGTTCCTGGACGTTAGCGACACCAGCATTTGCTCGATTCGTGCTCGATCTGGATAAAGACGTTGTCCACGCCATCAAGACGTAGCCGGTCTTCCACCTTTTGCCGCACAACTGAGCTGTTGGCTCCCTCAGCGTATTGTACATGAATCATTCCATAAACGGTCCCGCCGTCGGACCAGAACTTGGGAACCGTATACCCCACGACCCCGCTAGTCACTGAAATGTCGTTAAGCGCGTCGCGCAATTGATACTCCTGTTTCGAAGTTAGCGACAGAAGAAGGGTTCTTGCTGAAGACGTGATGAGTGGGATTGACGAGACAAAAATCAATACCGCAATAAATATCGATGCTAGCGGATCGAACCCGCCCCATCCAAAGTATTTTGTTAATAGAGTGGAGATGACGACTCCGACTGACCCCAAAGTATCCGCAACAATGTGCAGAAAAATGCCATACATGTTTTCGTTTCCGTGGTCGTCGTCATGGCTATCATCGTGGGCGCCATGAGAGTGGGAATGGGAATGTGAGTGGTCATCGGGTGAGTCCGCATGTGAGTGGTCGTGAGAGTGCCCGTGTGAATGGCCGTGACCATGCCCATGTGCGTGCCCGTGGTTGAAAGCAAAGATGCCAATGAGATTGACCACTAGTCCAAAGAACGAGACGACCAAGAGTTCTGAGACTTTGTCCAGCTCAACCGGGTGGCTAATTCGTTCAACCGCCTCGGCGATGATTCCGCCAGAAATTACTACCAGCAGACACCCGTTCGTGAACCCAGACAGAGTCTCGACCTTGCCCAGCCCATAGGGAAACCGTGATGACGCAGGGAACTTTGATAAAATGCTTGCGACTAACCCCACCAGCAGCGCGAGGCAGTCAAAAAACATGTGAATAGAGTCTGACAGCAGTCCCAGAGAGTGGGTCAGAATAGAATACAGAACCTGGATGAGCATGAAGGAGAAATTGAGCAGGAGAAAGTAGAAAATGCTCCTCGTGTCGTCATGAGCAAGAATTGCATCTAGGATTGACTTTTGCATTTGGACCCGTGACATCGTAGCCGCCGCTAGTCGATTAGCGTCAGCTACAGGAATAAACACCATTAGACCGCCGAGAACGACACTCCCCACCTGCACCTCATCTACCAGAGATACTAGGATGCCAGCAGCCCCGGTCGCGAGCACTGGGTTCCATCGACTGGGGACAATGTCGCGTTTGGACATGAGGAATACTGCGGCAGCACCTGCAGAAATTAGCAGGGTGATTGCAATACCCACTGACACTCCAGCGCCAAAGAATCCAACAATCAAGAGCACGATTCCTGCTGCAATTGGAATCGGAAACGCAATTGACTCATCCCGAGACCCCTGGGTCAGCACCAAACATGCGCACGCTACAATTAGGCCCGTGTACCCTCCTAGCACAGCAAGGGGGCTATGTGATGCCAAGTCATATAATGCAAACACGACAAGATACAGGCCATATGGCACTAGAGACACCAATTGCACCCCAAACGGGATATTCAGCGCCGCCATCACCGCAGTGGTTCCCCGTACGGGACCCAGAATGACTGTGCTAACGATCAAGCCCAGGACCCCGGCCAGCAAGGTGTATGCGTTCCTCAATCCCTGAGAGCTTGAGCCCTGGTTCTGCGATGACCCTAAAGCGAATAACCCGCTTACTGTCAACACGGTACCGGCCATCAATTGTACCGCATGCGCGTTTGAGGTCTGCACCTGCAAGTGCTCAGTACCTAGCAGAGCTGTCGCCAGCGATATCACCGCAGGAATCGACCCGATCAGACCGGCCGCCGCAGTCACGGTCGAGTAATCTCGGCCCTCCTCAGACTGGCCTTTCAAGTTGCCGTGACTAGCGTGACGTTGAAAGTCCGACAGCACTCCTGGCACAGACATGAGACCCCATGGCTCGGGGGTCAGCGTTCTCCTTCTTGGTAGCGGGATTCGGTCACCAGACGCATGCCATTGATTGTGACTGTGCGTATGAGTGTGAGAATGCGACATTTCAGCTGCGCCAGTGCTCTGCTACCACCGTTTCCAGCTCTCTGCTCTTCCTTCTACCGCCCTTTTCGAGCTTCTCGTGCCCCTTCTATCCTGGCACTGTGGCTGACCTCTTGATGCTTGAGCTAATTCTGGGATCCTGGCTTGCTCGCCTGAGTTCCTCGCGAGGTCCAGTTGACAGTTGGCAGGGAAACGCCTGTAAAGGGGAGCTGAACCTAATTAGGAGGGCACTAGCGAGCTGGGGGGCACAGCAACGGAGGCAACGCGGCACAAATGAGATGACGTAAGCGGGATAGAATGAATTGGGCGGGGGCAGCGTCAAGGGGATTGTATCTACCGACTTGTGTACCGCAGACGTTCTCGATCTACTCTCTGCGCTGTCGGCAACCGAACTCGATCTGTTCACCTGCCGCCGGGACGGCTGGTGAGCGGCTGTGCACAGATTTTGGCGCGGCTGTTTGGTTTGGCACGGCTCGTACAACCGGCGAAGGTGCAGCAGATGAAAAATTCAGAGATTTTTTTTTATCTATCTGGAATTTCAGTGCCTGCGTACCTTTCAGTGGCTTACAATGGCGAAGCGCAAGACGGTAGAGGCTGAAGAGGACAGGTCTGAGGATGAGATTGATGTGAGCAAGCTCATTGACGACGAGGCTGACAGTGAGGTCGAAAGCGACAGCTCGGCTGCCGAAGATCGCGAAATTGAGCAGCTACTTGGGGAGGAAGAAGACGAATCGGTGGACGACGAGGAATTCGAAGATTTCGGCGACGACAATGTGCGAAAGTCAATTCTGGCGGAGTTAGACCATGGCATTCAAGTCAGATCTGACGATGAAGAAGACGAAGGTTTGAACGACGAGGCGGTCGAGTATACTACTGGAGCCGACGGCAAGCTGAGGCCCATCCGGCCAGAGATTGTACCAGTGTATGATAGCGATGATTCGGATCGGGAGGAGGCAAACACAATTGGGAACATCCCACTGAGTGCATACGAAAAGATGCCCCACATTGGATACGACATTGATGGAAAGCGCATCATGAGACCGGCCACCGGAAGCGCACTCGATAACTTGCTTGAGACAATTGAGCTGCCGGAGGGCTGGACTGGCCTGCTAGATAAGAGCACTGGTTCCGGCCTCAATTTGACCGAAGAGGAGCTGGATCTTATCAAGAAAATCCAGCAGGGTGAGAATCCTGACGAGACGGTCAACCCATACGAAGATACTGTGGAGTGGTTCAGCTCTAAGAAGCAGCTGACCCCGTTGACGGCGACGCCCGAACCTAAGCGCCGGTTTATTCCGTCCAAAAATGAGGCTAAGCGAGTGATGAAGATTGTTCGAGCGATTCGGGAGGGCCGAATTGTGCCAAGCAAGCCGCCGCCAAGCACCGAGGAGCTGTTTGCTGCGTTTGATCTGTGGGCTGACAATGCTGAGGAGCAGCCTGATCATATCATGAACCTGCGAGCGCCAAAGATGCTTCCACCTACGCATGAGGAGTCTTACAACCCCCCCGAGGAGTACCTGCTGAATGATGAGGAGCGGGAGGCCTGGGAAAAGACTCCGCTTGAGGACCGAGAACGCAACTTTGTTCCTCAGAAATTCGGTGCCCTTCGCCGAGTCCCTGCATACTCAGAGGCAGTTCGCGAGCGATTCGAGCGGTCGCTTGATCTGTACCTGGCACCCCGTGTCCGTCATAAGAAGCTTAATATCGACCCAGATTCGCTCATCCCGGACTTGCCATCGCCAAAGGACTTGCGGCCATTCCCCGTCAAGTGCTCGACTATCTACAAGGGCCACGTTGGACGAGTACGAACAATCAGTATTGATCCTACTGGCCAATTTCTTGCGACTGGTGGCGATGACGGTACTGTGAGGGTATGGGAAGTGTTGACTGGGCGACAGCTGTGGAAGCTGGACGTACTGAAGGCTGACAGCTACACTAGTGACGACAGCTCCCAGGGCGGGAATGTTGAAGCAGTCAGCTGGAACCCAGGTGCCAATGGCCTGCTCGCAGTTGCAGGGGGCGACAATGTTTATCTGGTCGTACCTCCAGTTTTCGACATTGACACCGAAAACCAGGGCCGTGAAGTCATTGAGGCGGGCTGGGGATTCTCAGCCAACGGCAACGAGGCCAAATCCAGTGTCAATGTTGACAATGAAGACGACGAAGACGACGACGGCGACGCTGCACCTGCCAAGAAATCGGCGGCAAAGTGGATGGTCCCGCCGAAAAAATTGGGCGAAAACGGGGTCGGAGCAGTCGTCCGTACGTCTCACGCAATCAAGAAGCTGTCGTGGCATCGTCGTGGAGACTACTTTGTTACAGTGGCTCCTACTGGTGCCAATTCCGCTGTACTAATCCACCAGCTCTCCAAGCATACTACCCAAGCTCCTGTGCGCAAGACTAAGGGCCTGATCCAGGACGCAATGTTCCATCCCACGCTACCTCACTTGTACGTGGCATCATTACGGCATATCAAGATTTATGATCTCAGTGCTCAGGTGTTGGCGAGACGACTGCAACCTGGTGTTCGATGGCTGAGTTCGTTTGACATCCATCCTCGAGGAGAAAACGTCATTACTTCGTCAAACGACAAGCGAGTGACATGGCATGACATGGAGCTATCATCTAAGCCCTACAAGACGCTGCGGTACCATGAGAGAGCGGTTCGAGACGTTGCATTCCACAAAGGGCTGCCTCTGTTCTGTTCGTGTGCTGATGATGGTAACATCAATGTGTTCCATGGCTCGGTGTATGATGACCTGAGCAGGAACCCTCTCCTGGTGCCATTGAAGGTGCTCAAGGGGCACGGAGTGACGAATTCTTTAGGAGTACTTCAGGTGGTATGGCATCCTCGGGAGGCATGGGTGTTTTCCGCAGGAGCAGACGGCACTGCCAGGCTGTGGACAGCGTAGGGCATTCACGATTGAGCACTGACAATTAAAGCACAGTAACTAGAGTAATTGATGAGCATAACCAGTCTAACCAAAGTACGCCCTCCAGCTTTCAGCGCATTGTGGTCGTGGTTGCGTGCGTGTAGTGTAGCTTCTAGTCAGGGCGGAAGTTATACGTGGAGTGCGTTTGATTAGATGCAGGAAACCTGCTGGTTAGTATACATCGTACGTAGATAGCCAATAAACAATTGCATCAACTGCTGCAAATTGCTGTGAATTACTGCTTTTACACAATTTTTGCGTACAATTGCGTACAATTGGTCACAATCAAAGATCTCGATATCCCAAGACCTCCCACTCGTCGACTGGCCCTTCGCACACAACCAAAGACAACCGGCCCCCGTCCCACCCTAAGCCTCGGTCTTGGAAGTTTGGACCAAACACATCCGCTAACCGATTCTCAATTGTTCGCTGAAGAGCCTCGTCAATTGGGTAGAAATTCGAATACGCCAAGCTCAAATGTGGTTTATAGTCCTCCTTCGTCCACCTCGCAGCTTCTGTGGCTGCCTGGTGTTCAATCGAGTCCTTGTCCTGCTGGGATAGTGCTTGGTAGTTCTTTTGCTGTCGCTGTAGAGTTGGAAGTACCACAAACTCCTCCCGACATATCCGAGCCAGAGATAGCAGGTATGGAGAGGGAGCGACGAGAAAGAAGACCTTTTGAGTAAACGACGAGCCGTAAGTGAGCTTTGTGAGCTTTGCGTCAATGAATGGAGCCGCCTTAGCTGCCGCCGCTGCCCGGTCTAACGTGTATTCCACTAGACTTTCGGTCGGAGCGTAGATATTGGATGTGATTGTAATATGAGGTTCGAATGATTCGGCGTCGTCAAAGAGCGGCCGGATGCCGGAGATGATGGATCGTAGCGCCTCAGCCAGTGGGCTGCCTTTCTTGGGCATCAGCCACAGCGATATTCCTAAGTCAGTCCCAACTCCCGTAGAATTCAGGTCATTCATACCCATTTTGAGTAGTTAGAAGATGATTTCGGGACAGACCGTTTGAAATTCCACTTGAGCCGTCCAACGGCAAATAATCGGGACTGCAGGAGGGCTGACGACAATAGACAATCTCGTCACTGACTGCAATTGTCGTGGCAGCAGGGCACAGCAGGACACAGGAGAACACAGTAGTATAATGCAGTTACAGCAGCACATAGTCTAGAGCGGCAGTATTATGCGTAGTATCTTGATACCGGTACCATTGCTGTTCATATACAATCTACAATGCCTACATCGTGTACACTCCCCCACTGGTCTCGGGTCTCGGGCCCTGAGTTGCACTGCCACTAGCCCGCACGCCTGCTACTGTGGCAAAGCGGACTGAAACAATGAGCATCTGAGACCTTCCTGAGACCTTCCCCACACCAATGCTAGTAGCCCTACCGGCTGAGTCCACTTCATTTCACACTGGCTCTAGTTTAACCTTGCAGACTGCGTTTCTAACCTGGACACGCCCTTGCAACGGGCTTGCACGGGCTCGCAACGTGAGTGCAGCGTGATTGCACGTCCTTGCTACTTGCCCTTGTCCTCATGGTTTGCAGCTATCTGCGCCAAGCTCTCGGAGCCCACTGCTGCCCATTTAACCCAAACCGGCCGAGCTGTGTGGCAGTGCAGTGGCTGAAATTTCACTTCCAGCGTGCCTGATCCACTGATTCGACCGCGACTGCTCGCCCGGCCACACCTAAATACTAGGCAGCACAACCACCTTTTGTAGCTGTCTCACTGTGTCCCATCTACAGTGCAGATGTGGTTTCTACGTCTGGCTGCGCTGACTGCGTGTTGCCTGCATTCGCGCCGCCTCAGTCTACCCTTGTTTTGCTCATCTCCCACCCTAGCAGATGGTACATTCCTGGCTGCATTAACCCCTTGGTGATCCACAGCAAGTTCGTGTCCAACCAAAACCGCGACATACCAAGCGTCAAGCATGAGTCAAGAAACTGAAGGAGGGTTGAAATCTCATAAAAGTGCGCCCCAGATGGTAAGTGCGAGCGATGGTAAGGTGCGGTGGCTGCCTGCAGCTCGACAAGTTGACAGCTGGTTAGCATGTGAACTTGATCTGAATTTGGCAGCATTGGGTGTTTGGATGGTGGCAGTTTGAGTTGCCTGGACCCAATTCTGGCGGTGGCTCGAACTTTGAATCTGAGCTTGGGCCATGGACAGCAGCTCTTGTGGTAGCGCTGGTAGCGCTTTTGCTGGCTGGCCCTGTGCTGCGTGCGTGTGCTAACTAGCAACCTCCTAAGGAAGACGTGCCGCCAGTGCCAAGATCGGCTTCGGTTGACCAAGCAAGGCACGAGGCGAGCGATGCGTTGCCCTACGCGTTAGAGGACCCCAATTGCCCTCAGACCACTCCTCGAGGAACCCCGGCTATCGATATCAAGTGCGGACCTCTGCTGCGGTTCTTGGGCTATCGCGACTCCGAAGCCAATCTATGGCGAGGGACGGTGCTAATTGTGACCAATGACGCGACGTCCAATTCAGAAGCAGCCCCAGAATTGACTCTGGAGTTTGGTGGCGGTGGGTCCAGCTCGACAATCAAGGCGCAGCGAATCCACCATGACTTTCTGTACTCGTTTTGGCGATTCTCAATCGAAATCCCCCTCAAAAAGGTCGCGCAGACCGTGGCCTACTGTATTAATGGCGACACTGAGCGCTCATATGCGTTCCACGTGCCGTCGCTGTCGCAAACTATGAACATTATGTTTTACTCGTGCAACGGGTTCTCGTTGGCGGTGG
This sequence comes from Blastobotrys peoriensis, assembly GCA_003705735.3. Lineage (NCBI taxonomy): Eukaryota > Fungi > Ascomycota > Dipodascomycetes > Dipodascales > Trichomonascaceae > Blastobotrys > Blastobotrys peoriensis. The sequence goes on along the minus strand of PPJJ03000019.1, from coordinate 128,040 downwards.
ACGCGACTAAGTTTAAGGGCCAGTTGTGGTCTGACGTGCTGGAGTCTCACAAAAAGAACCCGTTTCACGTCATGCTCGGGGGTGGTGACCAGCTTTACTGCGACGCGGTCAAGTTCACTGTCCCGCAAGTGATTGAGTGGGCGGAAGAAAAGAACCCGCTCAAGAAGCACAGCTTTACGGTCACTGCTGAAGCCCAGCAGGGCCTGGACAAGTTCTACCTGAACCAGTACATTGCGTGGTTCGGACTCGGATTCTGGGTCGGCAAGGTGTCCCACACTGTTCAGGCCTCAATGCCTCTGGCCATGGCCAGCATCCCCATGATCAATATATTTGATGATCATGATATCATTGACGGATTCGGCTCGTACCCTGATCGGACAATGAGGATGCCAATGTTTGAGGCAATTGGTAACACCGCGTTCAAGTACTACATGCTGTTTCAGCACCATACCTCGCCAGACGAGAGTATAACCGACCGGTCGTGGGTGCCGGGACCGAAGGTTGGGCCGTTTATCCACCAGAAGTCTCGATCAATCTACGCCAGGCTGGGTCAAAGCGTTGGATTCTACGGTCTGGACTGTCGAACCGAGCGATCCTATCATCGGGTGGTGGAGAATAGCTCGTATGAGGCTATGTTCAGCCGGCTGGCCCAGGAGGTGAAGCAGTCCAATGGCGAAATCAAGCACTTGCTGATCATGCTTGGAGTCCCCATTGCGTACCCGCGTTTGGTATGGCTAGAGACGCTGCTGAGTTCGCGAATGCTAGCACCCGTGCGGGTATTGGCCAAACATGGAGTGCTGTCAGGCTTGACGAACGAGTTTGACGGCCGAATTGAGATTCTGGACGATCTCGATGACCACTGGTGTGCCCGGCACCACAAGAAGGAGCGTAATCAGTTTGTACAGCGCCTTCTTGACTTTGCGCGCCGATACTCAGTACGGCTCACTGTGCTGGCTGGAGATGTCCATTTGGCTGGAATTGGCCGGTTCTATTCCAAGAATTCGAGCATTGACCCGTCCAAGGACTCCAACCTCATGCTCAACGTGATTTCCTCGGCCATTGTCAACACCCCGCCCCCAGACAAGATGGCGGATTTCCTCAACAAGCGCAACAAGATTCACCACTTTAGCCGCAATGTGAACGAAGACCTGGTGCCTATTTTCACTCACGACGTAGACGGGAGTTCCCGAAACAACAAGCACCTGCTGCCTCGGCGCAACTGGTGCTCAATTACACTACGTGGACAAGACGCCAGTAACGCTGAGCTCCACCCGGGCCCAATCAACGCCAATTTTGGATCCAACGGCAACGGCACTGCGAGCAGCAACGGTAACCACAAGAACGGCAAGGACGATGTCGCGTATGCGGATATGCCGGGAGCGCTGTCGGTGGTGCTTCATATGGAGAAGGACAGGGCCTCTACTGCCAACGAGACCATTGACTATCAAGTAATGGTTCCGCCATTGCAATTGGCCGGCGCTCCTAACGGGTCGGCCCTCGAGCGAACTGCTTCGGTCGCCACCAGGCGGTCAGCGTATTCCCGCGTTGGAGTGCTAAGCCAGCCGACCTCACGGCCACAGAGCCCGCCCCCGAGCGTCCCCGCCAACCTCGACGTTGCAGACCCTACTAATGCGCACCCAGGCCAAGTCCCGCCAGAACATGCCAAGGCCCAGCCTGAGCCGAAGCCAGTTGCAGCCAATTAACAGGCCCAGCTTATGAAGCTTATGAAGCTTATGACGCCCTTGGTCGAGTTTCCAGGGCCCATGCTGGAACTGAAACTGGGTACTCATCTTGGCAACTCTATCTTAATCACCGTATTTACCTTGCTAGTAATCAATCTTATCTATATCTAGACACATTGAGCCACAGTGCACATTAGGATGACGTTACGATACCGAATATTTCCTCTCTACAGTTTTGATCTCATTCCCCGAATATCTCCCCTGCAGTTCTTTTGATCTCACTCCTCATTCCCTCATCTTTGCCATGTCTTGTGTTTCATGTTCCATCTCTGCTTGTACGCCGTTCGCCTCGGTTGCCTTATCGGATATGCATGAAATTTATCTTCCACAGATCAAACGGTATCGCATAACCGCATAAGCTCTAGAACCCGCCAAACTCGAAGACCGTGGAGAGAAGGACTGCGAGCTGGACTGTTGCACTGCAGACTCTATTACGTACCAGCTGTGACCAGGTTGCGATGACGATGCCTATTGCACCTCTTGCTCCTAGTGCGCCGAGGCAGACGGCGGCGAGTACTGGCCCTGTCACTTCAAAGCAGTGGGAACTGCCTCCGAGACCGAAGCCAGGACGCAAGCCGGGACCACGAGCGGGTGCGGACCATGCGGTGAAGCGACAGAAGCTGCGTCCTTCTGACGGAGTAGCGAGTGCGCCAGCAGAAGCACGCCTGAGCCGAGAAAACGGACTCCTCAGAGCCGAGCTTGATCGGTCGCGCGCTGAAATCAAGAGACTGAGTCTCCTGGTCGACCAGCTCCAGCAAAAGCTATCAGACCCAAGCCCTATTGTGACCAGCGCCGAAGCGGCAGCAAACCTTACTGACTGCGGGCTCTGTGATGCTGGCGGAAGCTGTGTGTGCGATGAGCTCGGGATCAAACCGCACCCGCCACCAAAGGACGCTGACTTGGCCCGAGCAGTCAAGCAGTTTGAAAAGCTAGAGCCGATGAAGGCGGTGCCACTGAAGCGGAGAAAGACTGGAGCTGCGCCAGTGTTTCCGTTTAAACGGGTAGACAGCGGTAAAGAGCGAGACATGACCTGGATGCGGGGACAGGCACAGAGTCAGGGCAGGAGCGAGGGCCACGGGGGCCAGGGATTGCATTCTCATTCTCATTCTCATTCGTATAACGCTGACAGCCACGCTGGCAACCACGCCGGGGGGCAGAATGGCCGACAGACCAGTGAACAGACTAACGGACACCGTGCCCAAAATGACGGAGGCGCAGACGGTGGTGGACACAGTGGCCATTCCCACTCTCATAGTCCTGAGTACCAGGCCGAACAGCAAGGCGACTTCTTGGAGGAGTCGAAAAAGTCGGTTCCGGGCGACTGCGGGTTTTGCTCTCACGACACACCATGTCTGTGTGCCGAAACGGAGCCCAAACCAGAGCCAGAGCCAGAGCCAATTGCCACTAAGCAACCAGTACAAATTGTACCGCAACACCCACTTTCACCGGTTGCTAGACACAATGAAAGGCCGCGACCATCGACTCCTGGGCAATCAGGACCTGGCCCTCAGTCAGCGTCTTCGCCTGGGGTATGTGAGAAGTGCAAGTCCGACCCCGTGTCAATGCTGTTCTGTGTCGCGCTAGCATCGTCCTCTGCAAATCTGTATCCGTCTACCTCCGCCACAATCTCCTGTTCTGATGCATACGAGACGCTCTCCAGGCATAAGGCGTTTGACTCGACCGACTTGGGGGTGATTGTCAACTCTCTTGAATCTGAGAACGGCCGAGTCGGAGTTCAAAGCATTTCCAGAGTACTAAGGCAAATGAATCCAGTCTCTTAGCGACAGTCTCAGTCTCGGCAGTCTCAGTTCCTGAACGTGTCCAGCGCCATGGTTGATTTCTCGCCTGTTGCATGCTGACTGCGACCCTACTGGTATATTTATTCATACATCATGATGATTAAAATTTAGCTAATGGTGCGTCGACTCCCTTGACCGCGTCGTTGTTAACAAACCACGACACAGGAACCGTCAATTCGTTCACCAACGTCGAGGGTAGTCGTCGCTCGGGCTCTTCAAAGATCTGCTTGAGCACCGGGGCCTTGCCAGCTCCCTCGGCCACAAACGCAATATTGTCAGCAACCGCCATTACCGGGAGAGTGATAGTCACCCGCCGAGGGGGAGGCTTAGGAGAGTCCTCAATGCCTGCCACCAGCTTCTTGTGCTCCTTGAGCAAAGCATGGCCGGGGAACAAAGAGCTGGTGTGACCATCAGGACCACAGCCAAGAAGAATCAGATCGAACTTAGCAGTGGGTCCCAATTGCGAAACCAACACCTGCTCATAGGCACTAGCCACCTTGTCGGAATCACCAATCAAGCTTTCGTCAATGGGGAACACCGTGGGCAATTCGGTCAGGTGGTCGAGCAAATCTCGCTTCAGCAGTCCGTAGTTTGAATCTTCATGGTCCAACTTAACCAGGCGCTCGTCTGAGAAAAACACATTCCACTTTGCCCATTGAACGTCTTTGCGGTCTCCGAGGCCGGCCCTCAGCACCTTGACGAGGGATCCTCCAGACACTGCGACGTTGAATTTTCCAGACTTTGCTAGCGCTTCATTCTGAATTTTGACAACATAATCGGCGACTGCCTGAGCGACCTGCTCGGATTTTTCATACGAATACACTACTGTGGACATGGCGGAACAGTAACGGAATTGGCAGCAATTAGAAGGTTGGAATCTGACAGGCAGTTGGGCTCACTTGAACCCCGAGGCGTGGGGGGTTGGGGCGGCTGAGGGACGGCTGAGATGGGTTAGGGCAAAAGGACCTGCAGAGGGCCACTTTAGGCAACTCTCCTTGCACAATTGTACAACTCCTGGGGTTTTGAAACACGAAATGAGGCCGAATTGCAGTCTATATAATGAGGATTTCGTATCCTCCATCTGCTCATTGGGTAGAGAGAGAATATTAAGAGTTCGATAATATTTCGCAGCGTGTCAATTCTTCATTGAATCCCGAAGCGTGATTCTTGAGCGGTTGGTACTGAAATAGGCTTACTTTCCACAGTTTGCATTGTTTGTGACGCTACAAATTGTCAGGGCTTTTCAAACACTCAGTTGTTTAACAATGCAAAACAACACTCAAGCTGTTCCAGACGAAACGTAAGTTCTCAGTAATGAGAGAAAATTCATTGATGATCTTGGAGCAGGTGATGCTCTTATGGGAAGTGGAGATTGTGAAACAGGGTTAGCCGTTTTCTGTCGCTACATTGGCCCTGAAATCTGGCCCTCAAATCGAACCCTGAAATCCGGCCCGGCAGGCTGCTTCTGTTTTCAGAATAATCTACTCGGAGCTTGGCGTTTCACTCTGTACTTACTAACATTCTAGGGCTCACTCACATCAACCGGCTAGCCGAAGACCCGGTACGCGTTTTAAAGGACCTGCCCTGGCGATCCCTGGCGATCCCCCACAAACGTCTAAACCTCGAATTCGCGCCTCGCAGCCTCAGACAGCACCTCTGACTACTATTCCAGCACCCAGAGCTTGTGATTCTGATTCTGGCCCTGATTCCAGCTCATCTATTTCTGAGTCCATTTCTGAGTCCAGTTCTGACTCCTCCCGCTCCGGTTCGTCCAGGCATTCCCTACACCGCTCCCGTGCTAAACGCCTTGGAAAGGAGAAGTTACCCAAAAACCCGCTTCGATTTTTGGAGCCGGTCAATTGGGATGGAACTGCAAGCACCTTGCGCTCTTTCTCACACAATTGTAAAGCTTATATTGACGCGTTGGGGGGCCTATGCCACTACTCCACTGCCAGCCATCACCATCGGTAATCGGATACCCTCCCAGCACCACCAGATCATTCATGACTTGGTAACAGGCCTGCCACTTACTCCATTGCATCTCATTGAAGAGTCCGAGTGAAAAATCAGGAATATCTCCCTTGATGATGACTCTCGACGTTACGTCCAACTCCGACAAGTCCAGAATATGAGACTCACCTGCTTTGGCCAAGTTGAAGAGTTCAATTCTACCCATCGCAAATTGTGCGACGCAGCCCAGCTTGACGAGCATATTCAAATCTTTTTCTACCGTAGCTCCATTTCTCTGCGCGACGCTATGCACCTGGCGTCACCTGCGATCTCCACGACCTATGATCTGTTGAACTGTGTTGCTTCTGAGGCAGAATATCGCAGCACTCCCGCTGGGGGACTTCTGGAACACAGCAATGGCTCGGTAGCAGCGCACTCTTTCTACAAGAAGAGCCCGAATAAGCTCTCTGATCAAGAGCGTGCTAGGGGTGTGGCAAAGAGGCTCTGCTTGTACTGCGCTTCGCAGAAGCACCAACTCAGGGATTGCTCCGACGCTGCTCGGAACAGGCGCACTCCTCCTACCCCCAAATCCAACGGCAAGCCTCGGTGATGCGGGACGCGTTGCCTAAGTTTCGACCGGCTGTCTCTGCTGCTGCGATACAACCACGCCGTCTACAAGCCTGGCTCAATCATCATGATCGAGCACCCAGGGTCTCTACGAATTGCTATCGCGGCAATGGTAATATATTGATTACTACGGCGATGCCGACGGTGTTCTGTCTTCGTTGCTGCTATTGTTGCTTCTTACTAGTCCACTGGCTCCGCCTTGATACTCAAATCTGAGAAATCCCGGGTCAATTGCAGCCCTTCTAACCATTCACCCTGCCCAGCATACTTCTCCAGCAGGCTAACCTCGTGCAGATAGGTCTCATGTCGATACGACATTCGCACATCTGGTACATTGGTTTTTTCAACCATGTTTCCTGCTGGTCCTGGAACTGTGTAGTTCTTGCCCAGCCAATGCCTCTTAACCTCGGCCTCGTATCCAGACTGGAGCACCGAGTTACGAGCCAATTCACACATGTCGACATTCGACAGTTTGTAGATCTGGGCGGCTACCGAGTACTCCTCAATGAGCGGTTCACGGGTATACGAAAACTGCAGCGGGTCGTCCGACGACAGCGAGACATTGAGTCCGCGCTTAAAGTAGCAGAAGAACGGGTTCTTATCGTAGGTCAGGAACAGCGCGTTGTTACTCAGGGGCGACATAGCAATACCGATTTGGTCGAGATAGTAGAGGTACTGGATGAACGGCACTTTTCGCAACAAAATGCCATGACTGATGGCCTGGGAAGTGAGGAACGCCGCCACCAAGTGCTCGGGATCACCGGCCTCTCCGCAGTGCGGTCGTAACACAAACGTGTTGAATCCCCGCAGCTTTCGCCACGTGTTGACTGACGTCAAATTCGCGTACAGGTAGTATAGGTAGTACGAGTAGGGTGGGTTGTCCGCCGAGTCCCAATGCTTTGGCGTAGGGAACTTACGAGTGAATTGCCGGTCGGCCTTCGACTCGTCGTCGACAGAGTCAAACCCTACCACTCGTTGCAAAAACACGTGCAGTTTGGGGTGCGACGTTGGGTCTTTAGTGACTTCGAACAGCGGCAAAAACAGATTCTTTACAATGTCTTCGTACCGCTCAACGTTGCCGCCACTCTTGTAAATGTTGTACAATCGAGGGACTTGCACCAGCCATCGCACATTGTGGGACAAAAGCTTATGATCCACCACCCAGGCCGCCAGCTTGTCCCACTCATCCATAGACCGGCCATAAATAGAGATTCGGTATTCGGCCATTTGATACTTGGACTGCTCCAAATCTTCAATCACTTCGCGAGTCAGTTCAGCCAGATATCGGCCGTTAATGTAGTTGTCAGTCTTGAGGAAGATTTCTCGCAACCGGGACTCCCCAATGGGGTTATATTTGAGATTGAACTTGTCGAATCGATGGAATGTGTCCTTATGGGCGTGCATGTCCAAGGTATCGATACTGAGGTCGTAGGCAGACAGTCCCAAAGACTCAAACACCTCATTGAGGGTTAAAACCTTGTTATCTCGGTAAATCACCTCCTCGTTAGGCGACCTTTTCATCTTGTATTTGATGAATCGTAGTAAATGCTTCTGATTCATGCATGCTGAATGGTGGATATGGGTATCGACCTTTCGCACATTGTAGAAATCGCGATGCGGGTTCTTTTTGGACGACGCAATTTCGTGATACTCATTGAGCAGTGCGTAGAGGTTCCATTTTGCTTCAAGATACTGCAGTCGCCGGAATGCAAAGCTCTTGGCAGGGCCCTCGCTACTGATTGAAATGATTTCGTTCAGATCCATGTAATAATCTCGAATTGTCGGAACGTTGACGATTGGAGTCCCCTGTTCGCGCGCGGCCGCGGTCTCGTAGACCTGATAGACGCCAAACTCGTCCAGCGCAAACTCTAGCTCGCTGGCGGTAGGAATCTCGCACTTTCCAAATTCAAAGTCCTCACCGATCTCCCGAGGCACATTGTGTTTCTTGGATCCATTGGTCGGGGGTGGTAGCTTCTGCTCGTCCTCAAACTCCTTTGTGTCATCATTCCACACCGGTTTTGGCGGCGGAGGATACATTTTCCACGACTTGTAGTCATTTTTGGGGTTATCCGAGTCGCGTTGAAGTGAAACCCGCTGATAATGGTGCCGCTTCTCCAAGCAAACTTGTACTTTTCGATACATTGCGCTCAATTCAGCAGTGACCGCAGGATCTTCTTGCTCATCCGGTCGAGAGTACAGCCCATTACTGTACTGATCAGCAAACGACTGGCCAGGGGCTTTAGTGGTATTCTGGGTCCGGTGATAGAGCTCCTGAATGTTCATGCCATAGCTCGTTGACGACTTGCGCCCTCTGTACGGTGAGGTGGACCCTGAACCAGCGGCAGTCGCAGTCGCAGCCCCAGCACCTCCAGCAGTTGCTCCAGGGATCCCAGTAGGCCCACTTCCGCCGGCGGTCTCACCCAGGTACAAAGGGGGAGGTGGGGGCCTAGCCATTTCAGCCCGATGGTTGGGCGAGGTCGACGCCGAACCGAGGAAGTTGTTGAGAGCCCGAAACTTTGCATCGGCATCAATTAGGCTCTTTTCGTCGGCATAAGAGTGCAGCGAGCTGCCATGAGACATGAGCTCGAATTGCTCTTCATCGTCATCAAACACCAGCGACCGATGCGACGGGCTACGGGCCGGATCTGCTTCTCCGCCATTATCACTGGTGCCATACGAAGTAGCAGCTACCGGGCGAGCATTGCGAAGCGAGGATTTCGACCCGAACGGGACTGCTTTAATATGGGTATCGTCCATCTCAGAGAGCACGGGCCAAAAAACACGGGAATGTCAGGTGACAAGTATAGGACCAGCAGCAACAATTGTAGTGGGGTGTAGAGTGCAATTCTCAGGTGAAAGCTCGACCGAACTAAGCCTGGTATCCAAAAGAGCGACTGATAAGACCTGTTCCACCCGATGAAGGTCGTGAAGAGATCAGAACCGAGTTTATCCGCAGAGGAAGAGCACGGCTGACGATTTGTACGGCTGGCGCGCAGTTTGCACGGCTTGTGCACGGCTCTCACTCCAAACGTTCAGGGGTTGCTGTAGCAACCGTCTCCCCCAAATCACCCGTCAAATGCCGTGTATTCGTGGCAGGTGTTTTGATTTTCCCTCAAATTTCGGCGACTCGATTTACCTTTTTGTATCGAGAATGGACGGGCAAGAGTATCTCCAAGAGGGTGAGTTAGTGAGAAAGGGAAGGGTTTAGAAACAGCGGGTAACGCGGCGCCAGTGGAGCACCGAAAGCGCGGGAAATGTCAAGGGGCAGTGCAGGGCAAAGGTCGCAGCGACGCGTTCTGATCTAACTAGGATTCAACCCATCGTCTTTGACGATTCCTCAATTACGAAAAATCTTGATTGAGCATGACGCGGATACTTCAAAGTGCCATAAAAAGGCCGATTTTGTCAAGGCTTTTACCGACCAGATTGTGCCTCGGGTCCCAGAACTGAGGGAACGACGCGTCAACGTTGTGGCGGACAACTCTGGGATAGTTGAAGCAGACCGTCGACGACGGACGCGGTCGGTATCGCCTGCAAAGGCGCCAAAGGCCCCGGCATCTCCCAGGAAGGCGACTCGAACTGTCAAACCAAAGAAAGAAGAGTCTGACGCGGTTCCACCGACTCCTACGTTAAAGAAGACGACGCAAGAGAATGAGCCAATAGAAGAGGGCGCGTCGCCGCGAAAGCGAGGACGCAAGACGCTGTCAAAGAAGTTTGTCGAACCCTCGACAGTCTCCGAAGACCTCAAACCCGCTGACTTGACCTCTACTGACGCTACAATCAAGGTATCTCCGCGGAAGGGCCGCAAGGTGAAGGAAGAACGGGAGTCTTTACCCGAACCCAAGTCAGATAAGTCAGAAAAACCAGAGGCCAAGACGCCCAAACGAAAGACTAAGAAAGAGGTGGTGCCCAAGAGTGAGGAATATGATACCCCTGTGAAGTCGGAAGAGACCAGCCCATTTTCTGCTAAAAACGTGTTCCAGAGCGCGTCTCCCAAGTCAGCAAAGAAACGCGGTGCTGAAGACTCTGAGTCGACGACAATTCTAAAAAAGAAGAAAAAGTCTCTCTCCAAGGAAGACGTCCACCGCGACACGGAAACTGACGAGGATGCTGCCATGCTGGAGGTTGGCCCAGAGCTCGTTGAACAATCTTACGTCGAGGCAGTATTTTCGACCCCTCAATCAGCTCCTGAGAAGGCGGCTCCTGTCGCCACTCCCCGAACCTCGGGGGTCGGTGCCACTCCCATCCGCCACTTCACTTCATTCCCCACTACCCCTGAGGATGAGCAGTTTATCACCCCTGAGCAGCATCGGGTTCACCAGCAACCAGCTACCGCTCCTCGAAACCGGCCAAGATTGTCAGAATTCCAGACGGCAACTGAGAAGAAGCCCACCAACAAACGTCGCAGCTTCATGCCAGATTTGGCTGAGCTTCGAATGTCTAACGAATTTCGACGAATCGCAGAGTCTACTCAGAGCTCGCTACCGCCTCTGACGAAGTCTGAGTTTGATACCACCCCCAACCCCAATCCTGTACCAGAGGCTGAGCTTGAAGAGCAAGAGATCCACAAGCTTGAGCAAGAGGTAGACCAAGATAAGGCACCTAGCGTCAGCAAGCCTAAAAAGGCCAAAAAAGTCAAACACTCGAAGTCGACATCGTCCGGATTTCCGTGGAAAGCTTTTTTTGAAAACTTGTTTGGCTTGCTAGTCCTCGCTGTGATCGGTGCGTACCTTTACTGGTGGGCTGAGCAGCGGGTCGAGGTTGGCTACTGTAACGTAGGACTCGTCACTCACGACCCTCGATTGGATGACGATGCCACGATTCAGGAGCGGGTTCTGTACGCAATTACTCCTCAATGCGTGCCGTGCCCATCCCATGCTACTTGCTACACCAATTTCAAGGCGGTCTGCGATGAAGACTTTGTATATGAGAATCATCCGCTTTCGTTCGGCGGAGTGATCCCTCTGGCTCCTACATGTTCTCCCGATACCGACAAGCAGAGGAAAGTGTCGATTTTAGTCAAGAAGGCACTGGATCTGCTGCGGCAACGCAATGCCGACGCCCAATGTGGTGAAACCACTGAGAGCCCGGCGGTTGATCGGGAAGAGCTCAAGGAAGTGCTTCGCGACATGAAATCGTCGAGTCTTTCAAATGAAGAGTTTGAGGATCTGTGGCGACATGCCGCGAAGGACATTGAGAACGAGGATGAGATCATCGTAAGTACAACTGACAAGCAGTGACCGGGCGAGACTAGCTAACAACAGTTTAGACTGACAGAATTCGTGAAACTGTCAAGGGCTACTCCTTACCCGGGGAACAATCCCCAGACCTCGTCCAGACGAAGACGATTATTCAGTCCACAGCGCTGGGACACCGTTCGATCCAGTGCCGAATCAATCAAGCCATCCGAGGATCCGTGGAAAAATATCGAAGACCAGCTGGGGTCATTTTAGCGTCGATTGTTGCGGCAACTGTGGGGTGGATCTACCTGGCTGCTCGCCGCGAACATGATGCTCGCATCCGAGTTTTTGCCAATGAGGCATTGGATCAATTGAAACGACAGCAATGGCGAAGTGACTCTGATTCTAAAGGGCAGACTCCTCGATACATTGCGTCGTCGCACTTGCGAGACTCGGCTCTGGCCACGGAAACTGCAAAGAAGAACCGCGACGCGCTATGGAAAGACGTGCAGAGGGTCATTGAGTCCAACTCTAATATCCGTGTGCGACAAATGGAGGTCCATGGCGAGATTATGAGAGTATGGGAGTGGACGGGATCACTGACCGCAGACCCAACTGCCACCAGCGTTGCCCCCAATGCGAGCGCCACTGACACATCTAGAACAGCGACCACTACTCCAGCCACCGCTTCCACCTCTACTTACGCCTAGAGCGGCTCGACCGCACTATCGTACTGGCACCATTTAACAGACGACATTTATTCCCTGGTCTGTCGACTGCCAGCTAGCAACCTGGCAATCTGTCATCCAGTCATACCACAACTGCTGGACAACCATATACCGTATTACCACCCGCCTAATCAAATGTGAAAAGTCGCTCATCGCCTGGCCTATCGAGCAGCTCAGCTTAAAATGAGCCTGTATGCCTTCTTGCCCACCAATTACCTCTAATTCACCACCTACTTATTGCTACCCACTGCTGCTACTACGCCATCCCAATTACTAGTAATCACCACCTGCTTCTTATTGCTACGCACCACCACCACGTCCTGCCAATCATCTCGAACACGGCCAACTCGCTCAATTGTCGCCCTAACTATACATTACGCGTACATGTTACTTATTTTTTCACCTGAGCTTCCAGAGCACCGACGTGATCTTCCAACCGTCGAATGGAATTCTGAAGCTCTGCAACATCGCTGATCACAACGCTGTTGGCGGCACGGTACTCATCAAACAGGTAGTAGTAGGCACCGTATCCTGTAAGGGTAGTTCCCAGGAAGAAACCAAAGAATCTAGTTAGCAGACTACCAGCAGCAAGTAGTCTCAAAACTTACCCTCCACGGAAAGCACCGACCTTTCGAGGGCGTGGGGGTGGGGGTGGGGGTGGAAGGACCACAGATGGCTTAGCGGCCTCCTGGGCGCATCGAACAGACGTAGAAAACCGTCGAATTGACGCCCCGGATACTCGAGTTTGGCGAAGCATTATTGAGGTCGAATCGAGTTTGTCCAATCGTGAAGTCACAGGATTGGTTAAAGGAGAGAAGGGCGGTAGGTTACTGACGAATGGGAGAATGGGAGCAGGAGGGGGTAAGGCGCGGGCGCGATGAGGCCCTGCAGGGGGCTCCAGGGTAGCTCCAGGGTAGCTTGCGGAGAGGACTAGGATAAGAAGTAGGAAGATGTAGAACTGACCTCGTACATGCGATGTATTGGCAGAATGGAGTGCTTACTGAACTGGACACGTGATTGCCGGCTAAGCTACGAACAATTGACCAGCATGGCCAGCAGGCCAGGGGAGTCTAAGATATTGCAGTTAGTGTGAGGAAGTAGTATGCAATTGATGCAATTGCCGGGAATTGGCATGAAGTTGTAGTGAAGTTGGCGTGAATTGGCCCAAAATTGGCCTACAATCTGCGCTCCAATTCCAACACATGGGTTTTGATTTAGTGTCACCGTTCGCCGACTTCTCGTTTTAGTGCTATCACCGACTTCGTTTTAGCATTATCGTATCTTCGCGCCCTGTTACCGTTTCGACTTTTTGCTCGGCTTTAACATGTTCTTCCATCGTCGCATGATCCCTTTCTCGCTGGGAACAGTTTGCTCCGGCTCGGAATCGGAATCAGTATCGTCAGCATACGGGTCATCCTCGTCAAAGTCCTCATCATCGTCATCATCATCGTCATCATCATCGTCAGAAGTCAATGCGTCCTCAGATACACCTGAGGTTGTATTGTTAGTCAAGACTGGTCGCAGAGACTTGGTGTCAGTGCCGTCAGTCTCATCAGCGATATCCGCGAGCAGGCCCGAAAAGTATGCATTGGATTCAGGACCTGGGCTTATTGACGCAGTAGAGTCGGTTGATAGCGAGGGGGCACGAGCCAATTCAGATCCATTAGCAGACCCAACGCCCGCACCAGCGCCCGCCGCGGCAGCAGCGGCAGGCCCAGCGGCAGGCAACGACGATGCAGAATTCTGTCGCTTGGACCGGCCAGTCCTAACCCCGCTACCCGGGTCTGTTTCTTCGAAAGCCGACACAACGCCCATGTGTGGAGACACAATGATCACCGGAACCGGCGACCTCGCGACTAAATACGAGGTGATTGACTTTTTGTACCGCATTCGCTTGAAGTTTCCAAACGAGTTCTGACCCGCCGCCACAAACACCAGCGACGGCTGGTATAGCGCTAGGGTCTTGTAGACCGCGGTCTTGATCTTGCCCACTCCCAATTCGACCACCACATTGATCTTAACTCCGCAGTCGTTTGCGACCTTGACTACTTGGTCGAGGATCCGCTGAGCTTCTGGCTGGTATGACTGAGCTTTAGAGTCAGGAGCACTAGAGTGCATGCGGAGGCAAATGAGCTCGTCTCCATCCTGGAGCATGTTAGCCACGATCCACTTGAGGGCGACAATTGAGTATGCCTTTGGCGAGAATGAGAACAGCAGGCTTCTGGAGTCGTGCGAGTACTTGTGATCGAAATGGCACGACGATACAAAATACGACGAGTACTCGCGGTCTTTCTCTTTAGATGCTTGTGAGTAGTAGGGGATCATGAAAGTGGGAAACAGAGACCCGGACGTTGTTGACGAGTTGTTGGACGACGTTCGTCGCTTACCCCCGCTTCCAAATGCTGCAGGAGGGCCATCGACAGACGAAATTGTGTCAAACGAGACCCGGCGACGATATGGGCTGGTGACGCCGTCGATAGTGTGGACGGACGAAGACGATTTGCGTCGAGTCGTTGTGGGCCTTGGGCTGAGGCTTAGACTATCATCGTTAGCCAAGTCGACATCTGGAACGGGCAGTTCCGGGGGCACATCGCCGACGGGTTTGCTGTTTTTATGTTGAGGGTACTTTGAAAAGTCTGGTTCCACAAACGTCACCGACATTAGACTGTAGCCAGTTCAAAGCACAGAAGCACAGAAGCACAAGGGGATTCAGACGCGCAAGAGCGCTCAGAAAGCGGCAAACGGCAAACGGCAAGTGCCAAGCGACAGGCGACAAGCCACGAGCGACAAGCGACGAGGGACGAGGGACGAGCGACTTCGATTCTGTCTTGGTCTGGCTTGGTTCGGCTTGTTGGGCTGTCTTCAGATTTCGCAGTCTGCGCTCTGGCGTTCCTTGCTTCGTGACAGTCTGCAGTCTGGTAGTCCACGCCTGATATATGTGGTTAGTGCCTGATTTCGGTCAAGTCTCAATAGTGCAGATTACTCACAAGACCTCTTTGGCTCAAAGTCAAGTAGCTTGGCACTCGTACTTGCACTCGTACCGCCAAGTGCAGCTCAAGCTCGATTTCGTGGCTTAACGGCGGCGGCAGAATGTATGGAACCACCAGTTTGCGTAGCTTTTGCCCTTTCCAGCCTGGTTCGATGTACCCCAGGGATCGCTCGATCTGGTAGGGCGCGGCGTAGAGGCGGCCAGCGGGGCAGAATAGGATGATTTTGCGGGGGTTGAGTAGGCTAAAGCGCGGGTAGCAAGCTGGAGCAGACGGTGATTGCGGTGATAATAAAAGCTGTTGGCAATGTCGCTGGGGTGCTGGGGCGGACTTGAGGGTGCGGATGGCTGCAAAGCGGAGGACGCAGGATTGTGCAGGATGTGGAGGCTGCATTTGGTGAGGCTGGGGGTTCAAACGCCGGCGGAATGGAGATGGCGGGGGGAGCAGGAGGGAGCAGGAGGGAGCGGGAGTACACAGAGAAGCCGACTGCGAAGCAATACTCTAGCGGGTATAGCGTATCAAGAACGTATGGCCATGTGTGCAGCGCGGCTCTGCTCAATGCTGGCCTCCTCCGCCATGCCCTGTGGCTCTAATGCTATACCTCCTGCCCTGCCCACACTACGTAGCCAGCCGAACTCGGTACTGATTTGCAGTACTGATTTGCAGTATGGAAAAAGCGGCGGTCAGCCGTGCCAGCCCGTGCCCGGGGTTTGTTTTGGAGATAATACGATGGGATGATATGGAGACTGACAGTAAGAATGACGGCTTGGGAGTGGTTTTCCAAGGTCTACGACTACCTATTGTCGTTGTTTTGGTGAGTGCGGGAGTGCGGGGTTTTGTGGTTGTGGTTGTGGTTGTGGTTGTGGTTGTGGTTGTGGTTGTGGTTGTGGTTGTGGTTGTGGTTGTGGTTGTGGTTGTGGTTGTGGTTGTGGTTGTGGTTGTGGTTGTGGTTGTGGACGTGGTTGTGGTTGTGGTTGTGGACGTGGTTGTGGACGTGGGGTTTTGCCTCGTACTTTGCTGTGGGCAGAGCTAACTTAGGTCAACGGAGGTAAGATAGAGTCGTAAAGTGCAGCGCAGCGCAGATAGGGTAGCTGCGATGGTAGCTGCAACACTGCATTACGTTTAGTATTTGCGGGGAGCTGTGGTGAGCGGTGTTAACAAGTTGGATATCACGTTATTAGGACTACAAAATGCCGGCAAAACTTCATTACTCAAATCTCTTGTTGGCGACAACTTTTCTCCAGAGTAAGTGCCTTAAGGACCACAGCCTGAACTTTGCTAACAAGATCAATTCCTACGGTTGGATTCGCAATGAAACGAGTCAAAGTGGGCTCAGTGACATTAAAATGCTGGGATTTAGGAGGCCAGCCTAGATTCCGGTCAATGTGGGAACGATATTGCAAGGGCGTCAATTCAATTGTGTTCGTACTAGACAGCGCGGACGCATCGACATTTGAGACCGCCAAACAACAACTGCATTCGCTGGCCGATAAAGAATCCTTACAGCATATTCCACTGTTGGTGTTAGGCAACAAGAACGATTTACCTGAAGCATTAACCGTCGATCAAGTGATTGAAACAATGGACTTGAAATCGATCACAGGCCGCCAAGTTTCATGCTATTCCATCTCGGTCAAACAAGCTAACAATCTAAATTCAGTTTTGAGCTGGCTGATTGCTCAATCTAAATGATCTATCTAGGGTGATAACCAGCAACAGGTCAGAGGCTGTTGGAGCATACATCAAATAGTAATAGATACCCTCCTCATGTATTTGCAATGACTCTGGCTCACCTTCTACACCCACCTTCTACACCCATCTTCTGCAATGGTCATTACCAGTCAGGCCGTGGCCATTATTTTGCAATGCCCATTGGGGCGTTGTCGCGTATCCAGGCCTTGATTACAGCTCCAGTAACGCTTACTGGGCCTTCTTTTCGGATTTCCATCCCAGAGCTCGCAATCGCTCGGGCAGAATGGGGTGGGAATGAGTGTACGCACTGTAGAGCCAATCGGCGTCCACCGTTCCCAGGTTTTCAAGATGGATATTGATCAAGGACTGCGACAATTGCGGGCCATAGTCGAGCTTGATGGCATACTGATCTGCCTGGTACTCAAATGTTCGCGACAACAAGTTCATTCCGAACGTCAAAACCGAGTCCAGAGGCTGCAAAATATCGTTGAACAGCAAGAATCCCACCAAAATGGGGTACTTGTCAAAGAATCCAAACGAGTTGTACAGTGACTTGTTGTGGACAAATGCAGTGAACAGCGAAAAGATGGCAAACAGGTGCACTTGGGAAATGGCAAGCAGACTGGTAGTATGAGACAGCGACCAGTGCCCGATTTCATGGGCGAGCACCGCAGTAACTTCGTCGACAGTGGACTTTTCAATCAGAGTGTCGTAAATCACTATCTGCTTCTTCCAAGGCAAACCGTAAAAATAGGCGTTTGAGTGGGACGATCGCTTGGATCCATCAATCACGTACAGCTTGTTGAGAGGGAAATCGACTCGCTTGGCGAGGGCCTCAATTGACTGCTTGAGCTCGCCATCTTCAAGAGGAGTCAGCTTGTTGAACAGCGGTTGGATCAGAGACGGGAACACAGTAATGGCCACTACTTGGAATGCAACAAAGAACAGCCACAGGTATACAAAGAACTTATCGCCAAAGTATTCAATGATCTTGAGCACAGCAGCGAGGAGAGGAGCACCAATTCCGAAAGACAGCAGTTGAGACTTGATCCAGTCGGTGGCAAACAGCTTGTAGGTCTGCTTGTTAAAGCCGAACCGTTCTTCGAGGACAAAGGTGGAGTACAAAGAGAGAGGCAAATCGAGAATCGAGGACACGAATTGGAGTGCAAACACCATCACAATGGACTGGCTCGCAACTCCAGACAGAATTTTCGGGGCAAACCGCGCAATCAGTCCTCCAGACCAATTGAACAGCTTGGGCAAAACGTCAAATGAAATGATGGCGACATTCTGGCCCAGGCTGTACAGCGAGCTGAAAAACTTGAACTTAGCCTTTGCTCGCCCGTATTCCTGCGTTCGCTTAAACGTCTTGTCATCCAACACCCCTTCAATCTCAGGCGGAGGCGCAGCCTTGGAAAGCACTCTATACTGGCGATAATTCAGGTATGATGAAAACATATACTGGCCAACGGTGAACCCGAGGATAAGGCCCTTCCAATTGAATCCTGGGCGATCTGCCACTACCGACAGTCTCTACATGTTAGCAGTACTCTCAAAAACTTAGTTCTACCATTGGTGGCGCAAACTCCCCACTTACGCTTAACAAATCCATGGTGTCTGTGAGAGATCAGAGAAGAACACGATTGACTTTATACTTAATTTACTACTAGCCGTTTCCATCACGTCAAGGAGGCAAGACGGACAGGCACTATGAGCCGTGCAACAGCCCCGCCGGAGAAGGCAGCCTAATCTGGCCTGCTAAAGCCGCCCTCTCATCTCCGCTGCCCGCCGGCCGCTGGCTTGCGCAGACTGCGCGGACTGATCACATCCCGTCTCGCGCTTGCAAAAAGTTAAAGTACAATTGCTTTGTCTTGATGCGACATGTCTTACCGTAATAGATCATGGGCAGTGTCAGCATCATGAAAAAGAAATCCAGTAACCCAATTGCGAGGTAGGTCTTGAAGCTGCCCTGGCTGTCGAGCCATAGTGAACATGTAAACGTGAACACGCAGCTAACGGTGTTATTAATGACTGACACACCTACCATAGCTTCTAGAACCATGCCAGGGTACGCGTCCATTAAATATGCCATGCTTAGGTCCCCCGCACACCCCCACCCAAACCCAATGAACCCCAGGGCTACGTAGGGGACTGGCCACGGCCATTCACGGGCAGTGCCAATGCCAAAGAGGATAAGTCCCAGGGGAGAAATGACGGCGGTCACCATCATGAGCCACAACCGCATTTCTGGCTCTCGGACTCCGTTGTTGCGCTTTGCAAGCATTAACACAAAGTAGTCGGAGTAAATGCCTCCATACACACAGCCAATAAACGCGCCAATCAGCGTGGGCACGTTCATGATTGCTACTGCTGCATCACTGTAATTGTAGGGAGGCGCCGACCAATTCTCGTCCTGGGTGGTCATAAAGAACGTCAGCCAGGCATCTTGGGTCCCCCATTGCAATCCCGAGTACAATACTGCGGGAAACAGGAACACTGATAACGTGAGCCAGAGCCGACGAACATACTGTTTGAACCCCCACCCTTTGAGGTTCGATGCAGGTGTAATAATTTTCCGTGTCTGGTAATATTTTCTCCACCAAGGCAGGCCGCGGGGTACGACAGTCTCAGTCGCAACCGATTGATTAACCGATTGCGGGTCAACAGCAGGGGAGGCCGCAGCACATTGCGACTGGGGCAAGTATTCTGGTGAAGGAGATGAGAAGTGTCCCTTCTCTGGCGGCTGATCTTGAGAAGTGACCGATGTGGTGTCTTGCTGTAAAGATTCACTTAGTAACGAGTTTACCGACCGGTCGTAGGCGGACTCTCGCATCGTGAAGACAAACAGAACCAGGGTGAACCCCGAAGTAACTACTCCAACCCAGCCAACCCATCGCCATCCAGGGCCCGAGCTGACATAGCCCGCTACCAGGGGCCCTAAATAAGTACCGGCCGACGTGGCCAGAATGTACAGACCCAAAAACGTTCCCAACTGATGGCGGAAAAAGATGTCTGAAAGTGACAATTGGACTTGAGCTTCGGCGCACGCTTCAGACATGCCCACAAATAGCTGATTCCAGATTGAATCCTGGGTTGTTTGGACTCGAGCAAACCAAATTGACCCCGCTAGCCCAAGCACAATGCAAATGATGTACCCAATCTTGCGCCCATACAAAAACGCAGTGGGCGAAAGGAACAGGGTGAAATATCCAATACCCACAAACAGCACTCCCGCCGCTGTGTTCATGGATCCCCAGGAAATTCCAAGGTCTTGATTCATCGAATTCTGGGCTGCTCCAGCATCGTTCGATGTAGCCGCTGTCAGCCCAGTTACGAGCATGAGCAGCAGAAACTGCCACAGCTTGGTGAGCCATGACCAGTTCAAAGGGTCATCGGGCGAATCCGATGGCTGCGGAATAAGGATAATCTCATTGTGTCGTTTCACTTGAGAAAGTCCATTTAGGACCCGTTCTTCATCAGCGTAGATATGATCGGTTCCAGGGACATAGTCGCTATCATCAAAAGGTTGCAAAAAAGGATCTTTCATCAGGGCCGAAACCTAGTAATTGTGTCAGGCACCTCCCCCGGTAGTGGAAACCGACAATAGCGCTAGTGACATGAGATGAAGAGAAGTCACAATTGATTTGTGCTATCTAAAGGCAACCCGAAAAGCGTGCAAAAAAAAAAAAAAAAAAAAAAAAAAAGAAAAAACGGAAACTCGATTTTTCACCCCAAAAAGAAACCCCAGGAAACTGCGCAGATAACGCAATCATCTTCGAAAGGAATCCGACCTACTAAAACTGTGGGCAGTAAGCGGATCTATCGTCAGGTCAACCCCTCACTAGGATGTGTAAGCGAGAAGACGATGGTGGTGCTCAGTTCGTAGTATGCAAGGTGGTCCTAATGCTGCTTGGTCGATGACATGCTTTTGATTCTGCGTTATCTGGTAGATCCGAGCTCTTTGACTGGAGTTTATCTGGCTGCAAGTGAACACACAATATTTTCATCGCTAAATCATTACTACGTCATGCCATCTCTAGAAATAACTTAAGGCTTCTCGTCCATCTTTGTATACACGAACAATTTGTAATCGATGGTGTCCATAGGAGTCGACCAACTCCTTACGCTGAACATCATAGCCGCCGAAGTGGGGAAGAATCTTTGCCCACAGCAGCCAGTAGATGGCTCCGACAAAAAACAAGGCAATTCCAACCACTGCATGCAAATAGTAAGGCAGCGACTTGTAAATGTTGTTCGCAGGAGTGTCTGGGGGGACAAATGGAGCAATCACAAGGTACAGTGAAGACAGGAAGAAGAAGCCGGCAACCCAAGGCCCGGCACGAATGGGAGGATGCCAATCCAGGAAAGCGACACCCCGGTATTTTTGCACGTAGATTAGAATGAGCGCCGCAGCCACAAAGCAGTTGACCACTGATAATGGGTAGGAAATGAGGTTGAGAATGAAATTGTAAGCGTCACCAGGGGGAGGCGCCAGCATGATGATGACTGACACCACCCAGTGTTCAAACAGACCAGCCAGGGGGGCGTTGAATGGCCGGTTCGACGACCAGATATTTGACAGTGGCAACAACCCTTCTCGCGCAAGCGCTTGCACAATTCGGCCCTGCGAGAAAATGACTGACATTACGTTCCCAAGCGCGGAAATGGCCACAAACACTGACAATGCGGTCTCGCCTCGCTTACCAAAAACAATGCCAAAGAACTGCGCCGCGAGGATTCGGCCGGACGAAGAGATTGTCTCTTTGGGCACAACTGCAAAGTATGAAATGTTGCACAGCAGGTACATGATAGCGACTGAAACCAAAGCCCATGGAGCGGCAACCTTAAGAATGCGGTTGGGGTTTTTGACTTCCGACAGCGCATAGTTCGCATTGGAATAGCCAATAAACGACCAAATGATGTTGTAAAGCGCCGTGACAACTCCGTAGGCCGTAGCATTAGTGCTGCCCTCGAAAGCGTTGGAGAACGCATGGGTCTTCTCGATGTCGAGACGTCCCGAAAGCGCGACCCATCCCGAAATGATGATGATTGCAATCACAACCAGCTTGAACAGACCCAAAAAGTTTTGCAGTCGCAGACCCCATTTCAGGGCAACCGAATGGATCAGGAATGAGAAAGTCACACAAGCGAATCCAATCAATCGCTGGTTCCATCGAGTTACGTCCTTACCGGCAGCCACGAGAATGTATTCGCCAAACACTACCGAATTGGATGCTGCCCAACCCAGCAGAAACACATAGGCAGCGTACATTGACGATGCAAGGAACTTTGGCCGTCGGTAGAAAAACTCGAGGTAGTTTTTTTCGCCTCCGTTCTTCGGAATTGCTGAACCCCATTCGAGATATACCCACAGGCCTGCACCGGAGATGATGGCGCCAATTACCCACATCATGAGCGAGAGGCCAACAGATCCGCAATAGAGGTAGATCGAGGACGGTGTAGCAAAAATACCAGTACCAATCATTCGATTGAAGATAAGAAAGATGGCTGAGATGACTCCAATCTGCCTCTTGTTGTCGTCATAATGCTCATTGACTCCCACTCCAACTTCCTCCACAGTCTGAGTAGCACCATAGTCATTCTTTGTGATTGATTCCTCGCTAGAGTCCCCAGATCGGTTACCAGTGAGGCCCAGGAATGCCATTGTTTTTGTCCTTGTGGTCACAGACCTAACTACTCGAGAGAGAATGCAAGAGACTTGAGAAGTCTAGATTCGGTTAGTGCCCCGATCTCGAAGTCTCGATTTCAGATCTTGAAAAAGTGCAATCGATGTGGTGATCACTAACAGTATATATACATTTCATCAGACAGATTCAGCAGTCTTTTAACGGTGGGCCCAAAAAATTTCTCACATCACCATTTAACGCACCGATGGCGTAACCCATAGCCGATGCCATCTCATCTCAAAAGCGTCGGTGACGTGATCGCACGAGACTAAGACAGGGGCGGGCCCGTCCGGACTGGGAAACCGGGCGGTAAAATTCACAGCCTAAACGGGTCAGCACTGACGGGGATGGTGATTAGTTACAGCAGGTCAAGGTCTAAGTACAAGTGGTAGGCGCAGGGTCAGGCAGACTTATCTAGTAAGCAGGGACAACGTCAATTTTCTTATCCCGCAGGGACACCGTGGAGAAGGCACGGGCATGAGCCCACAATTTTTTGGTAAAGCCGAAACAGAAAAAAAAATTACTAAAATGCGAGCCGTTGATCTGCAAGAACCGGAAAATTTCTTCGACCATCAACTTTTAAGAGCCCCGCACCGTTTCCCGGGCGGAACCAAGCGCGAAGGCCAAGGAAGATACGCGAGGAAATAATAAATGGCGACAGAGCGGGGACAAACAATTGGTGACGGCATTGTGCTGCCAATGGTGAAATGAGTAGCGGCGGATACCAACGGACGACGGGCAACGGGCAAGGCCTGATGCAGCGGCTGTGGGCGGGGAGCGGGGGGAGTACAACTACAATGCTACCTCGGCACAAAGGTCGTTGAAGGCGGAGGAGGGTAGGGAGTAAGGGGTAGAGAGTTTTAGTAGAGAATTGATGTGAGTAGTGTACGGATATGTAGTGGCGTATTTGCTCGTTCCGAAGTCTCTCCGAGATGAGTACGGCACACGGCATCAATATACGGGAACCTAGCACGAGCGGTGCTAGACACGAGCGGTTAGTCGCTGAAGCGGTGTGGCAATAGGAAGAGGTGTGATGGGCCAATTGGGCTGGGAGCCATTGGACCCGGTGGAATTAGATACGGATTATATACCTGAAATTAACAGAAAAAATTTTTTTTTTCTTTTGGCCCTTGGATTCTCACATCGCATTTCATAATTGTATCGACGGAGAAAATAAAGCTGTTGCTCATTTCCATGGTAGTTCTGGCAGTGTGATTGCTGCCATGGCTGCATCCATGCGTGTGTTGAATGCAACTGCAGGCCTACACTGTCTCAGTATTCGGGAGAGAAGTCTGCCAATTGAAAAGAGAAGGTATCATATTGGCGAATAACTGACAGCTATGAGGCTATCGGAGCCAAAGTGCCGGTATATGTATGAGAGAATTGAAAACAGTACTGCGTTAAAGAGAGTTACAATTATTCGAGCTAAGTGCTGATGATGTGCTGAGACTAAAACCAATGCTATTCTACAGATCCCTCTGATCAGGGTGCTAGAAGTGACTTGTTGTTTCTCTCCCATCTTGATGCTGGCGAACAATCTGGAGTCGGCGGTGCCCGTAAGAATCCACAAACTCCCTGCGTTGGACTTGATACTTACCAAAATAAGGCAGTATCTTAGCCCAAAGCAGCCAGTATAGCGCACCCACAGAGAACAACCCAATACCGACTACCGCGTGCAAATAGTACGGTAGCGACTTGTAGATATTGTTCTTTGGGGTGTTCGGTGGAACAAAGGGCGCTACCACCAGGTAAATTGAAGACAATAAAAAGAAGCCAGCGACATACGGGCCCGCTCGAAGCGGCGGATGCCAGTCGGTAAATGCTACTCCTCGGTGCTTTTGCACATAAATGAGGATGAGCCCCAAGGAAAGAAATCCATTGACCACTGACAACGGATAAGAGGTGAGATTGACGATGAAGTTGAAAGCGTCACCGGGAGGAGGAGCAAGGAGGATCACCACCGAAGCTGCCCAATGCTGAACGAGTCCGGCCATGGGCGTGTTAAACGGCCTGTCAGAAGCCCAAAGGCGTGAGAGTGGTAGCAGGCCCTCTCTAGCGAGTGCCTGAACGATTCTGCCGTGGGCAAAACTGACAGAGAGCACATTTCCGAGTGCAGAGATGGCGACAAATACTGACAGTGCAGTCTCAGCCCGCTTGCCAAAAACAGTTCCAAAAAATTGCGCAGCAAGAATTCGCCCAGACGTAGAAATTTGCTCCTTCGGTACCACCGCAAAGTACGAAATATTACACAGAACGTACATGACTGAAACCGCCATGACTGCTGAGGGCGCTGCAAATTTGAGAATTCGGTTGGGGTCCTTCGCCTCTGACAAGGCGTAATTGGCCGTGGAGTAGCCATTGAACGACCAGATAATGTTATACAAAGCAGTCACCACGCCATAGGCCGATGCATTGGTACTACCGTCGAAAGCATTTGAAAATGCGTGAGTCTTTTCGATATGGAGGCGCCCGGAAAGTGCAACCCAACCAGTGATAATGATCAGCACAACAATCACTAGCTTGAATAGACCCAAAAAGTTTTGGAGCCGCAACCCCCACTTCATAGTCACTGAATGGAGTGCGGTCGCAAATGTGACGCAGGCTAAGCCAATCAACCGTTGATTCCATCTGGTAACGTCCTTGCCTGCTGCTGCCAGCAGGTATTCACCGAACACTACCGAATTGGACGCCGCCCAGCCTAACAAAAAGATGTAAGAAGCATACATTGACGGAGCCAAGAATTTTGGCCGCCGGTAAAAGTATTCGAGGTAGTTTTTTTCACCTCCATTCTTCGGAATTGCGGTTCCCCACTCCATGTACACCCACATGCCTGCTCCCGAGATGAGCCCTCCAAACACCCACATCATTAGTGAGAGTCCCACTGATCCACAGTAGAGATAAATTGAAGATGGAGTCGTAAAGATTCCCGTACCTACCATTCGATTGAAGATAAGAAACGCACCCGAGATGACTCCAATCTGCTTCTTATCATCGCCATAGTGTTCATCTACGGGCCGCCCAACTTCTTCGACTGTCTGGGTGACACCGTTGTCGTTTTTCAAGGCATCGTCATTATTACGGGGAATTGATGTCTCGCTGCCACTGTCTACTCTGTTGCGACTCTCGCCCAGTCCTAAAAAGCCCATTGATTTGCGAGCAATTAGATTCTATTAAGAACAATGTAACCTGGGCAGAACCCCTCTTTTAACACGACTCTGTTACAGCCATCGGCAAAACTACATTACCCGTACAAGCCCAGCGGACATTATTACATACCCCGATTTCTACATCACAATTTCACGCAACGATGGCGCAACCGCGCCGATGCTCATCTCTTTTTAGAGTGGGCGCGGGTATTACGAGCATAGGCCCGATAGTAGCTTGAATTTGCGTACACTCTCTGCCCATGGTAAGAGAAGTACGACCAATTTATCGAGTCGCTAAAAGGCACTTGCCATGATGCTACCGACTAAAGACCCCAGAGAAGTACGCCTCTGAGCCAATCTTGAAAACTCCCCGCGCAGTTTGAGTGCCCTCCGCCCGGCGGGGGTGCAGTTCGACCGAAAAAGAAATAACTGCGATAGCCGGTGGCCGTTTCTCGTATTGGCAGGGGCAGTGTCTCACAACGTTGACGCAACGTCAACGGCTAGGGCGAGGTCCGGCTCGATCCGCTCCATACAAAGGATGGCGCGACAGCATCTACCGAGACCTCTGCACTTTTCTGCGGGCTCTTGTCGCGATTGCAGTGCCCACCACGATACGTACGGTAAGTACTGCACTGTGTCTGCCGTAGCAACCAGCGTACGTTAGCAGCACTACACCACTACAGCACAGTGCTGATTGAGCATTGATCAGCACCGACATCGGCCGTCAAGCAGTTGGCAATAGGGAATAGCGAATTAAGTGCTGGTTGACTACCTACAGGCAGCTAAGCAGCGGACCGCAGCCTGAACTAAAGATTGAACTACAATTGGCACGATTGACGAGTAGAGGAGTGTATTACAGCCATGAGACTTTCCATGAATCGTTTAGTAATACCTTAACTACAATTCTATGATCACAGCAAGAATGTTGCGCACCTTCAAAAGATACAGTGGGTAAAATTTCCACTGAATCATCTGCTGTGCGGTCGAATCGTCTTCAATATGCGGGATTCGTTTACCGCCACCACCGAAGAAGGCATGGTTGCGGAGATAAAGTCCCAAAACTACAGTTAGACTACAATTACAACTATAAGCTCTAACATAAAGATGGTACGGTTGCGACTTTAGGCAGCACGCAGAGCGCAGCACCACACTGGCAAAGCGGATCACGAGGTGTCTGAATAGTCAATTGCTACTTACAGCAATCACATTACACAATCCGCGACCAACCAAACTCCTCTTGCCGCCTGACACTAGCATCTCTAAGCATCCCGGCTCACTGTGGACGGGCGCCTCTTTGCTAGCTATTGGCGGCTGGCGGTCGGCGGCGATTATGGCGGCCCAGTCAGGCTTGTGTGAAAAAAATTTTGAACCGGCGGGCATAAAAGAAAAATAAACCGCCCAGCCGCATAGAAAGTTCGGCACGGCTTTATCATTGATGACCCGCCGGTGTCTGAGAGACCAGGCAGCGGACCAGAGACCGGGACAGGGACCGGAGACTCAGATGGGCCAAGGCAACCAATGCGGCGGGCAATGTAAGCTCATGGTATGCCAATACTGGGTACAGTGCATACAGTACTATGGGTATCTTGTTAACCCCAAATTCGCGCAAAACCAAACTGCTACCCAGCAAGCCTTGCCCTCCTTGCTTACAATGCCCGTCAGTCGGGCTCAAACCCAGGGACTGATGTTTCAGCTAAACTCGTAGGTTATCCCGATATGACCCAATCAATTAGCTTCCTATTGGTGAGCGTCAGCATACACCTCCAATCAGGTCCTCACGTTGTCCTTGCATTAAACCGCCTGTGCCGCAATAGTAAGGTGACAATACGCAACTAGGGAAATAAGCGTAAGCATCCCGGCTCCCAGACAATAGAGGGCAATTACGTCGACAGAGAATTGGTTCGAGGCGGTTTGTCGGGCATAAAATATACCAAGTTCTCGAAGCCCCCAAGGCCGCCAAAGTAGTCCAAGACAGAAGTCTGATTTTCCAAGACCCGAGCGCCCATTGTCTAGCCTGGGCCGTTCCCCCCTTCTCCGCTGGTACCTCCGCCATAACGGCGATTGCCGTTGAGCTCCCCGCCAGCCACTATAGATGTGGGATCAGGTCAGAGACCAGCACTCCATGGCCAATCAGGCGCCGACAATTACATTTGCGACCCGTCTGAGCCAACTACGGCGCCCGACAATCCCCCATTTCCCCCGTAAATCTACGTCGTAATCTACACGTGGGGAAAATCCAATGCACGGTTGACACGGCTTATTAGCAACCTGCAGAACAGAACAAAGCAGTTAAGGGCGGAGACTCCCGCACGTGGGGAAAATCCCCGTACCGATCGCCAACTTTGTAGACTACGGCGGCGAGCGATAATCGGTGCCTTTTGCATCATGCAGTTGAGGGTAGACTTTGGGCAAAAGACTGCTCAACCGTGATAATCGTATATATAGTGCCGGCCAAGCGCCACGACTGGCTTGGTCAGACGTGAGTCAAACCAAAAATAAGAGCAGCTACTAATACCTCTGGTTCGGTATAATTCTCTTGCTAAAAAAGATGAACTCTAAACTTTTGGCTGTGATTGCCTCGCTGCTGGTGGCTTCTGCTTCGGCACAGTCGTCGTCCTCCGCCGTCGCTCCCTCGTTCTCCACCATTTCTCCGAATGCCGCCCAGATCTCCGCCGCCGCTGCTACCGCTCAGACTACGGAGTTTGACCATGTGAGCTATGTGCCTGGTAAGGCGTTCGACCGATTCTACAACATCTGGCTCGAGAACACCGACTACGACAAGGCCGCTGGCCAGCAGGGTTTGGCTGCATTGGCCAAGGAGGGAATTGTCCTCACCAACTACTGGTCGCTGACCCATCCTTCTGAGCCCAACTACCTTGCGTCCGCTGCCGGTGACTACTTTGGACTCGCTAGTGATGACTTCATCTCGCTTCCCAGCAACGTCGCTTCCATCGCTGACTTGCTTGACTCCAAGCAGATCACCTGGGCTGAGTACCAGGAGCACCAGCCCTACTCTGGATTCCAGGGATTCAACTACTCCAACCAAGAGACCTGGGCCAACGACTACGTGCGAAAGCACAACCCATTGGTCCTGTTTGACAACGTGGTGTCTGACAAGTCCCGATTGGCCAACATCCAGAACTTCACTGAGTTTGACAATGCCGTCAAGGCCAAGGAGCTCCCTCAGTGGGCTTTCATCACCCCTAACATGACCAACGACGGTCATGACTCCACCATTGAGGTCGCCGGTAACTGGGCCAAAAACTTCTTGACCCCTCTCCTCAACAACACTTACTTCACCAACCGAACCTTGGTGGTGCTGACTTTTGATGAGAACGAGACCTACGAGATCCCTAACAAGGTGTTTGCTGTTCTGCTCGGTGACATCCCCTCTGAACTTAAGGGAACCACTGATGACACTTTCTACAACCACTACTCGCTGATCTCTTCGGTCGAGGCTAACTGGGGTCTCCCCAACTTGGGCCGACACGACTGTGGTGCCAATGTTCTGTCGGTCATTGCCAACAAGACCGGCTATGCTAACCAGAAGGTCGACACTACCCACCTTCTCAACAACCTGTCGGCTCCTGGCTGGCTCGTTGATGAGTCCATCCCTATCCCCACCCCCAACCTCACCTGCAAGGGTGCTGGTGGCCAGGGTGTTCTGGACTCTATTGTCAAGGCCTGGTCTAACGCTTCGTCGTCCTCTTCCTCTTCCAATAGCTCTTCCAACCACACCGCTAACCACACTGCCACTGTGCCGGCCAACACCAACTCTGGCTCTGTCGTGACCATTGGTGCCGCCGCCATTCCAATTGCGCTTGCTCTTGGATCGGTGCTTGTACTCTAAGACTAATTCATTTTTGATGCTTTCTCTGACCTTTTTTTGATATATTTCATAGACAAGTTTACACTCAATCCGCATTAATGCATTCCTAAACAGGAAGGGGTAGATAGGAAATCATTGATTAACTCGAGAACAATTACAGGAACTTGTTTTTGTTAGCATTATAGTAATATACCCTAAGTGTTATCCTAAGTGTGTTTGTTCCATTAGTGTTCATTAAAGAGAGACTGTCGTTAGTGAATCATATCTTGATGTTAAAGCGTCCGCGAAGACGTTCGGCAATTGACGGTGATTTCTGAACCCTTTTGTGTTCGGAAACCTTGCGAGAATCAGATCGCGGCTCCGGGGATCCAAAAGATCCAATTGACCCCGACTTTGATCCCACCTTGGCCCTGGAATCGGGGCTGGACATCGTTGGTATTGGCGAGCTTGTGGTTGAAGTCGGGTTAGCGTCATCCACAGTAGAATGGGCCGAGGTCAGCGACGCTTTGGATGGAATCGGGCTAATTTCGTCCGACTCATCACTGTAGGCGTGGTGGTGGTGACGGTCCTTGCGGGTGTCCATAATTCGGGTCACTGGACGGGCAGGAGTCTTGTAGGATAGAGCCAAAAACGATCTGGACTCCTGGAATCGCCCATATTGATCCAGAGTGGACAGGTCCTCTTCAACAAACGACTGGACAATGTCCTCGACCGACTTGAGCTCGGAGTGGTAGTCCTGATTCATCATCATGACCAGTCCTAGCTTGTGGTGCTTGAGTAGTTCCTGTTCTTCCTCCTGTAGCCGAATGTCGTGATGTCGTAAAGTCTCTGGAATAGACGAGTGAATGTAATTGCCGGTGCTCTCTTCAGTGGTTATTGAAGCTGCCAAATCTGGCGGCAAGCTGCGGTAGCTACTGTTTGGTCGATCTGGACTTCGCGGGGGCACAGGGATATTGCGGCCTCGTAACGAAGCAGTAGTAGGGACTGTGTGATCCTGTTCTGGGAAAGTTCTTGGAGAGCTGTACTGTCCTTGGTTAATAGCACCAGCACCGTTAGAAGTTGGGGTGGCTGGGTTATCTAATCGAGGTCTGTGTCGATCGCGAGCCGACGGATCGGATGCTACCGAACTGTGGGTACGGTCTGCCTTATTAGTGTCGTTAGATTTGGAGGGCTCCAGCAAATGCAGGTCGTACTGATGGGTCCGGCGAGGACTTTTCAAGGGAATTGAAATGTCGTGATGTTTCGCCGACGTCTTAATATTCGCTGGCGGCTGTTTGCGACGCTTTGACTTGGGTTTATAGTTTTGTGGTTTCGGGGGGACTGGAGGCGGGTCGAAACAATTAAGTATCAGAGTTTGCTCGTCCGATTTAGGATCGTCGTCTTCCGCACCCCGCTCCTCACTGTCAGCTGAATCAGATTGTCGATCAGTAGACGATGTCGATGAAGATGATGACGACGATGGGTTGGGGGAGTGAGCAGGCGACGATCGGACAATAGACGAGGTGCTCAGGTGGGTGTCGATAAACGACGGCAGGGAGAATTGGCTCTTATCAGAACCGGCGGAGTGGGTGTTGCGAGACGATTCTCGGGAATGCGCTGGAGTTCGAGGTTTCGCCCACGGTTTTGTTGGCACTAATGGAGTCGGGGGCAGCGAAGGCGAAGGGGGGAGCGACTGGGGAAGGCTGCTGGCGCCAGTCGGCGGCGGGTGAGCGAGAAGGTCCATTGGTTGCGGGACAGATTTAGGTTGATGCATAGTGGCTCCAGTGACTCAGTAGGCACCGTTAGCGTGTGGTTCCGGGATGCGGTGGCTCGCTCTTGGGATTGTGGCTCCAGTGGAGTGAAGGAGAAGAGAAACCGGGTGGATGCGAAGTTGATAATGAGTCCTGAGAAGGAAATTAAATTGCCAGTACAGCAATAATGCTGAAACCAATAAAACGCTGTTTGTATGAGTTGTCAGCAGTCCATACCACCAGGGCAGGCCAAATTCGCTTAGCAGACGGACGAAAAATCACGCCAGCACGTGGAGGTCCGAGCGCAGGGGTGCAGAAGACGGTTTCGCGGTGGTAATCCAGTCAGGGGTCGTCAAAGTAGAGTCCGAAGCGTCGCGGTAGGGTCGCCAGAATAGAATCACAGTCCCTTGTCAGAGAGCAGCACTAGGCTAGGCCTTGCGGCGGACGGGGTGATTGCTGCGGCCGTTTGCGCGCGTCGTCGGGTGTCTGAGTAAACTGATACCTTGTTTGCAACTCAAACTCAAACCGTAAGGGGTAACTTTAGAACAAGTAGCCACAAGTACCAGTCTCGCAGCACCAGGTCTGAAGAGGAAGGGATGGTTTGTGTTCTGGCCAACTCAACAGGCCTGCACACTGTCCGTGGTTAGTATAGCAAGTTGGTGTGCAACTGGCAATCCGAGTCGCATCAGTGCCCTATTGTGCTTATATAGGATGAGGGATTGTCCCCCCTCCACGCAGTGCCGGGCCAGGTGGGTACGGATTCAATGCATCCTACACTGGGGCCCTTGCAGGACGGTGCAATAATCTGCTGGCGGAGACAATTGGACTGCGGCACTTTGATCCATTTCGGGCACAAATCAGGGGCAGGCGGATCGGTTTTCAACCTGGTCAGCCCCAGGCATGCAATGATGAAACGACGTGGGCCCGGATCGTGCTTTAGACTATGCATACGGTTAGGAACCAGACTCCTGAATATCAGACACGACCTGAGGTCGACATGAGCGGTGGATCGTGGGGCCGCTGGGGTTAGTCCGCTAGGGCGAGGCCTCACCGACCGACCAACCGACCGACCGCGGGAGTGCCTCTCTCCGGTTGCGTGGCCACTGCTGTGCGCCTGGGCCTGCGGAACAGTCCACTCCTTCCCTATCTAGGGATGCGGGCGGGGGTGATCGCTAGAGGTTATTCCATCCCAACGGCTTTGGCCACCACTGAGATGAGCAATCAGCCCAGGGAGCTGCTCGTGAGCTGCTAGCGGCCACCGTGCAGCTGGACGTACAGCACTGTAGCGATGGATGAAGGATGCGGTTGGACCTGGAGCTGGGTGGCCGCCAGTGGTCGCTCCGTGTTGTATCGGAGCTGTATCTGTCTTGTCCAGGACGCACACAAACGTGCCGCTGTGACAGTTTTGCAAGCGCATCCGTGGAACCGACAGTTACAAATCACCAGGTTCCCCTGAACCTGGCGGCGTCAACGTCGGATCCGGCTACGTTCCGGCTGACCTCCGCATCATCTGTGCTTACAGTTTGCAGACTGCATTCCGTACGGTGACGAAAACGTCGACGCGTTAATTAATAGACTTAAGGGGTCATTCAATTAGCCAATTTAGGGCGAGGCCCATCACCGCGGATATTCACCAACTGGCCTACCCTTTGGCCAATTTCCTCCACGCTGTCGTCGGCTCGTCTACGCTATTACATGTGATATACTCCCGGCACCGTCCAGATCTGTGCCCTGGCCTGTTCCATCTCCCATCGCCTTCCCCCACCTATCGCGTCGCGACTTACTTGCGACACATGTGCAGCTAAAACAGTAGCGCCGTTTTGTATAGGGAGGATCAATGATAAAGCGGAGATCGCCAGCCAACTGGAATTGGGGAGCCCAAGCGACTCAGCTAGCAGCGGCCCAACAGAGGTCAGGCCCTAGCAGTGCCGGGGTGCTGGCGGAGACTGTGGCATATCGCACATCACCACCTGCTTCTCCACATGCTTTTGCACTCCCTTCATTCTTGACCTCATTCCTATTACTGGTTTAGGGACTAGGGTCCGCCTTGGTACCCCTGAAACTTAACTCCTCCCAAGCCTAGCTCAGCCTGGCTATTGTTGATATGCGGAAACCTGGCTGCAGAGGAATACAGCCAGTGCCATGACCAATAGTTGTAGCCAAGAAGGTCCAATCCACCATGTAGAGAGCTTGAGTGGGCCCAAGTCCCCGACGTAATCTAGACGTAGCGCAGCGCCTGAGTCCGTGCCCAGTCAAATGGCCCAGCGCCGCTTGCTCTGAAACAAGGCTGATTGATTAGGCTACCTAACCAATCCGCAATAGTCTCGGTAGCACTTCACCAATAACATCATGGCAAGCTCAAGTGAAGATTGACAGGTTTGCAGGTGCAGCTACACCTGCTGTCTTGCACAGTTAGTCAGGCGTCGCATCGTCGTCGTATGACTGCTGCTGCTGCCGATATTTGTCCATTCTATGCTGATTTCAGCGCCTGTTATGCGTATTCACGCCTTTTCATTCCTTGCAGTCTTGGTGCCTTACGGGTTTGGTGCATTATGGGTTTGGTCGTACAGTGTAGTCACTCGACCTAAACCCGCCGCTGTTCTTACTGCCGCTTCTCCTACTGCCGCTGCTCCTACTGCCGCTGCTCCTACTGCCGCTGCTCCTACTGCCGCTGCTCCTACTGCCGCTGCTCCTACTGCCGCCACAAGCTCCGCCGGTGCCACTTGATCTGCTACCTCTCAGCTCCTCCGCCGCCGGCACTGTACCGCACTGTACCGCACTGTACCGGCGGCTCCAACCGCTGCTCCTACTATACCCTCGCCGCTGCCATGCCCGCCGCTGCCTATATTGGCGGCTCCTGCTATGCCCGCTCCCAATACTGGCGGCTCCCTATACTGGCGGCATTGTACCAGCCGCTCCGCTACAGCTCTCGCCCGCCGTCCGCTGCCTGGTCGCGGCTGAACTGCCCGCGTACTACTGTGTCCTGCGAACGTCCCAGTCCAATGCAACTGATGATAGTTGACTTCGATCTTGACTGTCTCCCATAGTACGATAATGGATAGAGTAGAACGGGCCCAACTGTTTGGGTACGGGTCTCCAAGCTTATCATACCCGTATCGTATAGAGTCCTCGGACAGGGACGATGGAGCTTCTCAAGTGTTGGGATCAGATGGCGGTAAGCGCGACAAGCGCCGCCAAAACCTGGCGACAAGACTGACCCAAGTCTCTGACATGTTTGCCCATGAACGAGACGGCCACTACCGAGAGATGCTTCGGTCATTACAATACACTCTAGCAAGTTTGCATGCTGGTGATGACCAGGATTTTCTCGAGCAGCTCGCTGATATGGAGGAACATCGCGACCGAGAGCTGGCCAAACTAGCGCTCTGGGAACAGTACCAGATTGAAGCGTGCGAACGCCAGCTACAGGACGATATTGATGCTGCGGACCGAGAATATGCGCAGACTATGGAGCTAGTTAAGGAGCGCCTGACGGCCAGGCTCGAGGCGCAGCGTAAAAAGCTGCGAGAAGACAAGGCTCTGCTCGACATTGCCAACGACCACTCGGTGTTTTTGGCAAACTCTGTTCACAACGGATCAGTTAACGGTGCTGGCCCTGGCGCCGCTGCTTCAATGGCCCCAGGGTCTCCAGGAGGCGCTGTCAACGGTGGTTCCTCTCTATACACTGACCGCCGAAGTACTCGACGCCGTCAGGAACTGATATCTGCATCAATGAACGATGACCTCAGCGGTCTGTCTGGGCCGGAGAGTCGATATGGGGGATCTGGTGTCCAGGCCAGCGCTGGCGGACGTCGCCGCGGCGGCAATCGAACTGGAGCTAGCGACGCTGAAGTGTTCAGTGACCGTGACATGCTTGAAGGAGTACTATTCACAAAGGAGCGTGATGCTCCAAACACCCGGCATACTTCCCGATCATACAGTGGAGTGCCTCCCCTTCGTCTTGAAGAAATCAATGAGGACATTTCGATACTTCGAGGAGCCAAGCGAAAGCGGTAACCGCGTAGCGACAGCGGGGTGGTAATGCAATTAGAAACCAATTGCGGGAGCGACCATGAGACCCCTGTATGGCATTGCCCCTTTACGACTGTTTATTATTTATTAATGTATCATCTGGCTAACAGTAATGGCTCCCCCCAGTAGTAGCCGAACTGCCCAGCTGTGGAGAAAGACCTAGCCTCTCCTCAGCCGTGCGTCAGCCCTGCGACAGCCGTGCTTTCCGTCATCCGCCTTTTCTCCGCCGGACCGTTTGGGTGGCGGCTGGTGAGAGGAGGCCCAGTTGGCGGACGAACTACTGTGATGCGAGAGATGAATATCAGTACAAAGAGTACGGAGAAATAATTAGACAACCCTATTTCCTATTTCTATATTCGTATACAATTCACATTGAGAGCCAGCCCACCGGCAGTGGCTTCCTGAAGACTTCCTCTATATCCTGAGCCTTCAATCATACAATGAAAGCTATTTTGGCCTCATACTGACGACACCTTGAGTTGAGAGATGCTATTATCTAGTATGCAATAAATATATTAAATGGCGAGTGGGGTTAAAAAGAAGGGACCTTCAGCTTGTTAGCAGCAGCGTGCTTGACTCGAATGTGCCTGGACAGGGCATCCATTCGACTAAATGTCTTGGAGTCGTTGCCACACATTTCACAATGGTACATCTTTCTCACGGAGGCGTGGATAGTGTCCTGGTGACGGATAAGATCGTAAGGTCTTGAAAAAACTTTTCCACAGGCCACGCCTGGCGAGTTTGGCATTGACATTTCACATCGATGAGGGCCAGCGGAATGGGCGCTGAGAGCCTTTTTCCGAGCCGCCAGCGACTCTGCATTAGACGAACTCGAACTCGAGCTTGAGGCAGGGGACGCCGAGCTCATAGAACTCGATGGAGTCGCCTTGAGATGTCGCTGGGAGTCGAATGCAGGAGAAGAAAGCTCAGATTCGGGCTCTACCGACCCAATGTCGGAATCCAGGCGCACTGCTTCGATTCCAGCAATAGGAGACTCGAGGTCATCAAACTCAGTCTTGAATTCAATTGGAGTGAACGACTCAGCCTTTACTGGCTCAATCGCCGGCTCTACGACGCTGCCGTGTGTCGAAGCGTTCGAATAAAGATCATCTTCGTCAGCAGCAACCATTGGCTCGGCGGCCATTTCGCCGTCTAGGTCTAGGTCTAAACCATCGTCGTCAAAGTCTTCTCCATCATCATCGTCATCTTCGTCATCGTCCACGACTTCAGGAGGCTCGTTGAACTGGTAGTTGTCAGCCTCCTTGGCGGCATCGACAAATTGCGGCCCATACTGGAACTCGTCTTGCAGCGTGAACATTGACGGAGTCTGAGTGAGTTGGTTGTAGTAGTATTCATCCTGCGGGCTCTTAAGAAGGGCATCCCGCGGAGATACCGTTAGGGGCATGAGCGGCATTTGAGATAGAGACCCGGAGAACGGGGCAATGTCTGCCATAGAAACCGTTGGTCCCCAAAATGTGTCATTATCACTCGACGGCTGCCAGTCGACGTCCATACCATCTTCCTCAGAAGCTTGGTTATTGAATAACGACGGAGGGTTGACGGCAGTCTCATGCAAACTCTCATGGCTGCCAGTCATGGACCCAGTCATTGAAGAACTCGATCCCGGACTTGTGGCTGTCCATACATCCATATTGAAGTAAGCGTTCAGCGAAGTTTGCGAAGCGTTAGTGTTTGTTCGGCTCAGGGAAAGGCCACTTTGAGGTCGCTCGGGTAGTCCATAATGGCTCTGGCCGGCGGGGTATACTAGCATATCTTCCATATTCAAATAATGGTGTCTGCCGCTAGATACTTAGACAGGGGGAGTATATATCAGCAAATGAACCTGGCTGACGACAGGAAAAGGGATGCGACAACGTAGGTACAGCCTGTGACTGCTGCAGTATTAATAGTGGATAATTCGAGTTCGAGTTTAAATCCGCCTCAAAATAAAAGTAGACCGCGTGAGGTAGGGGTCCGTCGAACGATCTAGAAGGATTGAGAAAGAATATAATACGGTGCGGAAGCCTTATCACAAAACAGTGCCGTCCACAATCGTCACCACTGTCAGATACAGTAGATACTAGCGCGTACGGTATAGTGCCGCTATTATAGAGGCAGGTTGTAGTTGAAACCACCGAGTGATATCAAAAAAACTGTAAATGTGACGAGTTACCCTAGAATCCTGTGATTATATATAGCCTCCCCATTCACAAGGGGTAGTGTGAGTAATGCACCCTGATTAGTAACTATCGGCGCTCCGACAACATCTCTAAGCCCTTTACACCGCAGCAACACTCGGCCTCGTGCGGCTAGGGAGGGGGTCGACTCCGACTGATCCGGACTCAGAGGTTCGAGAAGAGCCTGAGACCGGCGGAGCCCGGAATTAAGCAGCGGAGAATGCGGTGGTACGAGCAGCGGGCCATTTTTACATTCGACTTTTAGGCGGCGGCGGAGATGAGAGAGGGCTCGTGAGAGCTGCCGAAAGAGTGCTGGCAACTCCGAGACACCAACACGGGCGGGCTCGATGCCGTGGCGGCGGTACCGCTGGCGTAACTTGGCGGCGGAGATAAGAGCCAGGGGCCAGACTCCCTCCATGTGTGGACCAAACGTTGGGATAAAATCGAGCGTGACGATCACGAGTACTGCTGCAAAGAGCACGTCTTGACCGTGGGCACGAATTGATCACAAGTACCACAATATCACAAGCATTTTACAGGGCAACGGCCACCAGAGCTACAAAGGCGCTGTTTGAGGCATTGTTGTAGACATGATACATGTATCTGAGCTGGCCATTAACTTTGAAGGTCCAGCTAGCCTTCTATTGTCCTGTCAGACCTGGTATCTGCAGCAGTACCTGTAAGCTGGTGTGTCACAGCCTAAAATTGCTCAGCTGACTATAGCCGCAGCGGACAAGCAGCGAAGCCGCGGCGGATCCGCAGCAGTTGGCCGCTGGGGGCAACGCCACACCGTACAGGAGTAACAGGCTGTAGCCATTGTGACAGGGCTGTAACAACTGCAACCCGGCGTAAGGCCAGTCGTAAGGACAGTGCGGCGCGTACGGTGGGGGCCGAATGCTGCGGCAGTACTAGAGGATTGGTCGGGGCATATCGGTAAGGAGCAACTAGAACAACCACGGCAACAGCCACTATAGCCACCACAGCCACAGCGGCAGGGAGGGGTAGACTCTTAGCAGTGTGCATTGAGCCGACAGCCTACAACTCGCTCATACTGTCCCACCCACTACGTATGCAATCATGAAACGACACTATAACACTTGAAACAGTACTAATTCGTAATTAAGAATTACAGATAAATAGTATAAAATAAACCCATCCAGTCATTAAGTTGTTTAACCACCGAAACCGTAAAGAGTTCGGCCTTGTCGCTTAAGGGCGTACACAACGTCAAGCGAGGTAACAGTCTTTCGCTTGGCGTGCTCAGTATAAGTAACGGCATCACGGATGACCGACTCAAGGAAGGACTTGAGGACGGTTCGGGTCTCTTCGTAGATGAGAGCGGAAATTCGCTTGACACCACCACGTCGAGCGAGACGTCGAATGGCGGGCTTGGTGATTCCCTGAATGTTGTCTCGCAAGA
Organism: Blastobotrys peoriensis; assembly: GCA_003705735.3. Taxonomy (NCBI): domain Eukaryota; kingdom Fungi; phylum Ascomycota; class Dipodascomycetes; order Dipodascales; family Trichomonascaceae; genus Blastobotrys; species Blastobotrys peoriensis. The sequence continues at coordinate 89,314 of PPJJ03000019.1, read as the reverse complement.
TCTTTCGGTGACGCTTAGCGCCACCCTTTCCAAGTCCTTTTCCTCCTTTGCCGCGTCCAGACATTTCGATGTAGTATTAAGAGATGTAGTTGAAGAGTCAAGTATAAGACTTAATCTGCCTAACAGTGGTGCTGCGAGCCGGTATATATAGTTTTTGCGATTGTTTTGACAGGGTGATGAAACAATGTGCCTGGAATGATTACACATCTAGATCACAGAACTGGATACGCGTCGAGCCGTGTGGTTATCGGGAACTGTGATCTATCAAGCCAGGGGATTTGTTAGTGCTGGGATGAACCGGTGGCGGCGTATATCGCAGCACCAGGCACGGGTCGCGAGGGGATGGAATTCATCAACTCTGTTCATCATCCCCAGACGTCTGTGGCAAGGGATTGGGTGGGACATGATTTATGGGACCACTGTAAATCACAGTATGGGTAGATTACGTGTCTGACCCCCCTCATCCCCCGTGGTAGATGATGGAACAATGATGAAGGTTGTTGATGCCAGGCGCCCATCACCAAGCGATGGCTCCTTAGACAAGTACCCCCTCAAACCTATATAAGCCGGGGGCGCCGCCGACTTTGAACCGTATCATTCTTCAGATCATTTGAATTGATAATCACCAAAAATGGCCCGAACTAAGTCTACCATTGCCCGAAAGTCCACTGGAGGAAAGGCTCCCCGAAAGCAGATTGCTTCCAAGGCTGCCCGAAAGTCGGCTCCCTCCGCGTCTGCCCCCGGTGGAGTCAAGAAGCCCCATCGATACAAGCCTGGTACTGTCGCTCTTCGAGAGATTCGACGATACCAGAAGTCTACTGAGCTTCTGATCCGAAAGCTGCCTTTCCAGCGATTGGTTCGAGAGATTGCCCAGGACTTCAAGACTGATCTGCGATTCCAGTCGTCTGCCATTGGTGCTCTTCAGGAGTCGGTTGAGGCTTACCTTGTCTCCCTCTTTGAGGACACCAACCTCTGTGCCATCCACGCCAAGCGTGTTACTATCCAGAAGAAGGACATTCAGCTTGCCCGACGTCTCCGAGGAGAGCGAGCCTAAGTGTTATGAAGGTTATGTATTAATGGGTATTATTTAATGATTCGTAATCGAATTAATTTATAGCAGCAAGAGTGAGAGAGTAGCAAAGGGCAGTAGTAGTCGTGCAATTTGTGAGAGGGTACTAGTAGAAGCGAATTGGTACCAGGGCACTAGTAGTTGGGCAATTGGAGGGGACAGCTCGGTGCTTGGTAGGTAGCAGCCGGTGAGGGGCAGTTAGGTGTTGGGTAGGTGGCAGTCGGTGGGGGTAGTCGGGTACTGGCAATCGGTAAGGCAATTAGTAAAGGCAATTGATAACGGTAACTAGTGAAAGGGCCGAGGTGAAGTCAGACGCGGTTCAATGAAAAAAATCGCATTGATCAATTCCTAGAAAATTCACCTGATTAGTCTCATGCCATAGTGGGGTGAAGTGGGGTGGCTTGATGAGGTCCCCAACAAGCGAGATGGTGAATGCGCGATTGTGTAAATTTCAGAATATCACGCCTAAATGCCTAAATGTCATCCCCGCACTGGCCGAGGAGTCTTCACACTGGCCTAGACCCAGCATGGTATCAGTGCATGATCACCGCGGCACTTCGGCCTGTCAATGGTGCAGAAATACGAGCACCGAGGAGTCTCGGAATTGTACCTATTTCCGGCCATCGTATCGGATCCGAGAGGGGGCCGGCTGGCCTCGGGGATGCTCAGGTTTAGGTGGGCGGAAGAGGATCGCGTAGAGGCTGCTAGAGATCTCAGAGCCGGGTCTAGGCAAATTGCGCTTAGTGCCTTAGCGGTGCCCTAGTGGGTGGCTTGCTATTTGAACCTGGTCACTGATAAGCACTATGTAGAGCGGTATAAGGAGATTGATACGGCGCTAAGCGTGCTCGTTCATAGCATATACCTAACGGTCTTATCCTTGTCACATTACATCAGCTCGTACCTGGGTTCCTGGGTACCTGGCGCCCGTACCTGGTGCGCCTGGAGCGCCTACTCCTGTCACTGTCACTGTGGCTGTCGCTGGCTGTACTGCCTCGGAGCCGGGCCTGCTGTCTTGCTGGACGATTTCTTCTATCTCTCATATGCGTGATGGTCGCACATTTTCCCCAAATTCTACAATAAAATATGCATATCGAATCACACGCCCTCGCGGCTGACTGAACCGTGATTATCAGGTGCTGCGAATGGGGATATCCGGCTGGCTGGAGAGAGTATGCCTAGACAGTCCTAGCGGTATGGGTAGACTGGATGGCTAGACAGGATGGCATTGGTCACGATACCATCAACACAGCAGTAGCCAGAGATAACAGCCTAAATAGCCGATCGATGATTCAATATTCTGTCCGTACAGCGTCAATCTATATGCCTGACCCGCCTCACTGCCTTCGTGCCTTCGTGCCTGCCTGCCTGCCTCTGCCTGCCCGCCGGCTTGACCATTGGCTGAGCCTTACGCCGCGATCATCTGATTACGCGGCTACGCTTTCATATGGTACTTGCATGCTGTGCGGGATTGGCTGCTTGGGCTGCTGAGACACTGCCTTCACGTTCATGGTGGGGGATTACCAGATGTTCAACCACCTGGGAATTCACATGCTCAGGAAGGGGCCACCAAAATAGGGACACACATTTAGGAGACTTCATATTTATTGTTGGGACAGCCTCCATCTGTATCGACAGTTTGAATCCTATTGGATCAGGTAAGTTAGTGAGCGGACAGTATACCACCGAAGCTGAAGAGACTGGAACTGGAACTAGAACTGCTACTTGGACTGCAACTGGCCTGGAACTGCTGCTGATAGTACGGCGGCCCTCTGCAAACGGCCGGTCTTTGGTCCCAACTTCTTGGTAACAACGGCGGTCCAGCTACTTGGCGAGTACGGGGCTTTGTTTAGATTGGCACTAACCTAGTGCTAACCAATAGTATAATTATCAGTGGAACACTGCGACCACTCCGCTACTGCGGCCAGCTTGAACTCTAACCGCGAACCGCCAACCCTACCAGAACTGGTCCAACTAGACTAGAACTGACTAGAACCGACTCTGCAAACAACCTAACTGAACTGACTCTACTCGGTATTGCCGCCGGGTAAATTATTTGGCTGGTTGCAGCCGTTATCACCCAGACAAACGCATAGTGAGGGGTCGCCCAACAAGGCTCGACCAGTCTAGAAGCCGGCCCAGTCCTGGCGACACTGACCGCTGACCACCCGTCTCGCGCTTCCTATCCCAATACCTAGTGGAGCTTACGTCAAGCCCGTCATTGCTCGGCTGTCGCTGTCGCTCCGGTTATCGCTATTCCTCGCTCCGGTTATCGCTATTCCCCGCCTCCACCAGACGGCGCTCGTGTCCTTGCAGTGTTGCACCACCGTGCGCGCCAGCCCGCACCCAGCTTGCACCCAACTTGCATCGCCTGCACTAGTTTCCCCACGCCTAGCTTGTGATCCGTCACCTACCGCGCTCAACTTTATTAGTATAACGCGGCTCGCCCACTAAACGAGGGGGGTGAAAAAGTCCAAACTGCAACCCCTGCTGGATCGACCAAGCGGTTGCTCGATTATACGAGAACGTGAAAGCGGCTTTTTGATATTTAGACACCAGGCGCAGAAGTATCCGCTTTTCTGCTTCCACAACCACTCTCACCATGGAGACTGATGACGTTCAGTTGGCGGCGAAGGCGTTGCAGGAGCTGCGCACCTCGTCGTCGTCTCCTCCTCCTTACGATGTATCCGAATCACCGACTCCCGCTGCCGTCAAGGCCCCACTGGCGGGCCCCACCGTGAACTCGACTGGCCCCCCCGGAGGGTTCTCAGACAAGGCCGGGGTTCCTGTCGCACTGGCGCCTGTCGCGCCCGTCGCACCGCTAGAGTCCCCATCGTCTCAGACCCTGGCCGGGTCTGCGGGCCAGTTGGCGTCGGCCACTGGCTCGTTTCTGTCCAAGGTCTACGAGTCGGGCAAATCCTACTCGTCTACGTTTAAATACCAGGCAGAGCGTTTCGAAGGGTCGCTTGGAATCGACGGATCCACCAGCGCTAACGCCGCCAATATAGCCACCTCGTCGGCTTCGCCAGACTCTTCTCCGGGCCCGTCGTCTCCGGCGTCGTCTTCTGCGACCGCCGCGGGCGGTGCTGCGTTTGGAGCCACCTCGGGCTCCTCCAGCTCTGGCGGCCGCTATGGGTTCCGCCCCATCAAGCCCAAGCCGACCTCGAGCAATTACGCCTACGGAGTGTATCACCGAAGAAACAAGAGCGACGGCCTAGGACCCCAGCAGGCCCCCACTGACCACATTGAAAAGAAAAAGAAGCGACGGCCAGTATGGCAAGACCTCCTGGTTAGCGCTACTTCACTGGCTAGTATTTCTAAGGAATCTCGAATGCGTTTGCGATGCTGTCTGCATTTACTCAAGCTCGCCAACGCTCGACTCGCAAACACCGTGTCTCGACTCCAGGAGCTGATCCACCGGGAAAAGGCCGCGGCAATGGCCCACTCAATTGCCCAGAACCACACTGGCGACAAATCTCAGGCCGACGAAAACGGCTACGGAGAATCTAGAGAGGACACAGTCACATACCTGAAGCAGGACCTCATCTCCACTATCCGCAAGGTTGTCACAGTGGTGTCGACGTTTGCCGGTAACTCGCTGCCTGAGCCCGCCCGCTCCCACGTCAAGGACTACATCCTGCAGTTGCCAGTCAACTGGGCTCTGTCAGTCACCCCGCCTGCCGAGGAGGAGGAAGCAGCCGCTGCAGCCGACGCTCCTACCTCCGCCACCGCTGGAACTGGCAATGGCAACGCAATTGACCCCGAAGCGACGGGCAGCTCGACTGCAGTGCCCACTGCTGCGCCCGGGACCGCCACCTTTGGCCGATCGCGAACGTCATCCTTTAGCTCTGTCTCGGCCATGTCGGAGGCTAGCTCGGACGCTTCCACGCTCGCTCACGCTAAGGAAGTCGACGCTGGCGGCAGAGTGCTGTCGCTTGCAAAGGAGGCATTGGACATGTTGGGTAATATCATTTCGGTGGTCGACGATACCTTAGAGCGAGCAGAGATTTGGTGTCAAAAGGTCGGAATGGCCCCTACTACTGACGAAGACGTGCAGCTTGGTAACACTGATGATTATCCTCCTGCCTACGAGCACACTGGAACTGCTACTCCGCCCGCGGACAACAAGATTCAAATTGACGACGAGTAAGGATAATGCTGCCGTTTTATTTATTAGCTCAGATGTTTTGGGTACATGTACAATAGATTAGATTAGTTGTTAGTTCGAGTCGTCTATTCGGTTGATTTCGGCTTCTATTCGGGTTGATCTCGGCTAGTCGGAGGTACTTGGCTAGTCGCTGGTCGGTGCTCTTCGCTGGTCAGTGGCCGCTAGTCAGATGTAATTCCTTGCGCCTTGAGGCTCTGAGCTCGCTGTCGAGAGGTTCGCACTTCTTGGTGCGCCTTGCCTTTCCATTTGCCAGTAGAATACATGTAGTACTGCAGGGCAACGACCAGGTCCAATACTGTCTGAATAGCAGTGCAAATGAAGAATTGAGGAGACACATTCTCTGCAGTCGCAAGGAAAGCAAATTTAGACACATCCCCACCCAGCCACGACAGCAGCAGTGACGGTCTCAGGCCATCCACTGACCCTTCGGCGGCAGTAGTCAGAATCTGCGGCAATGGCAGCACCGCTTCGACCAGGAGACCAAACAGGCCGAGCATGTCCACGTAGAGGGGGACATTCCCCAGCAGCACCTGGGCAATTCCCAGCCACAAGCACAATCGGAGCAGGAACGCCCAGTACAGCGCTTGGTCCTTCCACTCCCAAAACGCGTAGGGCCGTCTAGACTGGCCATGACGAATCGTTGCCATCGGGCCAAGCAGCAGACGCGACAGCCAGTGCTTGAGCCCCCCGAAACGGCTACTGACTCCTCCCGGGCGCGCACCAACAACAGTGCTACCAGTGCCATCAGCAGCATGCTCTTGAGCGCCAGACTCCGGCAGTGGATGCAGGGTCCCCGTGTCAAGCGGCCCAATAGTCGCCTTTTCTACCGGCCGGTACAGCAGCGCGGCCCGTAACAGCGCCAGCTGGATCGCGACCATGATCACCGATTGCAAGAACAGCGACATTTCATAGGGTCGGCCAAAGTAAAAATAGATTCGGCAGATGGATGAAACAAGCATAATAGCACACACGTCCAGCGAGAACCCCGCCGACGATTTGCGTCTGTGAATCGACAGCAGCGTGTCGAAATAGGACGTGACCGGTGACGTCGCGATGACAGTCCCGGCAATCACTTCCCACGTGAGCAAGCTTGCTAGCCCATCTTTCCAAGGCTGTTCCGACATGCCAGTCCGAGTCCGAACAATGGAGTCCAAGTCGTATCAAGTCACAGAGTGGGTTGTGGGTCGAGGCGTAAACGAGCCAGGCGGCCCGGGCGGGAACGCTAAAAAAAATCAGTCACGTGTGAGCATCCGAAGGCCAAGCCAATGGCACGAGAAAGCCAATGGCAATTGTCCAGGGCCTGGTACACGTGAACTTGATGGTCTATTATGCTGTATCTCTTGATCCATTGTCTCTTCCATCGTCTCTTCAATTTCTATTCCCTTATCTCTTCAATTTCTATTCCATTTCTATTCCAATTCTATTCCATGCTTCCATGCTTGTAGGTTACAACTGCTTAAAGACAGAGCCAGTGGCCTTGGGGGAAGTTGAGTATAAAAATGCTCCTGTAAACACAAAACCCGCGGCAATCATAGACTGCTGGTTCGTGTGATTTCCAAATACAATTGTAGAAAGCAAAAGACTGACAAACTTTCGCATGTTCAGCACAATTGTCACAGCCAGTGCAGAGCTAGTGCCGGCCAACTTGTTGACTCCACGCACACAAATGTACTGGGTGATTGAATTGAGTCCAACAAACAATGCCAGTTTCGGCACTGTGAACCACCCAATTGCGACGGGTGCGCTGGCTAGAACAATCCCCAATTGCTCTCGGATGGCTCCGTGCATTGGCACAAACAGCGCCAAACTCAGAAAATGTGTGTAGAACAAGCTCTGCCGCCAATTGGACGAGCCATACTTTTTATAAGTGTCCTCGTTAACCAGTCCTTGTACTGAGGTCATGATCGCCGAGCACAGCAGCATAAACATTCCCACATACTTTGATCCTTTAGAGTCAGCCGATGCGGTGATGCTGTTGCTGCTGCTGCTGCTGCTGCTGCCGGACTTGCCCGACAGTGATGCCAGGACAATTCCTGTGGACAGAACCATAATTGCAAACAGCTGCCGCGAGGTGTACCGTTTGCCTACTAGATAGCCAATTCCCATGGTAGTAATTGTCCCGCCCGAGCGAAAGATGATGTACGCGGGCACCGAGATATCAAACTTCCATACCTGATTGTTCACAATTGAGATGAGAAAGAACAGCACAACCGGCACAATCAGTCGTATTAACGGGATTGGAGGAATTTTGACAAACGGGAACTTGGTAGTGCCAAATCCGCCAATAAGCAGTCCTTCTAGTGATACAAACAGGAACTGGCAAAACGTGATAAGCTGACCGACCTGAGGTGCCTCCTGAATAATAGACTCGAGAAAATAGACGTTTGAGCAGCATCCGCCAAAAATGAGTGCAATAGCTTCTAAAGAGCCAGCGGCCAGTGCCAGTTTCAGCCCTGACCGTTCGAGCCCTGACCGCTCCAGCCCAGAGCTAACGCCCGAGGGCGCAGTCAGGGGAGCGGTCGCGGCGGTTGAGAAGCCTGGCTTTTCGAGTTCGTTGCTGGCATCGGTCTGAGAATAGTCGTTTTTCAACTTTTCCCGCCGGCCGGCGCCCCAAGTAGCCATCACACAGGTTCAGCCAAACAATCTCGTGTCAGCTCAGCTCAGCTCAGCTCAACGCAGCTCTGGCCTGTACGTATCAGCTGTCTTTGGAGACACTCCTCAGCCGCTCTCAGGTGAAGTGTCGTTCTGAGGCCCCGAAAAGCGATGGCAATTTCGTGAAGGGCGACGGGTAGAATCGTGATCTAGAGTGAGAACGGTCAACTTGACTCAATCGGGGTCGTCCATTGTATGGCATTTTCAGTTTGGCTTGATTGGTGCGTCTAAGGGCAGTCTACTACCTTTGTGACTTTCCAGGCGCAATTGTGACAGCTCCTGGTCTGTCTCCACTGGTCTAATATCATGTTAACGTCTCCACAGTTTCCACAGTCTCCACCACCAAGAACCGTTCACCTCTTCCCATCCCCGAGTTGTCTCATCTCCCCGCAATTGCGCTTTATCTGATTAGATTTCACTCTCGCAGTATTGCCAGTTTGGCCATTTATCAGGGTTAGGGTCTGCCTTCAGTGCTCATCTGCACCCGGCCTGGGCTGACGCGTACTAACTTTCTGTGCCGCTACGCTCTGTACAACTGGGCTTATGATAGCACGACTAACACCTTGTAGCTGCTGTGTTTTGCATTTCTCTGTTGCATCGTTTTGTCGCATCTTGTCGCTTTTGCCCGCTTTCTTCCTTTTAAACTGTCCGACTCCATTACCACGCACGCCTCCTTCATGATCTCTTGTATTTAGAGTGCCATGAATCGACTTCGAAAGTCTTCTTCAACGGCGCTACTGCGCTACTTTGCATCGTCAAAACCTCTGTTGGCGGATACCCCGGTGATTGTCAACGATGGTCGGGTCGAAGATGAGGACAGAAATGCTAGCGACGACGAGGAGATCGAACTGCCCCCAGTCAGTGCGTTTGAGTTCGGCTCGGTGACCAGGGCGGTCGCTCAAGAAGAAGCAAAGCTAGTGGGCGCAATCGATAACGCTGTCAATCGGTATAGGACTGATATGTCTACTGAGCTCAAATCGATTGCGCGAACCCAGGATGTTCTGACGGAGAAGATGGCAAAACTAGATGTGCTAGCGGCCAAGACACTGGAAGGAGCTCACAAAAACAGCCAATTATCAGCATCCCAAGCTAAGGATTTGCAAGCAATTGACAGACTGGCCACTGCCGCTGAGGCAACGTACCATTCAATGACCTCTATTGTGTCTCTCCTACATGAGATTGAGGACGCGCTGCCAGCCAGGGAACGGTTGAAACCCGCCAATTCGGCCCATCGCTCTCATTATCCCAGGCTACATCGACTGCTACGAGCAAGCGATCGCCCAAGACCCCGCCGATCTACTAGCATGGGTGCTCTCCAAGCCCAGGCTACTCCTGCGGAGGCTTCTGACACATGGGGCACAGTACCACGCATGTCACGGACGCCTAGTTCATCGAATTCATCGCATTGGGATAACCCGTTATCGCTACAGTCTAATCTACCTGAAAATTACCCTGAAGCATTGCTCGCGCTCAGCTCTGTCGCGCCCACCCGCAAAACCAATACAAATGAGATACCCCAACCGCGGCCACAAGGCCGTAGTCGAGCTTCTCGACAGGCCAAGGCAATGTCTTGGTTTGGAGGGCCGTCTCGTGAACCCATGTCTGCCGAGGACGAACTACGCCGACTCATAGACCTCGAAGGGCCACCACCGTGAAGACCATAGTCGCAACAGCTTGGGTGCAACAGCTTGGGTGCGGGCGCAACAGCTTGGCGCGTGTACCCATTGATGCCTCTTATTATGCAAGTCGAAATGGCAGTGTGTACAAGTTATGCGTCCAGCCGGGACGGCAGCTTCTCGTCGAGAATTTTGGTCACAATGTCGCTAAACACCGGAAACAGCCCACTCTTCTGTTTGTATGCCGAGCTGATTGGTTCGTCTGCCTGATTTTCGACCAGCATTACGAACTGAGGGTCAATTGGGACTCGGCCAAGGAACGGGATGCTAAATTGTTCGGCAAGAGTCTCGCCGCCGCCTGTAGAAAACACATGTGTGCACTCCGAACAATGAGGACACACGTATCCGCTCATATTCTCGACGACTCCGAGGACTTTGAATCCTACCTTGTGACAGAAATTGAGCTCCTTTCGAACGTCTGCAGTCGAAATGGCCTGTGGAGTCGTTACCAGAACCGCTCCATCCGGATTGGCTAGTTTGAGCTCTTCCGCTATGCTAATGTGCTCGTCGGATGTGCCAGGCGGAGTATCAATTAGCAGGTAATCCAGCTCGCCCCATACCACGTCCTTGAGGAACTGCCGAACCATTGCTGTCTTTTTGGGTCCTCGCCATACAACGCTATCGCCTCGATCCGGAAGCAGAAATCCCAACGACATTACGCATAGTCGCTTCGAGTTGTCGGTATATACTGGGATCCATCCGGCACTAGATTGGCGGATCTTCTTGGACTCCAGCCCGAAGAAACGAGGTATTGACGGCCCAGTAAGATCGATATCCAATACCCCAACCTTGAAGCCCTGTTCCACAAGCGTCAGTGCCAATTGAGTCGTGACTGAAGATTTGCCCACTCCTCCCTTTCCAGAGAGAACTAGCAAGATATGCTTGACAGCGTCCAAAGACGGTGGAGGCGCAGACATTTTGGGGCGGTCCGGCGAAGTGTAACAATATGAAGTAAAATACAATCCGCGTCGATGGGAAAGCAGTCGTTTTGCCGTCGTCTGCCCGGCCTTTAGTCGTCCAACAGTGGTTTTGTCAGCCCACAGAAACCAGCATTTGCAGCTGATTTCTAATCGGAGGAGATTCAGTCACGTGATTCTCACGCCGCAGTCACGCGACCCTTCTCGATGATTCTCATCTCGCGTCTCAAATTGCATCATCCCCATACATTCCTGTGGCTATCCAAACTTGTAGTGCCCCTTATTGCTGAAATTTCAGTCGTTGCATCTTCCTCATTTACTGTGATAAGGACAGCTTCAATATGTGCCGATTTCTAATCTTCAAGGGTAAGTGTGCAGAGCCTGACTCATTACTCTGCTCGTAGTGACTAACGTTCAAGGAACTGATCCCATTCTACTATCGCATTTGCTGACGCGACCAGCCCATTCAATCATCAAGTAAGTACAGCGGATCGTGAGTTGTCATTCTTGACAGCTTAGGCCTGTTTTGCAGAATACTGACTTAGTCAATCGTTTGACAGTAGGCTTCGTCTAGATATGAGGCGACCTATTAACGGAGATGGGTTTGGAGTCGGGTATTACCCCACTGACCGGGACCCTGAATTAGAGCGAGGCCCGTGCGTGTACTGTGCCATTACTCCTGCTTGGAACAATGTGAATTTGGCGAGGTTGGCTGAAAAGACAAAGAGCGATACAGTCTTTGCCCACGTGCGAGCGTCCACCTCGGGTGTGCTGAGTGAGACTAACTGCCATCCGTTCGTTTACCACACACTCATGTTTATGCACAATGGTAGCATCTCTTCATTCAACAAGGTAAAGCGAAAGCTATCTCAGTACCTCGATGAGGAATACTTCAACTACGTTCAAGGAGGTACCGATTCTGAGTGGTCATTTGCATTGTTTCTTCATTGTCTGTCTAAAATGGGATATGACCCTGCCAGCGAAAAAGGGGAATTCCCCCCTCACATTCTGAGAAGTGCGCTGCTGCAAACGTTAGAATTGCTCAAGAATTGGACTAAAGAGGCCAGTGAAGAAGCGGAGCCTAGTCTGCTGAACATTGCCGTGACCGACGGCAACACCGTGGTGGTATCTCGATACGTGACCTCCCGCACCGAAGAGGCGGCCTCCTTGCATTTCAGCTCTGGGACCCGGTTCTTTGAGTACCAGCCGGGCCAGTATCGCATGGAGCGACGAGACCGAGGTCAGAACATCGTCATGATTGCATCCGAGCCGTTGACTTTTGAGCGCAATGACTGGATCTCAATTCCTACAAACACCGTTGTTACTATCAAGGACCAGACGGTGCTGATGCACCCAATTGTGGACGAGTTCTACAACACTGACCCCACAATGGTCCGCTGCAGCGAGTTTGCCGAGTCCAAGGGCCTTATGAGCCCCGTTGTTGTTTCGAAGTCTGTGGATATTCCGCCGCTGGAACGAGAAGGGCGCCGGCAACGAGCGGCCTTGACTGCTTAGAGCTATCAGGGTCCTGAGACAATGCTTTGCTGCATACGAAGCTGTCGCCGAATTCGATTTAATTTATCACTACCACTGCCACTAGTGCCACTACTATCACCACTGGCGCTGCCACTACCGCTGCCACTACCACCACGAACACTGTAATAATACCACCATTATCATGGCTGTTTCAAGTCCAATTTGATGCCATTCTGGCCCATAAATAGTCATAACTACACTCTAGCGGGCCGCTCTGGCCGTATTTGTAGGTCTGCTTTGCCCATATTCCAAATGGGTCGCCCTAATAACTGCAATTGAAACAGCCCACCAACCAGCATTCGTTCTAATAACACCACAGCTAGTCTCCAGCACCCCTCACCCTCCCTACCTGGTTCCATCCTCCTTCACCTGTTCATCGACTGGGAGGAAAACTCCGCAGTTCCGCGAGAGCCGAACACTATTCTACGACAGCCGAACGTTCGCTCGGCTTTCCGACTCTTAACCGCGCTCGGCAAGTTAAGCGTGGCTACCCCGCAAACTGGAATATAAAGTTCACGGCAAATCCCATCCTGCGGGGAAGAATCTTAGACTGGGCGGGCGATTGTATTTTCATAATGTCATTGGACCGGTCCGAATTTGGATTCTCGTCCGCAACCGCAGCAAAGCTGGGCACTCCTTACCCAGTGGTGGTCAGGGCTGGAGTGAATGAAAAAAGTGACCCATATGACCCTGCAGTGTCGTCTTATGAGCGAGATCCGTTTCAACCCCAGGCTGTCAAGGTGCCGGGGTCTAATAAACCGGGATACTCGCATGTGTACAGGTCGGCCCTGCTCGATTCTGACCGGCCATTGAGTACTTGGCATCCCAAGATCACTACCCACCATGAGATGATAGAATTGGCTCTCGAAAAGTACGCCGACCGGCCAATGCTTGGGTCGCGTCATTGGCAGCCGGAGTCGAAGACGTGGTCTGAATACCAATTTGAGACCTATGCTCAGGTGCGATTCCGTAGAGACAACTTCTCAAGCGGGCTTGCAGCAGTGGTGAAGGAGAACAGCGGCCTCGACATCGAAAAGGAGAGGTTTGCTGTGGGGTTCTATGGCCCCAACTCGAGCAATTGGGTAGTGGCCGATCTCAGTTGTTCACAATTGGGACTGCCGTCTGTATGTCTGTATGACACGCTAGGGCCAGGTACGTCCCAATATATCTTAACTCTGACCAAGGCCCCAGTAGTGGTCGCCAGTGTCGGCAATATTGCCAGACTACTAGCTATCAAGAAGCATCTACCGCATCTGCGTACAATCATCTCCCTCAGCTCATTGCGCTCGATCCATGACGCCGAGCTCCCGGGAGAGTCCAAGGGCGCCCTCCTCAAAGCGTGGGCTGCCGAGCTGGGAGTGAAGGTTTATGCATTTTCCGAAATTGAAGCATTGGGCGCTAGCAAGACCATTCACCCGCGTCCTCCTGCTCGAGATGACATTTACACAATCAACTTCACGTCAGGTACTACGGGAAACCCCAAGGGAGTGCTACTCACCCACTCCAACCTTATTGGTGGTCTCACATTCTACGTCACACGACGAGCGGCGGCATCCAGCGCCGAGGAAGAAGTAGCAGGCACTGTAATCTCAGCGTTGCCATTGGCTCATATAGCTGAGCGTATGAGCACGATGAGCCTTATCAATTCTGGGAGCTCGCTAGGTTTTTTGCATGGTGCGATTACAGATCTGATGTACGACATCAAGTCCCTCAAGCCGACCCATGGCACGCTGGTCCCCCGAATCCTCAATAGAATTGCAGTGCAGCTGAAGGCGGTGACTGTGAATGCTCCAGGGAAGCAAGGGGATCTCTGCCGGCAGGCAATCAAAGAGAAGATTGAGCGACTGCGCAAGACTGGTGAAGTGACGCATCCTAAATGGGACCCTTTGATTATGGATAACATCCGCAAGTCAATTGGGTTCGATAACGTGCAGCTAGCCGGAACTGGGTCCGCTCCTCTAGCCCCAGATGTGCAAGAATTCCTCAAGGTAGCTTTGGCAATCCCCATCTGTCAGGGTTATGGATTGACTGAGACCACAGGGGGTATCTGCTCGTCTCTTCCTAGCGACCCGGTTCCGGGCTCGTGTGGTGCGATTTCAGAGAATGGAGAAGTTCGGCTCCGAGACGTTACGGACTTGGGCTACACCAGTACTGATTTACCTGACCCTCGAGGCGAGATCATGCTGAGGGGGCCAAGCATTTTCCGAGGTTATTTCAAGGAAGATTCCAAGACCGCTGATGCGTTCGATGCCGATGGATGGTTCCATACTGGTGACATTGGTCGAATTGACTCTCAAGGACGAATTTTCATCATTGACCGAGTCAAGAACTTCTTCAAGCTCGCCCAGGGTGAATACATTGCTCCAGAGAAGATTGAAGGGGTGTACAGCGCCCGCAACACCCTGCTGACGCAGATTTTTGTCCATGGCTTCCCTCAGGAAAGCTACCTAGTTGGTATTATCGGAATCAACCCTGAAGTGTATGCGCCATTTGCTTCTGCGATTCTTGGTCGTGATCTTTCAGCTAATGACGTCAATGAGCTTGCCAGCACTCTCACGGACAAGATTGTCCGACGAAAGTTCCTGGTTGAGATCAATGCCAATGTCGGGGCGCAGGAACTTCAAGGATTTGAGAGACTGCGTAACATTCGACTCTACATTGAGCCTCTCAAGGCCGAAGAGGGAACCATCACAGAGACAATGAAACTGAAGCGTAAGGAGGCTGCCGCAGCATTTGACAGTGCCTTCAAAGACATGTACGCCGAGGGTCAGATTGAGATCCGGCCAGTAGACAAGAGTGGAAAGCTATAAACAATGTATGGTATTTTCGGTATTATATCACATAACAACAAGGTAAAGACAACATGAAAAAACTTATTATTTGATGTTAACAAGCTTGACGTCAAAAGTGAGCTCGGAGTTGGCGGGGATGTCAGGAAGAGCCTGCTTACCGTAGGCCATGTGGGCAGGAATGACGATTCGTCGCTCGCCCTTGAGGGCCATGCCGACAACACCAACGTCCCATCCCTTGATGACCTCACCCTTACCGAGGGAGAAGTAGAATGGCTTTCCCTTGGTGTTGGAGTCAAAGACCTTGCCATTGGCGAGCTTTCCGATATATCGCACGCCGACCTTGTCGCCTCGCTTGGCGGTAGGGCCCTCACCGACGGTCTTGTCCTCGACAGTGACGCCACCCTCGAGCTTCTTGCTCTTCTTAGCACCGGATCCAGTAGGTCCCTGCTCCAATTCCTTGGAGAAGGCGACCTTCTTGTCATCGGCCTTCTTTTGCTTTTTGCCCTTGGGCTCAGCCTCCTCGGCAGCGGCTCGCTTCTTGTTGTCCTTCTTCTTGGGCTTCTGTTCTACCTCTTCTTCTTCGTCCTCGTCGTCCTCGACCTCCTCAAGTCGGCCAGTGCTAAGGAGCTCGTCCTCATCAGGAGTCAAATCAACATCATCATCAGAGTCAATTGCGTCGAGCTGATCATAGTCGTCAGAGTCAAAATCGTCCTCGTCCTCAGAGTCGAAGTCATCACTGTCCTCGTCGTAGGGGTGCTCGACGTAGTTGCCAGTGACGTAGACGGGGAAAGACCCAGTGACCTCGAACAGGACCTCTTCGGAGGGGTTGATGACCAGATCAAGGGTCTGCTGGAAAGCGACCTTAGGTCCCAGGGTGCAGACGGCGAACTGCTCAATCTCAAAGTCCTCCTCGTCCTCATCATCTTCATCCTCGTCGTCTTCGTCCTCCTCATCCTCTTCGTCCTCGTCCTCTTCTTCGGCAGCAGCCTTGGCAGCCTTCTTGGACTTGGGCTTAGGAGCCTCCTCCATCTCCTCATCGTCATCTTCTTCGTCTTCCTCATCATCTTCATCCTCGTCATCGCTGAAAGCAATTCCATCCTCAGGGAAGTCAATGGGTCGCTTCAGGATTCGCAGAGTAGATGGCTCATCCGACTCTCCCTCAGAGGGATCAATGGCGGCCATGGTGATTCGTACAGTGACGGGGAAGTCCTCGTCAATTGCCAGAACTGGCACACCAGGAAGGATCTCCTTAGCATAAGAGGCCAAAGGCAACAGCTGGGCAGCAGACATTGTGAGAATTAGGTTAGGGTAGTAATAATAAACAATGCCACACAGGTAGCTTTAAATAACTTCTTTTTCAAACCAAAAAGAGGTACAGAAAAGTCTTTATCGAGAATTTCACCCGTCTCTTATACCGATAGCGAGCAGTGAAAAAAAAATTCAAGCCGCACAGATATATTTTCTTCGCCCTATATCCGGTAATGATCAGTGGAGATTTTGCGAGAAGGCCATGGGATGGAGGTTGGAGGAGGTTGGGGGAGTAACAGGCCAATGGGTGAGGGGATGTGGGCGTGGTGCTCGTGAGTGCGGCGAGGAGGCCTATTTGAGGGGACTCAATCTGCCCGTATTCAGCTGGCAGGTATGGCAGTGTTCTTTCCAGCTTGCAGGTCTTGACTCTGGATCAAGCTGCATGGGTTAGGGTTGTAGCCCTAGTCTAGGCACTTCAGTGAGGCCTTTTGTCCTCAGCGACGGCATTGTGAGTAAAGCAATTGGCCAATTGCTCAAATTTGGATCATTTCCGCCACCAACGCGGCTCTACCAGACCCACAGAACGGGCTCAATTGTGGGCAGTCGGTACTTGCCGTGCCTTTGTTGCAATGGTAGGTGATACTCTGGTACCACGTGGTTGATCGACGGTTCCAGCAGTCATCTTGGAAAATGTACTGAACCCAGTCCCTGGCCTGCTCCGATGCCAACACTATAGAGATCCACAAACAGCTGAAACTTGTCAAAATTAAGCCTGATGCCAATGCGCCGCCACAACGCGCCACGCAACGGGACCTGACTCACCCTGCCCTGGTGCGGCATCCACAGTGCAGTAGCAGTCAAGCGGAGCAGGCTAAGCAGGGCATGTCGGCGTCGGAGTCCGTCCCCCTAGCGACTACGCTGGCCAGGAGTAAGCAGAATTGTAACCAAAGCGCAGGCAGAATGGCTGAAGTCACCGACCACTTTTAAAGTCAGGACTACTTCGACCTGGTAGCACTGCTTATAAACATAATACGTAGTTGGTTGAGTATTGGCATGGCGTGACTGCCTGTGCCTTAGCCGCTAATACCCCACTGCCTATCCCAGCAGTAGCTATCTCGGACCGACAATCTGGATGAAATATTCGTCATAGTGTAGCCAATTACCCCGGATTCCGATCTGCGATCATCGCTTCTGACTCACACGGGGGTATCTTTAGGGCCCCGATTTTACGTTCTGTAGCCTAAACTCCGTATAAATGAATGATAAATGCAACAGGTCCGCTATTCAGCCTCCAAAACGCCAGTAGCACGGTCTGATTGCCGCAACCGCGCTGGTACTGGGTACTGAAGGGAGAAGGAGGCAAAGCACGCGAGATTAGCACGCGAGCTTGGTGATCCTGTGTAAAGTAGTATGGGCAAAAAAAAGCCAGTCGAAGAAACCGCCGTCGAGGAGCAAGATGGAGACACGGATCCATTTTCCCACTTGCCCGCTCAGGAGGCCGCAGTGCTTCGCCGCCAGGTCGAAATCAAAAAGAAGACCGCTGTCTCGTATCTGACATTGTACCGATATGCGACCAAAACGGACGTAGCAATTGTGGTGCTGGGGTACCTGTGCTCAATCACTGCTGGAGCAGCCCTTCCAATATTCACGCTCGTGTTTGGAAATGTGAGCCAGCAGATAAACAACTTTTTGACCTCTAGCAGCCGGGACGTGAGCCATTTCCAGCACATGCTCAACCATGCTACCTTATACTTTGTGTATCTGGCGATTGCCATTTTTGTGGCCGCGACCCTCGACACGTTTATCCACGTCGACCGTGGTGAAGTGCTGGCGGGCCGGATTCGGCGCCACTACCTTGCATCGGTTTTGCGCCAAAACATTGCCTACTTTGACGTGCTTGGCGCAGGCGAGGTCACGTCGCGAATCACCACTGACATCAGCTACATCCAGGACGGAATTTCGGCAAAGGCTGGACGGGTCGTCAAGGGTATCTCAACGTTTGTGGCCTCGCTGGTGATTGGATTTGTCCGATCTTGGAAACTGTCGGCCATCATGCTGTCAGTAATGGCGACAATGATTGTTGTGATGAGTGTCGGCTCCATGTTCATCCTCAAGTACACTGCTCGGGCATCAGAGGCTTATGGCGAAGGTGCTACAGTGGCTGAGGAGTCCTTTTATGCAGTACGAAATACAATTGCGTTTGGCGCGCAACAACGCTTGGCCGATAGGTTCGACGGGTGGCTGGTAAGATCAATGAAGCACTCAATCAACAAGTCTCGGTCACTCGCAGTCATGATAGCATGTACCTGGTCCATCACCTACTTTTCGTATGCGCTGGCGTTCTGGCAAGGATCGCGGTTGGTGGCATGGGGGGACGCAGACATCGGTACCATTCTCACTGTTGTCTTGGCGATCATGGTCGGATCATATACCTTGGGCAATGTGTCACCTGCATTTCAAGCTATTGGCACTGCGCTGGCGTCGGCAGAAAAGATTTTTGAGGCAATTGACCGGGTTCCGTGTATCAATTCCGCCTCAAATGATGGGTTGGTACTTCCAGAAATCAAGGGCCATATCCAGCTCCAAGGCATAAAATTCATCTACCCGTCTCGACCGGATGTGACTGTCCTCGAAGATTTCAATCTTGAAGTGCACCCTGGCCAGACTGTGGCGTTGGTGGGAATGTCTGGGTCAGGCAAATCGACAATTGTAGGTCTGTTGGAGAGATTCTACGACCCAGTTCGTGGTAAAGTTTTGATTGACGGCCAGGACACTGGCAACATGAACGTGCGATGGCTGAGGCAACAAATCGCGCTGGTGTCCCAAGAGCCAGTGCTCTTTGCAGCATCCATCTACGAGAATGTGTGTCATGGACTGATTGGGACAGCGTTTGAAGACGCCAGTGAGGAGAAGAAGCGCGAGCTGGTAATCGACGCGTGTAAGCAGGCCAATGCATGGGATTTCATTCAGTCTATGACTGGGGGTCTAGAAACTAATGTCGGCGAAAGGGGATTCCTCATGTCTGGGGGTCAGAAGCAGAGAATTGCAGTGGCACGGGCAATTGTGTCAAACCCAAAGATCCTTCTTCTCGATGAAGCTACGTCTGCCCTGGATACAAACTCTGAGGGCATTGTACAAGAGGCGCTAGACAGGGCCTCTAAGAATAGGACTACTATTGTCATTGCTCACAGATTGTCTACTATCAAAGGTGCTGATCAGATTGTTGTCATGAGCCGGGGAAGTATCATTGAGCAGGGAACGCACTTTGAGCTAATTGCCAAGGGAGGGTCATATTCACGGTTGGTAGATGCCCAAACCCTTATCGACGGGCCGGGGCCTGAGGGTAGTTCGGGCGTCGACGATGTATTAGACCTTCTGCCAACACAGACTCGAGATAGCGCCGGTGAGCCGTCAGATGCTCCACTAAAACTGGCCAAAACTTTGAGTCAACTGGGTAGTTCGGGGGATGCTCGACCCATAGCATCTCACTACTCTGTCGGTTACCTGTTCAAGGCACTGTACAGATTCAACCGCGATGAGAAGTGGTACATGATTGCAGGAGCAATCTTTTCGTTTCTATGTGGGCTCGGATACCCGGTAATCTCGCTTTTGACTGCTGAGGTTATCAGTGCATTCATGGTTCCATCCACGGGATATACACACCTGCGCCATGAAATCAACAAGCTGACGGGCTTCCTCTTTATGGTTGGAGTTCTTTTGTTCTTTTGTTATGTGGGAATGGATGGGTTCCTGGGACTTGCCTCTGAGAGATTAGTACGCAACATTCGCTACAATGTGTTTAGACAGTATCTGAGGATGGATGTCGACTTTTTTGATCGTGACGAGAATTCCACTGGAGCAATTACGTCGACACTCGCCAAGGATGCTCAGGCCATCCAGGGACTCGGGGGCTCCACGTTGGGACAGATTTTGCAATCAATTGTGACGCTTTTCGGAGGAATCATTATGGCCATTGCTTTTAGTTGGCGATTGGGGCTTGTGTGTACTGCGACAGTACCAGTACTTGTTGGATGTGGAATTTTACGCGTCTTAATCCTGTCGCGTCTCGATGGGCGGTCCCGAAAGGTGTATGAAGAGTCAGGAGCGTATGCTTGTGAAGCAGTTGCTGCGGTGAGGACTGTCAGTTCTCTCACTCGAGAGGGCGGCATTACCGCAGCTTACGAAACCCAAGTTAATGCCCAGGTTAGAAGATCTCGCAGCAGTCTGCTGAGATCTGGCGTATTATATGGCCTTTCAGAGGGCCTTAATCCGCTGGTTGTAGCGCTAGCATTTTGGTACGGGTCAAAGCTCATGACCAGCGAAAACACGAGCCCTTTGCAATTTTACACTGCCTTCATTGCGGTGGTCTTTGGCGCCCAATCTGCCGGCGAAGTGTTTTCATACTCTCCGGACATTGGCAAGGCGGTCATGGCAGCACGCAGCATTTGTGCGGTTCTCGATAAGCAACCGTCAATTGATACTTGGTCGGCGCAGGGTGATAACCTGGAAACTGTCCAGGGCCATATCGAATTTCATAACGTCCAATTCCGCTATCCGTCCCGACCGCTTGTGCCTGTGCTACGAGATCTGACCTTCTCAGTTAATAGGGGCCAGTTTGTTGCACTCGTTGGGGCGTCAGGGTGCGGTAAATCGACCACAATTTCCCTAATTGAGCGGTTCTACGACCCATTAGCGGGCATGATTCGGCTTGATGGGCACGACATTAGGTCTCTCAATGTGAACAGTTACCGGTCTCAGGTCGCGTTAGTGCAACAGGAGCCTGTTCTTTACTCTGGTAGCATTAGAGAGAACATTTTGCTGGGGGCCGAGGGAGACAGGGTCGGGGAAGACGAAATGATCTCAGCCGCCAAGAAAGCCAACATTCATGACTTTGTGATGTCACTTCCCGATGGATATGACACATTTTCAGGGCCCAAAGGAAGCCTTCTTTCGGGCGGCCAAAAGCAGCGAATTGCCATCGCTCGAGCTCTGATACGGGATCCAAGAGTGTTGCTATTGGACGAGGCGACCTCGGCACTGGATTCTGAATCAGAGAAGGTCGTGCAGGCGGCCCTTGATGAGGCCGCCAAAGGGCGGACCACCATTGCAGTTGCACATCGGCTAGCTACCATTCAGAATGCCGATATGATCTACGTCTTTGACAACGGTTGTATAACAGAGGCGGGAACGCACCAGCAGCTCCTGGCATTGAAGGGCAAGTATTTTGAACTTGTTCAAATGCAGTCTTTAGAAGCCAATTGACGACATGATCTAATGAATAGAAAGAGAATCTCACGCTTAGCTTCCAGTTTCATGATGCGTCAGTTCAGTTCCAGTCTTGTTCCCGGGTATCATCTGGGTCTTCGGCTAGGTGTTCTCTATAATTATGCGTTGACGATGAGGTCAAGAACATTAGAGATTAGCATGCACGACCAAGCCATCGGCAGTTGAAATATAAATAATTATATTATTAAAATACATTGGATTAGTTTTTTGGGAAATCTCTGGGAATTTTGGTACGATATAACTGTCTTCATTATCGTCGCGATCAATAGCCTCTGTCATTTTTCTGACGAAATTTCCCCTTCTTCAACTGGATGCTTGTCTAAACTCTCATAGAGCTGAATAACTGATCCCACCAAAAAACACCAGCTTCCCCAGAACGTCGCGAGCGCTCCTTGATATGCAACACCCGAGTTAGCGGATGCAGGTCCTAAAACACCACACAATGTAAATCCAACTCCGCCAACCATGTTCCACGCTCCAATGTGCCATCCGAGAACGTTGAACGCAGGAACCAACCACCGCTTCTGAGTTTCAAGCATAAACAGCAACCCGCTGATAATGAAACAGACCCCTCCTACCATCTGAGGAACCCAGAAAACGCCGTTGGCCACTCGTCGAGACATGCGGTTGTTAATTCCCGGCAGCGCTGTAAATCCTGAGATCCAGAAAATAGTCGCTCCCAGGAATTGGACAGAAGAAGCCCAAAATCCCAGCTCCCGCAGGTAGTGCGTACGCAATTCATAGTTCGTTGGCCACCATCGGAACGATTTATTCGCTGCAGACGGCCGCATGGCAGAGCTGCTGGGGTCAATTGGGTTGGCGACACCATCGTCGGACTGTGGTGCCGGGCCCTTACCGAGCAAGTTTTTCTTGTTGGCGTGGGAGTGGATGCAGGACTCTGGAGAAGGATGGAGCTCAATCGAGGGCACGATTTCCTCTTCAATCCGGCGGATAGCCTCTCTGGTAGCCCAGCCGAAACAGCCCGACTCGTTCTCGTTAATGGCCTCGAGCATTAAAAACACGCTGCCCAGCTCAAATATTGTGGCTCCAATGAATGCTGTAATCCCTCCCCCGTACAAGGTTTCGTTGTGGAATTCGGTTCCCGGATCCACTAACGGGAGCCACGAGAAGAAGGCGTTAATGACCCAAACCACCGACCCAATTGTGAATGTGTACGCTGTGAGCCACGAAACGTCCCAGTACGGGTATGCCACCACCATTCTATACACGCCCCTCAGAATTTCACGCGCGCTGTTAGTAGGAGGGGGGAGCGCGACACCGCCCTCTTTCTTGGAATAGTCTACCTTGATAGCATGCCTGCCCTTTCGGTTATCCCGAGACCTCCAAAGATGCTCAAAATGACCAATTCTCCACTCGTTAGACCCCTTTGGCTCTTCGGTAGACCCAGGCGAGCCGGCCGGCTGATATCCCGGGTTAACTACATGGTAAAACGGGGCCCGGGTCGGGTTTAAAAATGACACGGGGCCAGACACCTGGTCCTTCTTGAGCTGGAGCTGAGGGAATTCCGCCAGCGGCTCCCGTTCAGGCCTGAAATATGATCTCCGAGCCATCTCGAGGTGCCCACAATACCCATTCTGACACCCTTAGATAGGAAATATTAATACACAGCCGTGAGCCAGAGTCGCACGGCTGGCGAAGACAGTGCAGCAGAAGCGGTAAGATCAGCGTAGAGATACGGAAGGGAGATGGAAGAGCAAGAGAGAGGAGATATGAGTAGTTCTTTGGGGAAAAGCGGGAGAAATATTATGGCTACTGAATTTTGCTGCATTCTGTAGTGCAGTACTGTGCCATTGGCGCGTCTTTTGAGTATGCCTGCGGACCTCTGGAAGTCCAATTTAATTGGTCGCTCGTAATTCAGACATTAAATAACCTATAACATTCATATAGCACACTCAGTTAACCCACATCCAACATCCAAGATACCACGATTCTACGTCACCTCACTTTAGTCGTATCGTTGTTCGGATCGCACTTTATCAGCTATAGATTATACAATAAAAACAACAAAAAGCTGGGCGCGTTACCCATTCAAAAAATGGTAATGACATCGTACGGTGGTGGTGGTTCGTAGTGAGCACAAAGTTCTCGCATGTTTTAATTCATCTCAAAAACATTTAGAACTTGAGAAGATGAGGCTTGTCGCCCTTCTTGAGGCTGAAAGACGAAGCAAGGTATTGCTTAAGAAGAGGGGTCTTCTTGATGTTGGCGAGCAGAGCCGAGTCGACAGCCTTCTGGTCAGTAACTCGCTCAGCCTTGATCTCCTTCTTCTTTCCGTCAGCGAAGAACTCCTCCTCAGTAGCGGCGTTCTTGGCAGACTTTTCTCGGGCAAAGTAGGCAGGAGTGAACTTCTCGACCTGGACACCGTCAAGAGCGACTCGGGTGGAGGTTCCAATAACGTATCGGGCGTTGACTCGTCGAAGAGGAACACCGTTGACCTTGAAAGGACCAGTGACCAACAGGGTGTTGTCCTCAAGGGCCTTGAGAAGAACGACTCGCTTGCCTCGGAATCGGCCGGCGAGAATGATCAGAACAGCACCGGGAACGAGAGAAGGTCGAAGAGTAGCGGCCTTCTGAGTCTTTCGGCTGACCTTGGGGGTAGGGGCGGGCTCAGCGGGGTACCACTTCTGAGCCTTTTCGGCGGGAACGGTTCGGTTGCTTCCGTTCTTACCCTAGAGTTAGTATGTCTGCATTACAGGATCAAATGGTGATTCGGCATCTGTCGACTGGTTTGCGGCGAAATGAAGCCGATTTCAACCAGCTTTTGGACAGCTACCCAAATCATTAGCCTCTTCTTTCATCTCAGTCATTACTTACGCCACCAACCTGCTTAGTCCGGGAGCTCATGATGTCTATTTGTCGAATTGAATCAAACACAACTGTTAAGTCAGTCAGTAACAAACGGTATTTTTCACGGTGGGAGATGACGATGCGTCTATGCGTGGAGTTGAGTCCGGTGGGCGTATGTTTTGGGCCGTGATTTAGGGCCCTGGGACAAGTGTATCAGCCTTACGTGACTGTGACAAAAAGTTAGGGCTGACGGGCTAGCGGGTCCCATATCGCAGATATTGAGCTGTTAGATGTGAGGCTGAAGGTATGCGGCTGTAAATATTGAGAGAGCTGGGAGGAATACTGGGCAGCAGATAAGGGTGACTGCAAGCAGCAGGGCAGAGACAGCTGTGCTCTTGTCAACAGCGCTAAGACTGCTGTTGTGTTGGGTAATTGAAGTGATCGTGATCACACCAGGCACGTGACTGCATTGAAACTGTTTTTGATTGCTTCCATTTACTAGTCATCATATAAGCAATTTTCAGGCTTCGTACGCGCATCGTCTCAAATATTCCCTGATTGGGCTGCATTGAGCTCCCTCGGCAGAGGCGCCGCTGCACACAGTCACTCTGTTGGCCTAAGGAATCTATGGCCCAAATGTCCATATATAGGAGGCTACTGCCTTTTACTGGATAGGTGCGGTCTCCATTACAATGCTGGGCCTCCTGCTAATGTTGGTACTTTGTGCCGTAGCGTTCGGCGAGCCTCTGTTGCCGACTGGGCTAATTGCGTGCTGATATTGGCTCGACGAAGAACGGTGTGGTGTCTCAAGTTCTGGTGATAACCTGGCAACTGGGGACAAGGCAGTTAAAGGCAGCGACATTGCGGTAAATGGCCAAGATAAAGTACCACCACTGTGAGACGGCTGACAGGGGCACAAACGACCGCTACTGCTTAGTGGTGGTTTGTTATTCTCCTTCCGCTACGCTCCTGCCGCCACGAGCTGCCCCGGACCGCGACACTCTCCCGCCATTCTGTACAATTGGGTCACGCTATGCCTGGGGTATGTATTCAAGAGCACTTAGAGCACGTTAGACTGACCTCATACCAATTGAGGCAACTAATTGACCAAAATGGACCAAATTCCACTGACTGCTGCTACGCAGTGAAGGCAACGCTCTAAACCCGGGCCCGAGGCTGTGGTTCACCGCCGCGTGTCTCGAGACGGCACCTGCTATCTTGTACACACCTCTCGCCGGACCAATTCAACCCCAAATCGAAACCAAACTTGACTCTTAGCAGTCCTGCCCCGAGGCACCATGTAAACGACAGATATGATTCAGTTCAGCCATTGCAACGCATAGCCAATGAATCAAATCAGTGATATTTCATTAATTAGCAGCGGGGCTGGTACAAATCAGGAGCTGAGACGGTTGGACCTGCTGGGTTGGAGCCAATGGAGCCAACGGTACAGGAGAGTATAAGAGCACACAACTGAGTAGAATACAGCAGTAGAGTTTCAACGGGTGGCATCAATAACTAGCATCAACTAGCATGTACGATTGGCATAGTATTAACAGCATGACGTACGATGAACCACAGCATGCAGGGCTTTGGCAATATCGGTAGGAGTTGCTGCTACCGTCGCCGTCTGCTATGGCCAATGCAACGGTCATATCATTGTTTACCGCCTCGCCAGGGTCCTGCGGAGTACCGCATCTAACTGTTTCCCCATGCCCCAGCCTCTCACCTGTGCTGTCTCAATGGCTGTCCGCTCGTGATCTAAGCCTCGTTCCCGCTTCGATAGTTCAGTCGCATGGAGCGGGGCTCGCCAAGGCACTGGGCTCGCCAAGGGCCATCAACCTTGGCGAGCAAAGTCCATTGTGACTCATGACTCAATAACCAACAAGCTTTGATTTAATACAATTGGGTCAAGTCTTTCTAGCCCAGCGGATCCTAAATATCCGCTTCCTGTTGCCTGAACTGCTGCTTAGTCCTTCATCCCGAAGGTGGTGATCGGGGCAGGTTGTAACGGTCAGACCCTGTTTCGGAAAATCGGCATCGCCCCTGAGATCGCCAGAGATAATTATGAGACACGGCATGTATTCCGTGTCTGTCCTTAGTAAGATGTAGGAATTTAGTCGCTGTACTGGGCGGGCAGTGTTGCTAGCACGAGAGCGTATACAGTAGGGTTTCGATACGAAGACACTGTTACGGTGGTGCTGTGCTGTGCTGTGCTGTGTGCTATGGTGCTGTGTTACTGCGGTGGCTGTTCCTTATCTGGGCGATCGGTTTCGCCGCCCCGTCACGCTGCGCTGTTTGATGATTTTCTCCGATCTTCGTAATTTTCTCACCGCCCCGTCACGCTGCGCTGTTTTGATGATTTTCTCCGATCTTCGTAATTTTCAATCTCGGCGTGTGGGTGCGGATATCCGCGCCCGCCGTATATATAGTGGGCGGCACCGGCAGTGTCAAATATTGAGTTGAAGAACAAGAGCAGGCACAGATCTGACTAGACGGGTCTTGGATTGTATCGGCATTGGACTTGAAGAATGAGTGTCACAAGTGCTTCGTTGGCGGCGGCCTCGGCGACCATTGCCTCAGCGGCCGCTCACCCCACTCCTACAAACCAGACGTTGGCACTATACGGGATGATCCCTAGCCACAGTGCGAACCTGGCGGGCCTGATCCTATGGGCGATATTGTGGTTTTTCCAAACCGTTTTGGGGCTGTGGTTCCGTCAATGGTGGTTCTTGATTGCGCTGTTTGTCGCTTGCGGTCTGGAAACTGCTGGCTACGTCGGGCGGTTTATGAGCTCGGATAGCGCGAACAGCAACCTCAATGACTTTCTGGTCCAGATTATTTGTTTGACGCTGGGCCCTGCGTTCATTATGGGCGGAGTATATTATCAATTGGCCAAGTTGGTCACTATTTATGGTGAAAAGTTCTCGCTTCTTCGCCCTATGCATTACAGCCTGACGTTTGTGCTTTGCGATCTGACGTCGATTGTGCTCCAGGCCATTGGAGGCGGAATGGCGGCGGTCGCAGTCCAGAATGACAAGGAAACCGCCACGGGAACTCATATCATGGTTGCCGGAATCGTTTTCCAGGTGTTTTCCATGGCAATTTTCATGATTCTGTTTGCGCAATTCTTGATCAAAATCGTCAAGGCTCGGAGACAGACTGGCAACGACGACGCCGCCGGGTTCTCCCCCCAGTACCAGTACCTGCGAGATAACAAGTTCTTGGTGCCATTCTTTGGCGCGCTATGGTGGTGTACCATCTGCGTCTTCATCCGATGTGTGTACCGAGTGGTCGAGCTGGCTGAAGGCTGGAAGGGGTTCCTAATTGTCCACGAGCGCTATTTCTTGGTTCTAGACGGCTTGTTCTGCTTCTTTGGTGTACTGGCAGTGACAATTCTTCACCCCGGCGTGCCGTTCGGAAAGAACGTCATTGCGGTCCAGGGACTACACTCAAAGCGAGCGATTGAAGAAGCGAGGGAGCCTAAACATGAGTCTCAGACGTCTGATCAAGATTTTGAGTCTGCCTAACCACCGTAACAAATTGTACCGGCCGGCTGCTAATCTGACCACGAATTACACTATTGCGCTGACCAGTGATTTAATTGCACCCGCCCCTCATCTAACTGAAATTTCGACTATCTAATTTGGGCTCCTACCATCTAATGAGCACCCCTAACGCTACTCTACCCCTGACTGACTATCATTGCTGTCAATCCTTTCCCTCGTCCTGCCGTCCTACTTGTACTTCTTGTATGCCGGCAAAATCATTTGCCCGTTCCCCGCCGTTGCTCGGCTGGCTTGTGCTAGCCGTGCCGGAGGCGCTCCGTCCGCGACCCCCACAACCCCGGTGGAACTCCCCCACCGGCAGTGTCCCCCCACGGCCAATGAAAACGCTTTATAAATACCCCAGTCTGGGGAATACGAACCCAGTAACCTGAAATATCTACTATGGCATCTCTCAACATTAAACTTAACTCCGGACACTCTATTCCCGCTCTGGGATTGGGCACGTGGCAGAGCCCTAAGGGCGCTGTAGAGGCCGCCGTCGCCTACGCCCTGACTGAGGGTGGTCTGCGACACATTGACTGTGCTCTCATGTACCAGAACGAGGCCGAAGTTGGCCGAGGAATTGCCAAGGCCCTTGAGTCTGGCAAGGTCAAGCGTGAAGACATCTTCATCACCACCAAGGTCCCCGTGTCTTACCACAACCGGGTTGCCGAGGCTCTCGACGAGTCGTTGAAGAACCTGGGTCTCGAGTACATTGACTTGCTGCTTATGCACTGGCCCGTCGGTCTCAACCCCAAGGGTAACCACCCCTTGATCCCCACTCTTCCTGACGGAAGCCGAGACATTGACCCCACCTTCACCCCTATCAAGTCGTGGCGCCAGTACGAGGATGTGTTCAAGAACACAAAGAAGGTCCGATCCATTGGTGTCTCCAACTTCTCGGTCCCTTTCCTCACTGATCTGCTCAAGGAGGCTGAGGTCGTGCCTGCTATCAACCAGTACGAGTCGCACCCTCTGCTGCCCCAGCTTGACATTTTCGAGCTGTGCAAGTCCAAAGGAATTGTAGTCGAGGCCTACTCTCCCTTCGGATCCACCGGAGGCCCTCTGTTCAAGAACGAGACTGTCCTTTCACTGGCCGAAAAGTACAAGACCACTCCTTCATCGGTCCTTGTCTCTTACCACATCTCTTCTGGCCGAGTCGTCCTACCCAAGACCACCACCCCCTCGCGAATTGTCGAGAACGCTAAAACTGTCGACTTGACTGCCGAGGACATTAAGGCTCTAGACCAGGTCCACCTCAAAGAGGGAACCCACCGATACGCCAAGCCTCCATGGGGAGTTGACCTCAAGTTCCCTGACTGGAACGCTTCTACTCAGTAAATAGTAGTAGTGTGTACTCTGTTGATAAAATGCATGATTTCCATAAATTT
Source organism: Blastobotrys peoriensis (assembly GCA_003705735.3). Taxonomy (NCBI): domain Eukaryota; kingdom Fungi; phylum Ascomycota; class Dipodascomycetes; order Dipodascales; family Trichomonascaceae; genus Blastobotrys; species Blastobotrys peoriensis. The sequence goes on along the minus strand of PPJJ03000019.1, from coordinate 60,226 downwards.
TTTCTTTCATAGTATAATTCGGATGCTATTTGAACGACATAGCTGTATCAAATTTCAGATTGTGGTGGTGTGGATTAATAGCTGATATGCAAGCTGATTAGTACTTAGGTACGGAATGTCTTTAAAGGATCCCGCTTTCGCTTAAGCTTCCGAACCTTTCGAATTCTATTGTCAGAGCTCTTTTTGAACGGCACTTTGGATCCAATTGAAGCAGTCTGCGATCCCTTCTTCACTAAGTACTCAGGTACTCGTCTGAGGTGTGGTTGGACTCGAGCCGGATGCAATTCCTTATCGTGACGGAGGGAGGCCAAATCCTCGGGGTTCTCCTCAAAATGGCGCTCCAATTTAGATGAATTGAGCAGCTCCTGCTTGATCTCCTTCACTTGGGCTTCTCGAACAGCGACCTTGGTAACGGCTCGGAACGCATCTTCAGTACGGTATCGGAATGAGTCCACTTGCTTCATGTCAAACGCATATGGCTCCAGGGTCCTTCCATGCTTGCCTTGGGCCTTGACAATTTTTGTCAAGACCTTTTCGTCGCGCTTGGCTGATGCCAGGGACGACGCACGGTGGGTTCCCCATTGGTCTTTGGGCACCACAAACGACAGAGCCATTCCTGTCTTGTTTGCACGGGCGGTTCGACCGACTCGATGCGTGTAAGCTCTCGAGCTAGTAGGGAGGTCGAAATTGAGCACACAAGCGACGTTAAGGAAATCGACTCCTCTGCTTACACCGTAGTCTTTGGACTTTGCTTCGCGATTTGATTTTTTATCTGACTTTTCAGTCTTCTCCGAGGACTCTCCAGAACCATCAGCTTCAGCTTCAGTTCCGCCTTCATTCTGATTCGTTTCATCATTTTCATCATGCTCACGCAACCCACCCCCTAAATCATGCTCGTCAGTGGCAATGACAAGGTTGTAAATGTTCTTGTTGAATTCATCAACAATATGTAGTCGGGATGCAATTGGTAGATTAGAATTCAGCACGGCCGCCTTAATTCCAAACTGCTCTAGGAACAGTCGAAGTCTGTAGCAGCGTTCAACGTCATTGACAAATGCAATTGTTTTGCCCTTGATGAGGTTAAGCTTGAAAATGACATAGGCAAGCAGGAACTTATCGAATTCTGAGCATTTGACAAAATATTGACTCAGCTTTTCCTTGTCGTCATCGTCTGATTCATTGAGCTTGAGTATGGCAGCGTTTCGGCAGAAAGTCGACTTGATTTCATCTACCTCTTCATTGAGCGTAGCAGACATGAGCCATGCTTGAATGGACTTCTTAATTGGCAACAGCGTTGCCAGCTGAGCAAGATCATCTTGGTATCCGTATGACAGTACCAAATCGGCCTCGTCAATGACTAGGTATTTGATATCATCGGCAGCAATATTACCATTCTCTAAGTGCGTTCGCGCTCGAGCCGGGGTCGTGACAATAACCGAGGGGTGGTCAGCGAGCAGCGATTCCTGGACAGAGTCTGATCCAGATGATGCGAGGTTCACTGCTTTGATGGCTCGACCGCAGTATTTGAGAAGCTGGTTCAGCACTTTGGACACCTGATCACAAAGCTCTCGCGACGGTACGAGGATGATGGCCGCATTTCCTTCGACGGGGGTCTGTAATAGAGACTGAACAATGGGGATCAAGTATGCAGCGGTCTTTCCAGATCCAGTCTTTGCTCTTGCGACAATGTCTCGATTCTGCTCCAGAGCGAGAGGGATTGCCTGCTGCTGGATAGGAGTAGGCTCAATGAACTTCAGCGCATTAAACGCCTGCACCAATCGAGCGTCGAATTGGTATAACTGACTGAACGACGACATTTGCAGCGAACTAGGCGTCAGAATTTCAGTCGCAGATAAAAAAAAAATTGGCGATATGGGTTAGGGCCAGCCGTGCGCATATCAAAGAGCGCGGCTGTCCACGTAACCTCAACCCATTTCAGCGGCGCACATCGACTGGGTGAGGGAAACGGGAAACGGTTAGGCGGCGCCCAGGCGAAGCAGGGCAAGCGGCATGTAGGACAGTACTGTCATTCCCGAACGAGTGGAATCCCACGTTTCTGCATTGCCACGTTGCTGTCACGTTACTACCGCGCCAATTGTCGCTAATTGTCGCGCTTCTTGTCGCAGGTCGTCGCCCTTTGTCACGTTAGGGGCGCACTTTTCTAAATTCCTGCTGACCTGACCACCCATAGCGTAAAAGTTCCGGTCAAGTACCTGTATGCCGGATGAGGCGTCCGAGATGTTACCGAACTCCGTCCGCCCCGAACTCAAGTTAATAGAGGTCTCAGGTCCCCATTGTGGGCGATTTTGCGGAGTTGGTACGCACGTGGCTGTGAAACATATAACCCTTTCTTGGTCTCCGCAATACGAGATCAGGCCATAACTGTAGAACCACTCGATGCACCTACGCAGCTGTTTCAGTCAGCCTGGTAGCAAGCCAAGTAAGGTACAGCAATAGGGGCAGTAGGCGGATCCTGCAACTAACCGGCGGGAGTCCAGGGGAAACTATAAGGCGGTGGCGGGCAGATTAGGGCTAATGGCACTTGGCCGAGAAAAGACCAGGATAGCTACATGAATTAAGCAGCGATGCTGCTGTACAGATATCAGGGGTTGGACCCTTATCGTGAGTATTATCATCTGTACCGTTCTGTAATATCGTATGCAAAGTGGCACTATAGTTGCAACCTCCCCCACCATGCATAAACCCACACTCGGACGCTCTGAGTAGAAAATGGTAGAGGGGTGGAAACGTGGGCATGGCCGCCATTGTACGCTCGGAGGCCGCAATCAGCCCCAAATCCGGGGTCGCGCCCATTATGGATGTATCCCCAGGTTTGGAAATTGCCAATTATGACCCCAAGTGGTGTGTCTAGAGCTTGGTCATCCCACTGCCCAGATAGGTCACACCCACCAGTTGCTCAGGCCATGCCACCATGCCAACCATGCCACCAGCCAGCTGGTCGGAAAAACCACCTAGGCGGATCTGGGGAATGAGGCGACGTAAGGCTCTAAACGACGTCAGCGTCAGCGTCAACGCAGTGATGGATGTACGGCAGAGCCAGGCGATGATCGGTGTTTGAATAAGAAAGGGATCAATCGCAGCTCACGCCAGCGTACATTACATCAGATCACCAGTACTGCTACTCTAACTGGGGGCATTGTCAATGAGGTCGAGGCATAAGGAAAAGACGGCTCGAAGGAGGTTGTGAACCAGGGCGGCGTGGAATGGGGACGGTGGGGTGAAGTGAATGGAACCGGGACTGCCGACAAGGGTCAAAGGGTGAGTGAGGGCTCAGGCAGACTTGGGGAGCTGAGACAGGGGCCCCAGGCTTCATCAGAAACATGAAGCACGGCGCCGCACCCACCCGCATCCTCACCCGCGATCGGTTCGCGGTTCATACAACCTTGGCGGAAAAAGGTCTTAGACCGTGCAGCAATAAAAAAAAGAGATAGGGCCTGATGCGCTGGTGCGGTTCGCCGTCAGTTCGCTGATACCAGGTACAGGGTGCTGAGATGTCTCATAATTTTTTGCCATCTGCACTCCGGCGATCCTACCTCATCCAGCTCTTGTCTTAGACCCGTGCCACTTAATAAACCGCCAAGCCGTTTAAGGCAGCGTTTGCTGGAGATCCCCCACTTTGTGCGTCATGCACCGCCTACACAGGTGCAGCTTATCGAGTCGACAGGCGATTAATATTTGGTTACGCGTAGATGCGATAGATGCGACTTTGAGCGACACGCCAGTAGTTGGGCCTGTTGCATAAATTGGGGCTCCACTTGGGCTCAACTACTGCCAACATCAATGCCCCAGTTGGAGGGGTGTACATGGGTAGCCTACCCCGCAAAGCTGACCTGTCCCCTGGCCGGCCTGAGATCGTGATGAGACCCGCGCGGGGGCCGCAGATAAGCCAGGGTTTGTACTTTACGCACCCATTGAATCACTAAACGGGAATGATTGAGGCGCGTACAAAGGGCCAGGAACACGACGGACATGTAGACGATTGACGATTACAGATCTTAGCTTGACTGGTCTCAATTCAGAATTGATCACTCTAGTTCCCCCTCCACTCCTCACTCTACTGCCCCTCTGCTCCTAGACTCCTGTGAGCTGATGCATCATTATTCTATGCAAGCATTACCTGTCGTAGATCATTACACGACTATATACATTTTCATTGATTCATGCTTTGGCGTTTCCACTAGACCCGCTAGAGACTGCCGGATAGTAAATTGGGTCGCGGTTAAGCGAGCGACCCCGAGTTTCTTCAACTTCGCTTCGCTGAGTGCGAGCTGATTTGCCATTGACCGAAGGCTTGACCTCCTCCTTGGTCTTCTCTGTGGTCTCTTCCTTGGCATCCTTGGGCGGAGTCGTCTCCTTCTTCTCCATAAAGAAGCAATATTTGTTTAGCAAATCCTGATAAGATAGCGAATCCCAAGCTGGCTGAAGCGTTTTGGCAGCGGTACTGGGCTCTGTAGCAGCAACCATGCTTTGCTTGGGGAACGTGAACGAGTCGTCTTCATCAGTCGTCGTTTCGTCGTAGTCGCCGCTTCCATTACGTTCCTGTCGCCGGAACGAAGCGCCAAATGAGTATCGCGAAGTGAGCTTCTTGATCTTGGGCTTACGGGTGGCGGTGCTAGATGCAGATGCAGCAGCCGAAGGGCGGGTGGGCGAGTCGGATCGAATCTCCAACTCCTTTTGCTGTTGGTGGGACAAAAGCGACGGCTTGGCGAATTTCTCAACGTCCTCGCTGAAGGAGGTACCAAAGTTGGGGTGCGATTGCGATCGCTTGTGAGTCTGCGAGTCTCGTCGAGGCCGGCGACCATTAGCGAATTTCGGGTCAGCACCAGACTTGGGCACCCGGCAAAAATCAACCTGGTAGTTGTAAGAGTTGTTATTATCCCAGTAGTCGGTTCCATCAACCCCGTAGCGAACACAGAAGAACATTGACTTGGATCTCAGGGCATGCTGAGGGAGATCCGTGAGCTTGATGACAAAAGTAAATTTGTCAAACCCTAGCGACTTGTAGCGACGTCGAATGTCTTCGTTATAAGTGGCAAATACCTCGGTAGCGGTTCTCCAGTAGTCGACAGTATATCGGGCCACAACCGACTTGTTAAAGGCGATGTTCTTGACCAACACATGGCCAATGACCGAGGAGCGATCCTTTGAGAGGAATACATTTTCCAGCAACACCACTGGGGAGTCAGCGGACACCACGGGGAGGACAAAGTTTGGAAGAGAGATGTCCCATTCCGTGTTATGCAGGTATCGGTACAGACCGAGCTGTTTGCCGGTGTAGGAATCCTTCACACTGTCTTTCAGGGTATCGTACACGTTTTCGAGTTCCTCATCGTCAGACTCAGTTGAAGACGAATCGGACGAATCGTCACCCCAATGGAATTCGACTCCTTGCACTCCAACTTCGTCGACAGGCGAATTAGTCTCAGAAACAGCCTGAGGCTGGTCCATGCGCGAGAACCGACGAATTTGCTCGAGATTCGCGTCAAAATGAACCATCTTTGACGGTGTTGAAGGCAGCGATTGGGTTCGAGCCAGCGATGACAGTTTGAGTGACGACTTTACTCGTTCCCCAGACTTTTTGCGTACAATGGGCGCAGATGAAGTCGAGTCGTTGGACGAGACGGACGATGCCGATGCTCCTCGCTCAATTGCTCCCGCGCGAGAGTTGGCGGTGGTATGCGAAGTGGTTTCTCGCTCCTTCTCAATCTCCGCGTCACGATTATATCCTCGGGGCTGCTTGCGAAGGAACGCAGCTGAGGTCCCAACAATGTTAAGATTAGATTTACGGTACAGCGTCGGCGATGCCACGAGGCCCGAATGCAGAGAAGGAGATGGAGGCGATGCTGAAGTAGACCGAGGCGAGATTTCGCCTTGATCTGGGGGAGTGGATGGCATATTGACTGCCAGCTTCGGTTGCGGGGCCAGTGGTGCTGACACCGAGCCCGTCACCGGCGCTGACACTGGCGCTGATACTGGTCCGCTGATAGCGATACCAGTAGCGGCAGAGACAGCAGCAGGAGGTGGGGCCGACCCTCCAGACTGGAGAAGGGCCGGGCATGCATTTCCGTTAGTTCCTTTTGCCGATGCTGGCCTGTCGTCGTATGATCTCGGGACGTCTTCGTCCAATGCCGGAGATGTTTCAACAATGCCGGCATTGTCGGGTAGCGAAATCGACAAAGGGATATGAGTATAGTTGTGCCATGAATTTTGGAGGCGCGACAGAACAGCAGGTCCCGAGAACACTGAACTGTCTGCTGGAGCCTTATTATCGCTATTTCGACTTTCTGGATTACCAGTCAGCTGCTGGGGTCGAGGAGAAAAGTCCTGGGCCCGGACCATAGGCGATGGCGGTAGGCTTATTAGGGACATGTATCAAGAAAACAAACTAGTAACAAAGGAACTTTTGGGCAGTCTTTTGGGTAGAGGGTAGGCTTGAACGAGTCCGAAGGAAAGATTGGGCCGGTCCTGTCCTATCTTTCCCTCTCGAACGTGGTTTATCTATGAGGGTTGGGCAGGCGTTGAATTTTATATAAAGGCTTACCGGACCACCAGTTTTTTGCTCTGGGATCATCACTAAGCGCAACAAAAAAGCAACCATGAGGTTCTGCTCCCCCAAAAAAGCAAATGCGCCTGCACCTCCCCCCACCACAAAAAGCACTGTGATGGTGCGAGAGAGGTTACCAAACCAGCACAAAGCAACGAGACAGACGGTCGGAAAAAGTAACCCCACGTGGTGGGGCACAATCGAAAAGGTGGTGTACTAGAGGACGAAAGTAACACCATTCGAGGGCCCTACCACAGTGACGCCGGGCCAGTGGGAAAAATATCAGAGACGTCATAGTAGCCTGACATGGAGGGGTTTAGAATTTGGTATCGCAAACCTAAACCTGGGATGGAGAGGCCGCGACGATCTGGATGAATATAACTGGGTTGCTCCGCACCGTCGTTGCGAGCGGTGGTCTCCGGCATCCGCTATGCTCGGCATACGCTCTTGTTCTCCTGGGATCTCACTGCGATATCCTCCACTAACCGCCGCCTTAGCCTGTGCCCCTCCTCTATTATGCTCTATTATGCCTGCATTATTCCACTGCCCCTCGCGCGCGAGTCCACGCTGCCTCATCCCTCGTCGGGTATCGCCCTCAGAATCTCCGGCAATGGCGTGCTAGCTTATCTGGCCATCAAGGTTTGTAAAATGAGTAAAATGGTGCAAAAGGCAGAGCCAACCGCCGGAGCTACTCGGTATCAATAACTGCTCGGTGAACTTAAAAAGGGCAGGCGGCCTTCTACATTGTTCGCACCAGACGCTGGTCCGTCGCGAGATCCAGATCGCGTCGCAGGGGTGGTTGGCGGCATTTGACGACGATCGGACACATTGGGTTAATTACCAGCGCGATGACGTGCCGTACTGTGAGCACGCGAAGAGGTGCAAAGACAGGGAAATGATGATACCAGATTGATTAGATCTAACTCCGGGTTCTAAGCGCCATTTTAGTTATGGAATATTGAAATCTTGGCTATGATTAGTGTTACTGATAGTGGAACGTACCGGTGGGGGCTGGGCCTATAGCCTGGCCCAAATGCTATCTTCGGCCAAACACGGGCCGTGGCGTTAGTTCCGGAACATAGTGGGGTAGTGACGGCACAAGCAGTTTTGGGCTACCGGGCCCGGGCTAGCTGGGAAGGTTGGACTCGTATGTGTCGTTGGGCATAGTGGCATCGATTTTGTTGGGCCCCGATACGAGTCTATTGATATCGCCGTCTGGTTTTGTGTGCTGATCGGATCGCCGATATACAAGGATTATCAATGGCGCCAGCCGCGTCGGGGGCAGATAACCGGACTGATCCGAGACCGGAGGCAGGAGCTGGAGGTGGGGAGCAGACAGTTGCAGACAAGAGGCCGGCCAGGGCGAGTGACGGCGGAGGCCAGCTTCAGAGGCTGCCGTCTCGGCCCAGACCGCTACCAAATTACCACGGTACAGACTTGTCTCGTGCTCTGTCTGGTTGCCCTTGTCATCAGTCACGGCTGATCAAGACGGCTGTGCGCCGCCGCCCACCGGAAAATTTTGCTGTTTAGGAATATTATTCTATTGCATCCAACCCAAAACGTTACTTTTTCTGTCAGCCTCTGCTTGGGCCACTGAGCGATGAGTGGCTGTGCTATCGGCACAACGGAACCGGAACCCGCGCAAATAGAGTTTAATTTGGGTGTTTGGCCAGCCCGCATCCAACTTTGCAGCAACCCTGTCCTAGCTAGCCGGATGCGACTTTTGCACCTTCACTCCGGACACAGTCAAACATGCTGCTGCCATCTTGGCCCTAGCGCCTCAATTCCTGGGCTCCGCCGGGGTTGGCGGTCTGAAGTTAGGGTGCGTGTAGATTGTGTACCACATTGCTTTTTGGCCCGTCCGTGGTTGCTGAACTATGCAGCGCGGGGCTCGCAGATACGCAGCGAGGGCGGGGTACTTTGTTCCCAACTCGGTACTGATTGCCCGGTTCTCGAGGCCATTTTTCCTTCGGTGCCGATCGGTTGACCCGTTGCGCCCTGAATAAAAAAATATTTGCACATCTATCTGAGATCAAAAATAGGCTCGTCGATATCGGGGATTGAACCGCCCAGCACGCATAGTTGGATCTAGAGAAACAGGGTTCGTTGAGTACCGACATTCGATCCCCAGAATACACAACGCCTGCGATAACGGCGCCAAGCCACTGGTGGACAAGTCTCCACCCTATCCTGCCCTACCCAGCCCGTGGTCTTGGATTTGGATCATTCTTGAACCTTCATTACCAGCATATCCTTGATCAGCATTCTTCACCCACGAGTAGACCAACCTTTTGGCACTACCCCTCATCGTATTTCCCAACCATTATCGATAGTCCTGCTGCAGTCGTATGTCGTCGTCGATGTTGGGTTCCAATTGGCCCATCGCTACTGATTGAAATCCTAATGCACAACTGTGCATTTGGCTGCATTTGGCGCTACATCATCCATCTCGGAGACCATCACGATGCACGCATCGGTGACCCCCACGCAAGACATTTAGGCGAATCGGTTCGGCGCGTTCTGCCGGATCTTACAGTGGGGTCGGTGGGGCATGTTAGGGTCTAGTTACGTGTTGAAACCATGCAATTATGCTTCCGTGAATTCTGCAGCGCCACACCCCACCACCCCACCACGAACCCCCTCCAACAGTTCCAAATATAATCCAACACTGCGATACTGGCGACATATTACTAGATGCAATACTAGAACAGCAGTATTAACGATCCAATACCACCAACCTAGTACTAACAGGACCCAATGCTAAGCCTACAATTGCAACAAGCACTACCCTTTAAATGTTCCGTTAGTCCATTAGTATAAATAGCAATAAATAACCTATTTGTGTTCCTGTTCGTCAAAACAGTACATTCGAATCACTCCGTCGTCTCCGCCACTGGCAAATCGTGTGTCGCTCAACCCAATTGACAACACTGCTCGATCATGTCCAGAAAATGTGTGCCAGCACTGGCCGGATTGGACGTCCCATACCTTGACAAATCGGTCTTGGGATCCTGATACAATCCTGAATGTATCAGCAGAGATGGTCCAAACTCCCTCGACATGGCCAAACAATGTTCGAACACACTGTCCAGTCTTGATGTCCCAGAGTTTGATAGTATTATCCAGAGAAGCAGACAGTACGTGGGTGGGACGAGCTTTGACTACTGACGCGTCAGTGGAGTCGTCATTGCTCGCGCCCTCGTCTTCAGTCTCGCTGATCTGACCATTATGATGGTGGTGGTAGTCATTAGACCCTTCCAAGTGATCCAAAGTCAATGGCAGCACACTCTGAACTTGGCCTACGTGAGCAAATCCTGAACAGGACGGGTCAGTAAATGTACGCAAGCATCGCTTCGAGTCAATACTCCAAACTCGGACCGACATGTCTTCGGATCCTGAATAAATAGTACGGGAGCGGGTGTGGATCTTAACCGAGTGCACGGCCTCGGTGTGTCCTCGCAGGGCAAAAAACGACTTTTCCTCAAAGTTCCAGACCTTGATACAGTTATCGTCGCCTCCAGACACAACCAGACAGTTGTCGAAATCAATACACCGCACCTTGTCTTCGTGCCCCTGGAAAGTGGTGATGCACTCGCCCGTGTGGTAGTTCCAAATACGCACAGTGTGGTCAGACGACGCCGTCACCAGCTTGTTGGCGTCAAATTTAAGGCCATTGACAGCCCGCACGTGGCCCTTGAGTCTGCGGACAATCTCACCCGTCTCAATGTTCCACACAACCACCCCACCTTTGTGGGTACCAGCAATAAGGTATTGCTCGTCGAACTGGAGGCAAAGCATGCTTGCATCAACATTTTGATCGTCCTCAAACTCCTTGACTGTGTACCGGCCATGTCGCCAGTTGCCTTCGACCTGGAATCTCTCCGAGTACACATCTTTCCAGGGTCGGGTACGTCGTGGCCGCTTCACCTCCACAACCGCAGTCGACGAAGACGCACCGCCATCACCAGCACCGTCTTCTACACTGCTGTCGGCTGCCTCTGCCTCGTCTTGTCCCTGGCCAGCCTGCTCAGACTCAGACCCTGGCTCAATAGTTTCGGCCTTGCGCTTGCGCCCAATTGTGGTGAAGTTGGCAGCACGGTGCTCCATCTCACGCTTCGAGTCTCGTAGGCGTCGCTTCTCAAGCAACGGCAGTCCCCAACCACACTTTGTACACTTTTTGTCAATGTGCTGCTCACACATTCGGTGCCACACGACATCGTCATCGGCAAGCTGCTTCCATCGCAGTGACACCTGGGCAGCTCGACACAATGAAGCGGTGTCGAGGTAGGTAAGAATCTTAAACGCCAGCTCGGGGGGCAGAGTCGACACAAAGTCGATCCGGATCATATCCTCCATCATCGTCGACAGCGCAGAGAGCTGTGGGTAGCAGCATTGGGCAAGAATGCCCTTTAGCAGCAGCAGTCGCTGGCTTGGGGTAGCGGCCGAGAACACTGACCATACATGGTTAATCGCTACTCGGTCTTCCTGCTGCAGGCTCTCCATTTGCTGCTGGACTTCAGTCATGCGAGTAGAATCGGCCTGTCGGTTACACTGAATCTCCGGGTGGTGTCGATAGCAGTATTGCTTGTCCTTGCCCTGGGACGTGTGTCTTGATAAAAATGGGGCAATCACACTCCCGGCGGCATTACTTGCAATCACTGGGCCAGATCCACCTGACTCTTCACATTCGATAGTGAACGGGCCGTCGTCTGCCGGAGCCGATATGGGAGTGGACACGTTTTTCGACATGTTCACACTTCTTAGCACTCGCCACGCTCACACCGGGTCTTATCTATCGGGGGGGGCTTATCGCACCTTGTCGGCCTCTAGTCGTTCAAATAGTCGCTAAAGGCTTCTCTCAGCCACTTGGCAGTCGCTAGGCAGTCGCTAAGCAGTCGCTAAGCAGTCGCTTTATAGTTGTGGGCCCTACTCGATACCGTTCCGTCGGTTGCCGCAACAAATTTCAACCAAAGTAGTTACCCCTTGTCCCTGCCTGTATATATAATCACACACACCTCCTTATCCACTGCACGGGAATCCGAGGGTTATATCTAATAGTGTCGTCGCATCACGCAATTGCGACTGAGAATGCGATGGAAAATCTGCTGACGGCGCTGCCGGGTAACCCCTGGGGTTGGCGCAGCCGTGCGCGTGCTGGGGCCCGATGGGGAATTTCTCTCCCAATTTCTCCGCAGCCGTGCGCCTCGGAGCCCGAAATGGCACGGCGGACCGTGCGGCGGGTCCTTTTTTTTCTGCGCACAGACTGCGACGACTGCTGACTGATGGGCCGCCCGGCTAGGATGTCGATAAAGGTCAGGGGCTCTATTCGCCATTATCAGGGGCCGTGATGAGATCGACCGCTAAATTAAGGAGGTGATGCTGTAGCAAGCTCGATTTGGGGGCAATGCTCGTATTGGAGTCGAATGGCGAGCGAGGCGCCTGCCGTCTGCCGTCTGCCGCTGGAGCCGCTGCCGTTAGTTCCTGCAGTACCTTAGCGGTAGCTCAGTGGTGGCTCAGCGGCGATAGTGGGCTGAGAGAGGATTGACTAAGAACGACTAAGCGAGATGGTTAGCAGTGGGATAGCATGGTAGTGGGTTGGTAGTGGGTTGGTAGTGGGATAGCAGATAGTGAGAGCGGATAGCGGGCGGGGATAGTGAGCGGGGATAGTGGGCTGGATAGCGGGCTGGGATAGCGGGCTGGGAGGGGCTTCGGATAGCGGGGAGCTGCCGAGACCAGGGCAACGAGGTGGTGGAGGTCGGAGGTCGGAAAGACGTGGGATGAGAGCGATGAAGAGAAAGACGAGTGGAACGGCCAACTGGCCGGGAAGTAGGGATGCTGGTAGGTTGGTAGGCAGTCAGGTGCTGAGGTGTTGGGCCAGTATAAGCAGTCCCGTTAGCCAATTGGTTTTGCGCTGCTGTAAACGTCCACAGGCGCTGGCCTGATTCTAGATGTGTGCTGATCCGTGTGTACCCTAACCCATATGCATCGAAGGTCACTTCCGAGACAGAACATGAATGGAAGAAGAGGAGTGAAGAAGCATGGGCAAGACTGAGCACTGAGATCTAATATTACTAACTACCACGATTTCCTGTTTACTGGCGGCGATTTTGACCCCACGGCTTGTTTTATAGTTGTTCTACGCGCGTTTTCCCAATTCCGTCCGTCCAGCTAGGTTTGGAATCTAGTGATCTTACCCCAGCCCGCGTACTGGCATGCGAATATCGCCTCTAAACTCAGCGCTGCTACTTCAGTCACACTTGACCAACCCAACCACACTAACCACACTAACCACACTAACCACACTAACCACACTAACCACACTAACCACACTAACCACACTAACCACACTAACCACACTAACCACACTAACCACACTAACCACACTAACCACACTAACCACACTAACCACACTAACCACACACAGTCCCAAGCTCTTTTCCTCCCTCCTCCTCTAGCCCTTTCCTCCCCTCTCTCTGCCCTGCTCCCTCCCTCCCTCTCTACTCTTTCCTGCCTGCTCCCGCCCTCCCTACCTCTTCCCTTGCTCTGGCTGCATTCTCTAGCGCCGTCGCCCCGTCCTGCCATATCCCAATTCGGTATATCAAAATATGCCTATACCCAGCAATCCCTTCCAGCAATCCTAGCCAGCATTCAACACCACTACACCACATTCTCCGTCCCTTTCACGCCTATCTCCTCCCACCGCAAGGTCCTTCGCGTCCCACGTCACCCGCCTCTCGTCCCCGTCCCTGTTTATCGTCGTTGCAATCTCGATCCCTCATTTCCAATCGATCCCTTTCCTCTCCAATCTCGATTTCATCTCCTCTGCCCTCGTCTCACTTCTTCCAATCTCCCTCTCCCCCCTATTCCTACCCGTCAACGACGCATTGCGCAAATCCTTGCAGACTCCCGCCCTGCTCTCGTCCCAATTCGATCGTAAATGAACTCTATCAATGTGACATGTGCCGCCTACCTGCAGTCACCTCTAGCCTTCATCACTTGAGCTGCGCTAATCTCTGCTCGAGACCGGCCAGACACCGGCGCCCTCGCTCTCAAACTTGTCGCTTCACCACCCCCTGACCACGTCACCCACCCTTCTGCCAAATTTCCGCCCATCTCCCCGCCGTTTAATCCTACCGGCCCTGGTCCAATATGGCCTGTGCGTTTTTACCCCTGTCCCCGGTCCTCTAGGTTGGAAAATGCCATTTCCCGATCTGGGGGCTGGCGTCGCTAAGGCAGGAATGTAGGCCTCCGATCGTGGAACGGTAGACGATATAGAAAAGACAGACAGAAACCAATCACTAGAGTTGGTTGGATGCGACACGCGCTAGAGAAGGCGTAGCAGCTACCACAGAAACAGGTCTTAGGTCTAACCGGCCACCGCCCGCCCGACACCAGTCCGGTCCTCAGCTCCAGCTCTTGTCCACGATTTGCCAGGAGCCCGTGCAAGGCATCTACCAGACTCTCTAATACGAGAAGGATCCAACTGTTGTTTTTGGTGCGCGCGCACTCAATCACATCATGTCGATGTCGGCTTTGACGTCGCGAATGGCGCTGCCATCGAGTAATCGCGGCAACGGGCCAATGACGATATCTCGAGCGGTCAAAGGAGCGACAAAACCTTCCACAAAAGACGACCTGAGCGTGCCTAAGCAGAAATACATTCAAGCTCTTCAACAATTGCTCGAAGAAGAGTCCGACGATGCGTCTCTCAAGCTGTTCTTCGACGCTCTCCAAGTCAGACTGTACACTTCATGGACCTCAAATCAGGGGTGCTCTGCATTCTCCATCCCCTGCTTCCGCGCCCATATCATCTTCCACACCCACGTTCTTTCCGACAACAACGGCATGCTCCCCAAATACCACCTATGGTCGTACGTGTCAACGTACCGAACCCAGACCCCAATCCTACCATCATGCGACTCGCGAATGCTCCCTCATTCGTGCTCCCCAATCGTCCGACTGCTGCATGCATACAACCGGTACCTCAATCGCCGCCTAGTGGACTATCGCACCCTCAAGGCCGACCCCATCCGCGAAAAAGTCGGTGGCTCGTCAATTGTCGACACCATTGATCCTCTGGACCTCGCCCCGTCGTCTCAGACCCTTCTCGACCACGCCCAGGCTGTGATTCTCCAAATCAGGCTCATTCTCGACTGCAATTTCCCTCCCGATTTACTCGACACTCAGTTGTTCCACTGCTGCTACTCTCTGCTAGCCACTGACCTGGCAATGCTGTTCAACATTCTCAACTACTCAATCATGTATGCGTTGCAAAACTTCTTCTCCCTAGCCAGACCTGACGCCGAGCGGACGCTGTTTGTCTACAAGGAGTTCACCCAGCTCAATCTCACCGAAGACGTCCTGGCGTTTAACGGGCTAGCGTCCAATCGCGCGTCTGAGTCAGACCTGACGATTCCCCAGGCCCTGCGTCAGTCAAAAGCATCAATCCGGGAGCTCACCAAGGCCCTGGAATCGTATTTATTTTCACCAAAGGACAAGACCGGAGAGGAGAAGGAGGAGGAACAAGAGCAGGAGCCGGCGAACCCCAGAGAAAATGAGAAGGAGGTCAAATATGCATCCGAGTCCACTAGTGTACCTGTATCTGCTCCTGCGCCCCAGGCACCAACAGCGTTTCCCGAACATCCTGCATCTCTGGATCCTAAAAGTCGCGACGGGTCTGTGACGTCGAGCTCAACCGCATCATCCGCGCCACTAGTACCTCCAAGGCTTTCGCCTTACCGTTCATCGGCTCGACAATCTGAGACCAGAAGCTGCTCCCAGTCGTCGTCCGAATCGATTTCAGCAACCTCAATTGACTCGGACCATGGCCCCAAGACTCCATTGGATTCCCAGCTGTCGTTTAAAGACTCGTTTTCAATTTCGACCCACGAATTGCGACCCCGCACGTCGCTGCATTCTGCCACCTTGAGCGATTCTACTGATACCACAACCGTCAAGCCCCCGCCGTTTAGAACCGGCACATTGGCTCGGTCATCAGAGTACTCGGTTGCCTCTAGCTATCGATCCTCATCCAGGTACTCCGGGTCGACCCAGGCGTCAAGATATGCCGAAAATGGTGCTGAACGGTTCGAGAGGTTTCCGTTCCCGTCGCCAACATTGACATCGCCAACCCTGCCATCGTCAGCTACTGCGACCCCAATACCGCATCCATCGACTACAATGTCATCCTCATCGGCAACCAATTCGCTAATAACTCTCGAGGAGTACGATGATGTGTTCAAGTCCCTTGAGTCAGACTCCATGCCGTCTTTGGACCTTCTCGATACCTCGCGGTTCACCACTACCAGCTTTGAAGAGCTCAAGCCGCTACCGGCCCCACCATCGTCGGTGCACCAGGCCCAGATGCAGTTCCAGTCAAAGACAAAGAACCTGTTTAAAGTTTTACGCAAGAACCCGTAGCTTAGGGCCCTGACCTACCAAAGCACCCATGTAATACTAATCTCGCCAGAGCGAGGACACTAATATATCATATTATGCCAGTAAGACGTTGCTGATATATCATTATACGGAAGTACCATACGTTGTTTGACAATTAACACTACTGTCTCCGCCTCGTGTTGCCGCCTCGAAACGTGTCAAGTATTTTCAAGCCCCCTTGGATTCTTAATGAAACCTGCCTGGGGAAAAGTCTCAGATTGACCGCCTTAACTACTCTAAATTGCCCTCTAAACTGCCACTGTCGCCGGGTCCCGAGATGGTGGAGAGCCGCACAATGCATCTTATCTTATCTTATCTTGATTAACTGGGGTCGAGGCACCCCGGCAGGCAGGGTAGCCGGTCAAAGCAGCAGTGTTGAAGCAATTCTGTGTTCCTCTCTCGCTATGCCCTTTCTTCTTGAAGTCGCTCCAGCCTTCTCTCTCGCGATGGCCCGAGGACATGGCGAACGCCCACTCGACCCAAACGATGGATTTGTTGCGCAGTTCAGGTTTGATATTCGGGTCCACGCATGTAGGAGCCATCTCCAAAATCCCACTCATAAACGTTCATCTCTCTCCCATAAACCCGAACATGTGAGGCGACATTTGCATTATCCAAGCTCATCATCCGACCCTCATCCCGTGCAATGGCATTCGCTTGGATCTTTTCCGGGTCAGTGTTCACAGCACTGCGTCCATTGTGGACCCAGTAAAGGGTGATACCTTCGTGGCTCGGTGTCACAATGTCCTGCTCAGGTACAACAGACGTCGGAGTAACTACACGAGTAGTGGGCCCAAAGAAATCCAGAAAATATCGGAAAGCACGTACCGTGGTGACCTCGAATGCCTCAGTTATTCTTCGAGCCAACGGCTCCCCGATTTCTGTAGGTGGATCAGGTAGGCCCCAAAAATGTCGCAAGAGGCTACTTGTAGCAACATCAAACAGGTCGACAAGGCCGTCGCCAATACGACTCTGAAGTGCCCACACTGTCGCCTGCATGGCATTGAGATCCTCAAGAGCTTTTAAAAGAGTTGGACCTTGAAGTGCATAGCTACGCTTGAATTTGCAGAACGCGTTCTCAATAGTGTGTTCTGGCGGTTTAGCATTCAGCCAATGCGGTCGGAATCGGCTCCGAAGTCGTCGCAGCAATTGAGTTAGAGCTGTCGAGTCCTTAGGGCATCGCAAAGTTTCGGCGGAATCGATGACCGTCTGCGCGTCGGTACCACACTGTAAACCAAAAGACCACAAGCAGTATATTCAACTTGCGGAGCACGTCTCGCTCGCTTCGAAGATCGTCAGTAGATGGATGGGTGCTCACCTCGATTTCAACTGCATGCCATTCATCAGAATTGACCAAATCTACGATTGCATAGAATAAATAGAGAGCCCACGCTGTGGTGGAACCCGCCTGCCATGTTTGCCGGTCTTCGTCCAAGGGGGCGCTCGGTTGACCCGGTTCCGTTTACCCAGTCTCGTTAACATGATCTGGGATTGGTACGTACCAACGGATGGGGTCGATACAAATATATTTCACTGAAACTCTGCCACCATCGGCCTTTTTGTAACGGTTTCCAGTGAGCAGGGGAGGGGCAGGTCCTTCCGAGCGCAGTCTCCGACGGGGGCCAGAGTACATTATGCTCATATTGCAGAGTTGCTCACTTGGGGCAGTCACAGCGATTATGCTATCTCTTTGCTGAAATTTGAGGAGGTAGAACCGACTCAGACTGAGCTTCACAGTATCCTTTGCCTCAGTTTGTCTATCTTCACCTTCCTACCGCAGTTTATGGTCGTCGATTGCGCTATTCTGAAATAAAGTCATCACACACGATATAGGAACACCAATCAACTGCCAATGCTCTGACAGCTCGGCGCGTTTATTAATTGTTCTTAAGATCCATACATATATATACATATAGCGGTGTTTGAAATGAGATAAGATGAATCCAGCTCTCTGCACAACTGGTAATGAAGAGGTACAGAATCAATAATTCATTGGATCAGCTATGTATGTGGGCATATCGGCTATTTCTTGCCGTCCTCCTTCAGAGTGACAATGCGATTCAGAACAATCTTATTCTCAGTGGAGTCCGAATCCATGCTAAAGTAGCCAACGCGAAGCGCCTGGAAACGAACTGTTTCTGGAGACCCAGCCTTCTCATTGCCAGCTAAATGATCATTTTCCTCTTCGATGCTGCGCTCGTTGACCCATGGCGATCGCTTCTGGACCTCGAAGAAGCCCTTCTCAATCACAGCCCCCTTCACGATAGTCTCGGAGTCCTGATTCACGTCTGCCACGATGCCGTCAGGGTTAGCACCAGGGTTATCACTCTTGAATAGCTGCTCGAACAGTCGCACTTCTTCAACCTTGACTGGTGATCCATGCTTAGGGGCATGTGCAATCCACTGAATAAAAGTCTTGGGCTTCTTGAACGGCACATCATTCTCGTAGTGCGCATGAATCTCCGTCACGACCCCGTTAGCGTCCTTCTTGAACGAAGTCACTCGCACATTATGGGGGATCTTGAGCAGCCCTACTGACTGGCCCGGAGCCATTCGGAAGTAGTCCTTAGACGCCTCTTCTCTAAAGTCGGATCGGTCAATGTAGAACTTGTTAGTGAATGGAACAATGTGCTCCCCAAATTCTGCAGCCCCGGGCTTGAACGGGAGAGCGATTTCCTCGTAGTGGTTTTCAGGCAGGTTATCCAGTACCACCAGGACTGGGTCGAGCACCAACATGAGACGAGGCACTCGGTCCTCGAGATATCGGCGCACTGCGTTTTCGAATCGCACAGTCTGGATATTAGTAGTGGATGTGGTGACTCCGAGCTGCGACACAAACGCCAGAATGGCCCCAGGAGGCACTCCGCGACGACGAATTCCGACCAAAGTGTACAGTCTTGGGTCATCCCATCCTCGCACCAGGCCCTCGTTTACCAGCTTCAAGATTTTTCGCTTGCTCAGCACCGTTCCAGTGATGTTGAGACGCCCGTACTCGCGCTGGGCTGGTCGGTACACGTCAACAGCATCACATAGCCACTCATACGACTCTCGCGACAGATAGAACTCCAGCGTACACAGAGAATGGGAGATATTCTCCATCGAATCTACCAAACAGTGGGTAAAATCGTATGTCGGATAGATCTTCCACTTGTCTCCGGTGCGGTGGTGTTCGGCCTTAAGAACTCGGTATGCAATTAGATCCCACATTTGGGGATTGGGGTTTTCAAAGTCCTGCTTCATCCGCAGCGTCGCTTCACCAGGCTCGTACTTGCCAGCGCGCATGTTCCTAAACTCGGCCAGGTTTTTCTCTACGCTGGCGCTACGGTGAACACATGCCTTTCGGTCGCCTCCCTTAGATCCGTCCGAGCTCGCTCCTCGGTTCTCCTTGATTTGTTCCGGAGTACAGAAGCATACGTACGCCAGGTTGCGCTCAATCAGGCGCTCCGCCAGTTCGTAAAGCTCATCGAAGTAGTCTGAAGAGTACGTGATCTTGTAGGGCTTGAAGCCCAGCCACGAAATGATCTCCTTGATTGACTCGAAATACACCTCCTCTTCGGCCTCTGGATTGGTGTCATCAAACCGCAGGTAGCACTTGCCGTTGTTGAACTGAGCGTAGCCGAAATTGACAGTAATGGCCTTGGAGTGACCAATGTGGAGGAACCCGTTGGGCTCAGGGGGGAATCGGGTGAACACTTTGCCGTGTGTCTCCTTGAGATGCTCAATCATACGGGAGGGGTTCTTCTGGGCATTCTCCCCAGCCTTGTGGAGGGCACCCAAGAACCCCTCGGTGAACATGGATCGATGCTCCTCTGGCGCGGGCTCGGTCTTCTTCTCTTTCTGGTGAACCTTCTCGGCCGGCGCTTCAGGGTTCTTCTTCTTCTTCTTGACCACATCGCGGTCGTCCTTAGGGCCAAGGAGCTTGAGAATCTTGTCATCTAGAACCTGCTTTATTGCGGCAGGGTTGGCCCACCTCAGCTCTGGTGTCGACTTGACTTCCATCAGCAGCTTGGGCACAAGCTTGTACCGCTGCTCCTCAATCGTGGACTTCTTGCTAGCAATAAACGCATCAACTCTGGCATCGATCTGTTCCGCAGTCACCACCACACCGACGCCAGATTCCTTATCTAGGTTCCCGTTGTTAGCGTCCTTTCCAGCTTTCTGGGCATACGCCCACGCGGCATCGACCTGGGCATTGGACTTGAGCCGTCCTTCCAAAATGGCACTTGCGACCAGCGATCGAGCGGGCTTCAAGTCCTCGGCACAATCTCGCGCTTTGGTAGCCAAAGTCTGCATCAACGCTCCTGCTCCCTTTGGAGCCTCTGCGACGCCAGAAGTTTCAAATCCTTCATCGACCAGTTCGCCGAGAGTATTGGCAACTTTCTTGTTTTTCAAAATTTCTTTCGTCTTAGCCTCTTCAAGGCCCAGCCTGGCCAACTTGGACTCGAGATCAGACATTTCGACAAATACTTCGCGCTCTGCCTGAGAACTTGGGATGAGATGAGTCTGAAATTTCACTCTTCACCCAGTCATATGATGCGGCTGTAGACGGTTCTGGAACGGCTGTGCAGACCCCGCCGACTGAGACGGGGCCGGCGATCTGTGCATAGGTGTCTCACTTATCTCGACCTGCGAAATAATACGACGACGAGTACTGGGTTCTTCCGGAGCTGGGTGGCAAATCGAGGCTGCCGTTGTATCTAGCCGTTTTTTAAGTATTCCTCAGCTATGAGAAGTTTGAAATTGGAGATTATTAAGACAATTAATCGGATTGAAGTCGCAATTGACGACTCAACTACTGAGAGGTTTGTATGAGAGCTGTTTTACATCCACACATGGTACTGACCGATTCCTAGCCAATTCTGCGAGAGCACCCTTCAAGATGATACCGAATCTCTCGTCAGGCGACTGAGTGAGGTCAGTCTGAATCAGTGGGAGTTGTCAGCTATCCGGCCTCATATGAAATCGCTCATGGAAGCTGTTTCCACCTCTGAAGGATTCTCGGCCATTGTGTTCAATCTCATTGCAACCTTACATATCCATCTCAGTACATGTTCATCACCATTTATTACTTTGAATGTGAGTACGGAGGATCATATGGGTGCCAAAGCTATGCTAACTAGAATTACCTGTTGAGAGCAGGAGACTTCCGATATTGGTCCTGCGTCCCCAGCTTGTTGGCTGCAGCTTTCAAGCAGACCTCGTACTCTTGGGCCATCGCAAAGTTGCTATCTACCATCATCCGCAAGACCACCGGATCAATCCAGCAACTCAGTAATGCCACTCAAATTATGAAGTCTGACGATATCCCGGCACTGGGCCAATTACTAATGAGCCCGTCGTGCCCTTACTCGGTCAAGCTGCACCTCGTAGAGCTCGCGACAACGCTAGTAGGCGCAACTGGCCCATCTTTGGTGCCCAAATTATGGCCAAGATGCCATGCGGTTCGCGATATCACGTTGACGACCCCACTCGCTGCCGGTTCTGCTGAGGCCCAGTTAATAGTGGAGACGTTGAACGAGCGATGTGGGGGTCAGCTGAGCTCAGGAATCGGTCTCAAGTCTGTGCAATTCGCCGACACTTTTTTCGCTACCGGGTGCTTGCTGTTTGTCGAACCCCAGTTTCACATGTTGCACTTGTGGTGCCCTGACGCCGGCAATGACACCTTGTCGTTTGCCGAGGTGGACCTCAAATATCTCACAGGAAGGCCGCGACTGGATTCTGACATAATCATCCTCGATCTCCAAAGTACCCAGGACTTCGCTGTGACGGGGGGAAAGCTGTGGAAACAGATTAGAATCTGCTTCTCTGTTGCTTCGAGCGAACTTGAGGCTTTCAAGACCCAATTGCTCTATATGCTCCCTGACAGCCTGCCTCCACCGCCGCCTTCACAGCCCGCAATTGTCCAAGGGAACGTTGAGTCCACCTGCAGAGGGCTAAGTCTGTCTGGTGCGCTCGCCTGCACTGGCGAGAATGGTGCACCCACTAGCACTTTCGAGCCAGAAATTGCAATCGGCTCGAGCCAGCCAGATTATGATGCTATTGCATTGGTTCCCGATACTCAACCACAACACATGATGGCAGTGGACACCCAAGCGGACTCTCCTCTGGATCAAATTTTGGAAGAGTTCTCGCAAGCAAACGTGTACAAGCTGTGGAATTGTAGAAGTACATCACAAATCGGTGGTCGAGATAAGCCCCTTGGGCAGAGCTTGGGGTACAACGAATTGGACTCACAACCCACCCAGCCCGTGGTAGACCCGGACACCATGGTCCGTGATATGGGCATTAATACAGACATGTGCGTGGACATCGACATCGACATGGATATGAACCCTGATATAGGCATTGACCCGATGGACGATGACGACAATGGGCCTGGGCCCGAGCCGCGGCTGGTAGTCGAATCTTCACAATTCCACTTGACAGGAGCACAGCAGTCCCTAGATGACTCACGAAGAGCGACCCCTTCACCCAGACCTATTGCTCCTGATACTCCTACGAGGCCCTCCACGGTTCAGATTACTGCCATTGCTGCCACTGACTCCGATCTAGCAGCTGCCACCAGCCCAATTCGGTCATATTCACCTGTCCCATACTCGCCAATGGCTTTTCATACTCCAGACACCAGCGTCGACAGCCAGTCTAAAGTGACAAACTATGAAATCATCATTCGAGCGTGCCTTGCGAACGGAACGTGTCAATTCATGGCTAATCTTCAAAGGGCCCGAGCAGATGTGACCCAATTCAGGGCAGAAACTCGCAAGCAGCTGGAAACTCTATGTTATGCATATCGCCAATTGCGGCAGCATCATATCGACAACCTCACAAGGCGAATCAACTTCTACAGCTCACAGTCTCAGAGCTCGACTGAGAACTCCCAGCTCGCCGACTGGGTCCGAGCGCATCAGTGGATTTCGCGCCGTTAGGTGGTCTCGCTTAATTGCTCCGATAGGCAACTATCAGCAAGGCGCAGTAGCAGCGGCACAATACTTCTTCCCCGCTCTACTGCCGACATGCCGGGCGCCTGCCGGTAACGAAACCGACGCTGGCTATCGATTGCTATGGATATCTATGGCTCTGGTGAGCTGACAATACTGCCCACAGAGGGTCCGAAGCCTAACCCTAGTAAGAAGGAGATTACGTGCGGATTTGAGGAAATCTTCGAGCCAGATTCATCTGACGACACCAGCGGGACCGGGGCATCCAGTGACGACTCAAACGGCACTCACAAGCATCGTAATTTACTATCGAATAGACTGCATCGCCATCACCATCACCATCACCATGGGTTTGGTTTGTCTTCGCGTCCAAAGTTCAGACATCATTCAAGGCTGAAACTGTATACTTCTTATCTGGGCAAGCTCATGGGATCTAGCCATGAAGCGATCTTAGAATACTACGACACTACTGTCTATCGCTCAGATCTCTACAACCTGAACGACGATGAATGGCTCAACGACAATAACATTTCGTTCATTTATGAGCACCTGGAACGGACCTATCTTCCCACTCACTATAAGCCTGGGGAAGTGGTGCTTATGAGGCCGTCAATGGCGTTTTTGCTGAATCACACTGAGGATGCAACGACACTACGAGAGGTCCTGCCGGATTTGAGAAACGCACGGGTCGCCTTCTTGCCAATCAATGACAATCAGGACGTTTCCGCGATCGAGGGAGGCGCCCATTGGTCGCTTTTGGTGGTCAGCATTGAGGATTCGAAGTGTCTGTACTACGACACGCTGAGTGGAGCAAACTACAGCACCACTGTCGACACCGCGTCGAAGCTTTCTGACTTGTTGGGCAAGAAATTTGACACGGTGCCTATTCCTACTCCACAGCAGGCCAATTTATCGGATTGCGGCGTCCTCGTGTGTGAAATCACCAGCTTACTGCTCTCCCGGCAGCTTAAGTTGCCGTTTTCAGTTGACTCGGAGCCCTATTCGTTACCTGACGTTTACTTGGTGGCGTCTGCTGGTCGCACGTTTATGCTGACGGTGATTTTAGAGCTCATTATTGAGCACGGGTCAGTTATTCGTGAAACCCCCGACAAGAAATGATGGTCAGACAGCGATAGAAATAGACAGCTTGTCTGTGATTGCATTGGTATAAGGAGAGTCATTATCCATGATATTAGGGTTACATGGAACATTTACGGCACATGAATTGCATCATTGAATTGCATCATTGCATTGCATTTGCAGCATGGCAGCATGGCATGGAATGTTGGTGGGTTGTTGTTGTCTTTTATACTCGGCAATTGGAAATATTAAACACGAGAATGTCTGATGCTCCAGCTGCTGATAATCTGTCCATGACATCGTGAATAGATGTCTGTTCGACCATAACCGACACGGCGACCCAGTCGCCAGTCTCTAGAGGCGACACTGTGGCAGCGCGACGGCCCGGAGTGATTTCGAGTACCTTAGGGAGGATTGACCTTGGAGCATTGTAGTTGCACAGCACGTACTTGGATGCAGCCAGCACACCCTCGATTCGGGCAACAATGTTACTTGCGGTTTCTGGGAACGATGGGTGAGTAGAACCAATGAGGTGAGCCGATGTGTTGAGAAGGGTCTCAATTGGCTTGAGACCGGCTGCTCGCATGGTCTCTCCACTCTCCACCAAGTCGACAATGGCGTCTGCGACACCCAGGGCGACGGCGGCCTCGACGGATCCTCCGACATACTTGATGGTAGTAGCCAGTGGCTCACCGGGGGCCTTGCCCTCGAGCTTGCGGAAATATTCGGTGGCCAAGTGCGTGAATGAGGTGACAACATTCTTGCCAATCAACTGCTTGACTTCAGTGATATCTCCCTCGGCCGGGACTTGCACTTGCAGCTTGCACTTGCCGAAGTTCAGGTCTAGCAGGTCTCGGACGTCGACTTCGGACTCCGCCACCTGATCAATGCCGGTGATTCCAAGCGAGCATCGACCCTCTCCCACGAATCGAGGGATATCGGCCGCCGGCAGGAATACGAGGGCCACTGGCATGTTTGTAGAGATTGCAATGTCGAGACGGTTGGATCGGTGGAACTGGATATCAGATCCTGACAACAACTGCAGCGCCCGTTCATTGAGACGGCCCTTTTTGGGCACTGCAAACAGCAGCTTATCAGTCAAGTGGTTAACGAGATCCATTGGTATGATAGCGCAAGTGAGTGCGAGATTGAATTCAAACGGTGTGTCTCTCCGACGCCCGGGTGTTTATATATAAGCCTCGATGACTGAATCCGAATGGCAGCGCCTGTAGTTCTCGAAATTTCATCAATCCGGTCACCCACCGCCCTGAATGACACACGTGCGTCAGCCGTAGCCAATCCGGAGATTACGGAGATAACCGTATAAAACGTGAACTTGAGATGTGTGCGCCAGCCGCTCTGGCAGCCGCTTTGGGAAGGCTGTGCGAGGACCCGTTAGCTTAGTCGGTGGTCCCAGCCCGAGAGCTGCCCTGGACCTGGGATTACGCGGGTGCAGTGCCTAAAAAGGCGTGACTGCGGTTTTCGCCTCAATCGCCAGGTTTATTCAAGCTGAAATACTTTCAAGTTGGATCATCAAGCAACGACACTTGAACACAGCAAAATGGTATGTTGAGAGGATGAGATGAACGAGGTGATGGGCGTGAGTAGTAGTGTACGGATTGGGACGATGATATGGATTTGAAGTCTTTGTGACTTTTTACGACTTGTGTACGAGTCCTTTACGACCTTTGACCAGGCACCAGAGATTAGCTGAAATTCTACTCCTTGAGTCGATTTGAGCTGTGGCTTGTGGTTTCGCAGTCTCATGCTAAACCCTGTCTCTTCTGGCTCAAGTTCCAGCTGTCGTCCTTTGCTTCCGCCAAACTGCGTAAGGGTTATTAGTCGACGGCGTTCGGGCTGCCTAATGCTAGTACTACTGCTCCTGCCCCTAGCACCCCCCAGCTCTCTGCTGAACTGATACTAACTACAGGATACTAAGACCCCAGTCAAGCTCGCTAAGGTTATCAAGGTTCTCGGCCGAACCGGCTCCCGAGGTGGTGTCACCCAGGTCCGAGTCGAATTCATCGACGACGAGTCCCGATCTATTGTCCGAAACGTCAAGGGCCCTGTTCGAGAGGACGACATTCTGTGTCTGATGGAGTCTGAGCGTGAAGCCCGACGACTGCGATAAACGCAGGTCACGACCAAAAAGACTAAAAAACAACCAATTCATAACTCTGGTCTGGTTGGTATAGTTTGTCGATTAATGTATTATTAATGCTAGATTCAAACTGCACTTGTAACTGGTTGTTGGGCCAGCAAGTACTCTGCGGTCATCATATTGATTAGTATCGTCTACAGACCATTAAATAGGAACTAGGTAAGCTAACGCTTGCCTGGTATGCTCATCGCGCAGTTCTGCTATGCTCTCTGTTTATGCTCTCGGTGGCTTCACCCTGACGGCTGCTGTTCCTTTTGCCAAAACTTCAGCAGCAAGTCAGCATACCGTTGTAGTTCTTCCAACGAGATCATGAGCCGGAAGTTGGTCAAAAGTAAGAACTGTAACTCCAAATGGTTCAATTCTTCCACTGGCAGTCCTCCAACCTTAGCGTATCGGGAGTTTTTGTAAAACACGTCCGAGAAGAATTTGGACGCCACGGTGACTCCGGCAATGATGAGTCGATGAATGTTATAGCTGTCCATAACGAACAATTGGGACTGAGATTGGCTGGCAGCGCCTCCGCCGCCACCAGTGTTGCTACCAGCGGACATTGCCAGTGGAGAAGGGTCTACGCCAGATTCTGAACCATACTCGATGCCATTGTGCGATCCGCTGTCATGCGCATGGTCGGTATTGGCTCGCTGGGCAATGCGGTCAAAATACACCAACAGCGAGATGAAGACCTCATTGGTAGTGGGGCAGTACTTTAGAATACGAGTCAGGTACGCGTGGAGGCCAATGGCCGGAATATTTCGGCCGTGGAATGCCAGCACATTGACACTGATATCGCTGTTAGATGGCGGAGGGGCTTCAGTTTCCGGCGGCCGCGACTGCAGTGCATCATTAGAATCCACAATCTTCTGTAGCAGCGACGTCAGCATTGAAATGACCTCGGGAACAGGGTGCTTTGCAATGTTTAGGCCACCAGGAGGGCCTGGAGGTGTCAATGTGTTCAAATGAAGGTTATGAGAAGCCGTGATCTCGACAGCTGTGCTCTGGCGTCTCTCAAGTCGGGTCTCGGCTTGAGCGTCGGGCTCGGTTCTCGCTTGCGAGCCGGCTTGGTGTTCACGTTGCCGTTCACTCTGCTCAGCGAGCTCAGAGTCCACGGACTGCACTGGAGGACCCGACTGTACTGGCTGATCAGTGTCCATTGGGGAGCCACTGATTCTGGGTTGCGAGACCTCACTTGGAGATCGGTGAATATGCTGGAATTGTTGCTGCTGCTGCTGCTGCTGCTGCTGTTGTTGTTGTTGTTGTTGTTGTTGTTGTTGTTGTTGTTGCTGCTGCTGATACTGGTGTCGCTGGCCATATGAAAAGTAGACCGGGTCAGAGCTGTAGGAGTGCTTTCGCGGCTGGGGATCAGGCAAATTGACAGGAGTCGAGTCCGGCGCCCCTTGTAGCCTGGAAGTAAGCAATGAATACCGTGCTTGAGACGAGTCGGATCTGAATTCGCCCTTGTCAAATGTTCCCGAGGCCACTTGGCCAAACTCTGACGGGGACGTTGTCGGGAACGACGACTGGGCATCTTTGTATGAAGAATTGACCGACGATGGTGCATTAGAGTTGGGCACGAGCCGGGATGAAGACGACGGCGAAAAGTACGAAGACATTTGCATGCGTGTAGCACTCTGATCAGACACCGGGGGCTGATTTGGTGATGACGACTGTTCGCCTTGGCCTCTGGGGCCAGCAGCAGTCTGAGGAGAGTTTGGGCCCGATTGGCGGATGGGGATGCCGATTGGGGTCACATTCTTGGAGTATGTGATTGAGTCCCAGCCCGGCTTTGGGGAGTCTCTTGATATTATGCCTGGGTCCTAAGTTAGTACAGCACTGGAATTGGCAGGCCGCGGATTATAGGATCACGGTAGGATGGCAGGATGGCAGGATGGCAGGATCATAGCAGTAAAAGAAGTACGAAATTAGGCCAGGACAAGGCAGCAGCCTGCATCGATCGTTCACGCGCAAACCATCATTTCTCACAATAGCGCCGTCCTATTTCGCCTTCTTCCTCTGTCCTCCTTCTCCTCCTTCTCTTCTCTTCCTTCTCTTCCCTCGTCCTCCTCTTCCCTCGTCCTCCTCTTCTGCCGTCCTTCTGCCCTTCTCTTCTGCCCTCCCTTCCCCACCAGCTGTGGGTGTAGGCCCCAACTACTCCCAGCCAGCGTCCCGCGTACTGCAAATCCACCACATCCACCCAAACCAAGCCATCGCCTGCCCTCCTCCACGCTACAGCAAAACCCGCCTCTACTCACAGTCATTATGGCCCCGTCTAAGGTTCATCTAATCCTCTTGTACCTCAATGTGCCCGCTTACTTTGGCCCACTTGTAGTTGGCCTGTCTCGTGTGAGATGCGGTGGGAACGGCTGCGCAAACGTGAACATTTGATAGGCGACAAGTAGATGAACGGGCCGGCGACGCCGTCTTTGGTCGAGGAACGGAAAGGGAGGACTCGAGCCGAAGCCGTGCTTGACGCGACGGGCCCAAACAGGCGACGGACGACGGAGTGGGGGGGTACAGCGTGAAGGCGAGAAGAGTACGAGCAGCGGAGAGCGTGATTGGTATGCTCTGAGACTGGCCTGCTGGGCCGGACCCTGTCGCAGCACGATCCTAGAAACGCGGGAGCCGAGCCCCGAACTGGAGGAGGTGCTGCGGCCACCGCGAACAGAGGTGGGCGCGGCTGTGGGACCCCGCTGAAAAATCGCCTTTTAGGTGGTCGGCGGACTGATCTCTTAGGTTGTGCGATCTGATCCGACGAGAAAAAGGTGCTCTCAGACTCTCGGACTCTCGGACTCACTGCGATTGAGCCTTTACCACTGCATACTGTCCACTGCCCACTTGCCACTGCATACTGCATTACTCCACGATGTCCACGGCTGCCAAAGTCACGTTTGGCGTCACCTGTGCGTCTACTGTCGCCGCCGTCATCCTCGTGTACAAGCTACAAGCTGACGAGCGAGAGGCGCTCAAAATTGGTCCAGTCCGAGACAGGGAACGAATGCAGCGAAAGGCCGAGCGCAAGTTGAATGATCTTCAATTACAGCGACAGGCGGAGTATGAGTTACAAAAATCTCGGTTGGAGGAATACTCGAAACTTCAAACCACTGAGCCAGTGAAGGACCAGTAATGCGATGCGATGAACAGCCTGACAGGACACGATACTACTAACCGACAGGATGGCGCCACACAGCACAGTATCACACAACACGGTACGACTTGATGGCGGCTTCGATGGCCATATTACACAACTCTAACGACTCTCAATGAATGTACATAGCCCTGCATCTACCCAATACATGTGAGCCAGCGAATCTGGTAGTTCTCAAATATTTAAGCTAGCATGTTCAAGCTACTCAAGCTCACGCTTTATAGTAGGCAATTGTTGGAATTGCATTTCGCTAGACTTCTAAATGTTCTTAATGTTCTAAATGTTCTGAAGATACTGGTAATACACTACCACGCCCTCAATGTGACCATCCAACGCAACGTGCTCGTCAACAGTGTGAATCTTGGGATCATCCACCACTCGAAGAGGAGTGAATCGGAAAATGTTCTTACTCAAGTTCCAGTAGTATCGAGTATCAGTGTTTCCAGTCATGAGGCCAGGCGTAACAATAATGTTGTCAGGCTTAGCCACTTTGCCAGTCTCAATGTCGACCAAATCGCCGCCAAAGTCCTCGTACACGTGTCGCACAGTTCCTGCAAACACCTCCCAAGGCTCAGAGCCGGTGGTAGGTGAAACTGGAGCCGGCTCCAAGGCACCTACCCGCTCGTAGGTAAAAAAGTGCTCGGCATCTGCGCCGGCTCGCACCTGCTCGTCGCCAATGACCACTCCATAGTCCAGCTTCTCGGCGAGGTCCAAAATGTTCTGCACCAATTTCTTCTCAGCTCCAGCAACGGTAGTGTCGACCGACACTCGGTGGTCAATCTCAATCGTCACCTTCTCTGGTAGCGCATTGATCTTGAGTCCACCATTGATAATGTTAATAGCCTGAGAAGTCTGCGCATTATACTTGAGAAGAGGCGACTTGGAAAGAAGCTGGAGAACCTGCTTAGTGGCCTTCTTGGAATAGCCCGCCTTGAGCATTTGCTTGCGCAGCTTCTTGTCAAGCACCGTAGAGTGAGTAGCGATACAGTGGATCTGGGCGGCGAAAGGGTTTGCAAGGGTCAATTGAGGCTCGTGAGGCGTCGACTCGATCAGTTCAATCAGCTTGGCCGCGATCCCAATTCCAGTGTGGTCTGGCGGCATCGATCCGTGTCCGCCAGGAGTGTTGACAGTGATATGGCCCACAAACCGGCCCTTCTCGCCCACAGCAATGGTAGCCAAGTTGACCCCCTGGGTGTGAGCAACTCCAAACCCGCCCTCGTCGATGATGGCCTCAATTGAGTCCGGTCCGTATCGGGCCTCGAGCAATTCAGCCAACGCCCCAGCACCTTTGCGGCCCGAGCTCTCTTCGTCATAGCCAAAGGACACCAGCACAGTGCGGTTAGGTCGGCGGCCCTGTTCCAAAGACACTTCAATTGCCTCCAAAATTGAGATCAGGCTGTGCTTGTCATCACCAGTGCCTCGACCCCACACGTTAGTGCCGTCCCAATGGGCCAGGTATGGAGGATGAGTCCACAAGTGCTCAGTATCCGGCAACACTGGGACCACGTCCTGGTGGGCCAGCAGCGCTACGGGCTTGAGGTCAGGCTGGGCACCATCCCAGGTGAACAACAGGCCGTAGTGGTTAACCAGCTCACGCTTCAAGTGCTTGTGAGTAAGAGGAAACTGCTGCTCCAAGTACTTGTGAAGGGTCCCGAACACCTGCCATCTGGGGTCCTTATCAGGGGGCCCGTACGACTCCTGAGACTCAGTGGGGATTCTGATTGCACCGGAGAATTTGGCCAGCGATTGTCGTCGGAATTCTTCGGTCCTGAAATAGTCCAAAACCGATGGGTCTTGGACATAAGCGGTCGGCGCAAGCTTCGGCACATTCACACAGCTGCCCGTCTTCTTGTCGTCGCCATGGCAGCTATGATGGTGATCATGATTGCTGCTGTCTAGGCGCGCGATAGCACGGGCCATTTCTATGCCAGCCTTGGACCCAGCTCCAAAGATGGTCATACCAAGCACCGCAAATACTGCTAGGAACAGAATCCTTTTGACCAATGGCACTTTGGGCCTCACCACTGTGGGCGATCCAAGTTCATATTCCCGAGTCGGGAGCGTCTTTTCCGACATTGTAGCAGGACACACTCTTCTGCTATTGGTTTGTGTCTCTTTACCAGTGGGCTGCGGTCCACAGCGTGCTACACCACTCTTATATTGCAGCCCAGCCAAGCGGGTATCTTAGATCGGCCGCTGCGGGATTGCGGCGCCTCAGGAGACGAGCGACGGGACCTTTAGGGCGCCAAGAAGCCGGTTCAAATACACGGTCAACAGGAAACAGCCGAAATTAGCTACCAACTGTGCCTCTCTCTAGCCGTCTACTGAGTATCTGCGTCCTTTCTGCCTCTCTAGTGAGTTTCTGCTACCACCGGTTGTGTCTCTTTGTTGCGTCAAACTGCTGGCTGGTGGTGTTACCGGTAGGCGCCGTTTCGTATGAGTGCATTGTATGCAAGGGCGTGGGGTCGGAATCCGCGTCTCGCCATTGCCGAGGATCAACAAAGGCAAGCAACAGTAGAACAGCCAGAGAAGCGAGGAGAGCAGACGGCGCCAAAGAGGAGTAAAGAACTGGAGAGGAGTGAAGCGATAAGAGAAAGGGCCGGTAGTGTGATTGGGTGCTGGAGTACCGAAAAGCAGTTGTTAGTTCTGTTGACATTGGAGTTGTAGGCTGCGACTTGTGAGTGTAAATTGAGGAACATATAGTGCGGTGAGTATGGAAAGAGGTTGAGATGGGGTCGGTTATGAGTAGAGAAAATGCGACGCATTATGGCAACAAGCAAGCACGGAATTGGTCAATGTCATTGCTTGATTTTACTGCCATTGGCGTTGCTATTGGTAGATGCTAAGGTTACCACTGTTACCATATTAGCTGCCATTATTAGCTGCCATTGTTACCGTTCCCATTGTTACCATTACCATTGTTGGCTGCCATTGTTGGAAATCACATTAATAATTATTAAACAGTTGAATATCCATTGTTAAATACTGCCACAGATCATTAAATATGCCTCTGGTCATTAAATATTCCGCTGCCCAATTAATTACTTCTGGTCAAACTAAATATGGCCGTTGAGTAGTGCTGCCGTTACATTGCGAATTGGCAGTCAATTGATCTCACTGACCCGATGAGATGCCATCCCTTCCGGCTTTAAATACTAAATGCCCTGCCTTGTCCTTTTACTATACTGGCTTAGCGATATCGTGCCTAGCCGAGCACAGGCCCCACAGGCCCCACAGCCACATCGACTACTTTACTATCAAGCACTCTACCACTACCACTGAAGTATTAGGCCGTACCTTAAGCATACTGCCTCTCACATCACCGCCTACCTCCACTATACCTCATTCCTTGCATCATCCCCTAATGGTCGTGACATACGCTTGACATTAAGTGCTATCTAACATGACTGAATACATATGATTGCATGCTGACATGCTTTTTATTTCTTGCCCTTCTTGGCAGAGGCCTTCTCCTTCTCGGCGTTGTCCTTAAGAACTCGCTTGACAATCTTCTGCTCCTCAATCAGGAAAGCTCGCACAACCTTGTCTCGGACACAGTTAGAGCACACCGATCCACCGTATGCTCGCTGGACAGTCTTGTGAGTCTTGGAGACGGTAGCGTACTCACGGGGTCGGAGAGCAGCAACACCAGGGAGAGCGGTCTTGCACTCACCGCACTTGGGTCGAGTTCCGAGCTTCTTGACGTGAAGGTATCGGAGGTTTCCACCAGGAGTCTTGATGACCTTGACCCGGTTAGATCGGGTGTTGTCTAAGTTAGTAACAGCAACAGGCACAAAGCTAGTCGCAACGAGTCCAAGAACATCAACGAGGACACAGACAACGGCAGGGACAGGGCCGTAGCACAGTCGCAGTCGAAGTCGCATCGCACTCGCAGTTCAGGCAGCTAAATCAGTCGACGGTTACCAAGCTGAGTCGTTCCTGGCTTGGCCATCTTCAGTTTAACATTGACCAAACTGACGACATCAGCAGGTTCTGGCCCTCGTTCTGACCTGCCCTCACTCGTCCTACCCATCTACTCTCCACTCTCTTCGTCACATACAAGGATTTCTTCGTCGGTAAGTCACACGCTGAGCCATTGTTGTTAATTCGAGTCGACGCTGGAGACTTCAATCTTCGACAGTGAAATTTGTCACTTTTTTGCAGCCGCTGCCGACTCGTGAGACTGGTGAGCGGCTGAGACATCCCATTTAGGAAATATCGCATGGTGACTGTGGTCGCCGCCGTGCGCTGTGACCACAAAAAGCCCTAATCGCGGTTAGGGCTTGCAGCCGCGCCAATCGCAAACAGTGCAGCGATTAGATCTGATCAGTTCAGATCCGCGAGCCGCGTTAACGGCACCCGGGTCGAGCTTCCAAATTGGATCAAGCGAGGTTGGCGCA
The DNA here is from genome assembly GCA_003705735.3 of Blastobotrys peoriensis. NCBI lineage: Eukaryota > Fungi > Ascomycota > Dipodascomycetes > Dipodascales > Trichomonascaceae > Blastobotrys > Blastobotrys peoriensis. Next base: position 26,502 of record PPJJ03000019.1, on the reverse strand, counting down.
GCTAATGGCAGATGCCAAGCGGATGAAGAGATCAGGCCAGGCGTGGGATTAGTCAGGACTCGAATAGAGTCTTCGGACGAGCCAGTATTGGAATTGCAGTGATCCTCCTCCAGTCTCCACCGGCTACAGACTGTACGGGCAGATCACGCAGTAACTATAACTATGGTGCTTGAAAAATTACGACAGCTGACTAGGCCGATCAGGCTCCCCGGAGTCTCAAGCTATCGAGGACTAAAATTGCGGGGTTCTCAAACGTTTATCGTGTTTACCATTTCTCTGGCGGTGTTCACCGATATCTTCCTCTATGGCGTTATCATTCCAGTTATCCCATTTGCATTTGTATCTCGGATGAATGTGAACCCAGACGATGTTCAAATGTGGGTGTCAAAGTCTCTGGCTGTATACTCAGCGGGGTTGATTGCGGGGTCAATCGTGTTTGGTGCTCTCAGTGATCGAATGGGCAATCGCAGAGAGTCAATGCTGGGAGGACTGGTGTTGCTAATTGCGTCGACGTTGATTCTGTGCTTGACAAAGTCGTTAGGGCTGTTCAATTTTGGCCGGCTTGTACAGGGCCTGTCGGCATCAATTGTGTGGACAGTAGGGCTCGCAGTGATTGCGGACACAGCTGAGCCGGACCGGGTCGCGTACTTGATGAGCTTCCCCGGCATTGGGCTCAACCTCGGTCTGTTTTTGGGACCGCTCTTGGGTGGCATTGTGTACGAGCGGTCGGGCTATTACCCGGTATTCTATTTGTGCTTTGCGCTTCTGGTGTTTGACATTGCACTGCGAATGCTCATGATCGAAAAGCAGACGGTACCGGGAAAGTTGCAGCGATGGCAGCAGCACAAAGCCAGAAGGGCCTCCGCCACGGATACGCTTCCGGGTCCTGTAGCCGACATCGAGGTGATGCGGCCCGCACAATCAGCTAGCGAACCAGCTAGAGAACAGGAGCGGGTGGAGAATAATGCTGGAAGTGAGTCAGAATCGGATGCCAGACCTGACTCTGAGCGTGATCTGGCTGCCAACGAGCCCGAACTCAACCAATACTCGCCTGGCAGGATTTCGGCGTTTATAAAACGATTACCTCCTATTTTCCTCCTCCTCACAAACAGTCGCATCCTCACCAGTCTGTTTCAATCGCTTGTCTTGGCCTGGATCATGACTGGCTTCGATGCCACCCTAACACTGCACTTGAAAAATATGTTTGGATTCAATTCGCTCAGCACCTCGCTCATGTTCCTGGCCCTCGCAGTACCCTCGATTTTTGAGCCCATCACCGGATTGCTGTCTGACAAGTTTGGACCGCGGTTCTTTGTCGCGTTTGGCCTCCTGCTCACTGCCCCGTTTGTAATCCTACTGAGGCTGCCGGACCACAAGTCGACTCAGCAGATTGTGGAGTTTGCAGCATTACTGGCGGTAGCCGGGCTCGGCCTCACCTGTGTGTTCTCGCCTATGCTCTCAGAGCTTTCAACCGTCGTCTCGGCAATTGAGGCAAAGTCGCCTGGTGTATTTGGGCCTGGTCGGGGATTTGGCCAGGTATATGGCCTGTTCAATGTGGCATTTTCGCTCGGGTCGCTGATTGGACCGTTCCAAGCGGGAGCCACTGTCGACAGCGTCGGCTGGGGGACACTGATGGTGTCATTGGGTGTCATCTGCGCTGCATGTGTTGTTCCCACTTTGCTGTTTACTGGCGGCAGTGTGTTTGAGATGCGACGACAGGCGAAGGCGCGACAGGAGGCCACCAACGAGCCATGTCTGTCTGAGTCTTCACAAGCAGCTTAGCTGCGACAGGAATCCAATTGGGAATGCTGTTTTATTTAATTTTGTACTAAGTGTGTATAGAACTGTAAGCTAAGCTTTTGTTATCAGCGGGCACCGGAAATTGGTCTCACAAATGCCTTGCTAGCAGCTGCAACAGTAAATCGAACGGAGATACTTCGTCTTTATGCTTCTGCGGGGGCTGGAGGGCCGGGCGGAGTTGGAAAGAAGTCTGTGACGTCAAGAGTCCATAATAGAGACTCACATGATTGGCAATCCACCGCCAGGCTCCGTGGATCTTTGCATGCCGAGTCCACCATACTAGGGCGCTGCTCACCGTACTGTGGTATTGGCTCGTCAGAGAGCTGTTTGCGGGATTCAGTGACGGCTTCATGCTCAGGGGTGGGGCCCGATGAAAGCAGTGGCGCGACCAAGTATAGCTGGAGCACCTCGTCGCTCAGTAGACTCTTTTGACTGGCACTGAGAGCTGCCACCTTGTAGCAGATAGCATCTAGCACGCGCATCCTAAGGTCCCTGCACTCTTTCGCGGCCAACACGCAATGGCCATACTGTCTAACCATGTCGCGATGAGTTTCTACGGTCATGGTGTAGAAATCAGGGCTGTTCAGGCAGTCGTCAAGGTGAATCCTCATCATTTCGAATTGAAATGAGATCTGCCGTCCGACACTCAGTTGTGACCATTGGCCCTGCTTCCTTGCAATAGTGAAACAGGATCCTTTCGGCCCTGTGCTTGGTATGTTGACGCGGTAGGACTAAGGAGCAAGTTTGGGTTTCTTCATACTCAGCTTCGCACAATTCGACGTTGATTTGGTGGCGGCGGAAGGTGGGTAGGATATCAATTGCATCGGCCTCAGACCAGCAGTTGTGTACTTCAAACTCGACTCCGGGAATCACAGTGGTTCGAGCCTCGGATACAGCAGCTTCAAACTTGATCTTACCAGTACTAAGGCAATCATACTCGAACGAGGGGGCCTCGATACGAGATGTGATTGCAGCGACTTTGCGCACAATCTTATCTGGGAGAGATTTCAGTGGCGTAGTGGGGGTGTTGAATTGAGTGTGATTCGGTCCATTTTGGTGAATCAGTTTGTAAACAGTTTAGGATAAAAACAACTGGGATTAAATCCACCACTTTATCCGAATCGCTCCGTCTCGGTCGAGCCTAGCTTAAATGTCCGCCCGAATTTCCACTCAATTTTCCACCTCCACAGGCAATTGGAATTAGCAGCAACGAACGGGAGACCCACTACAGCGTGATGCAATTGGTTCGGAAAACGCAGTTTAGGAGCTCGCGGGCGCCAGGGCAATTACATACAAGCTTGCGCCGTAGTCAGTACCGCCAATCTCAGTCCGCATAGAGGTCGTCCGCAAAGAAGTGGTCGTCTCGCTTGCGGTTGGCTCAATCGCCAACTTCTAGTAGCCAATACCTGTTGACCATCTGAATTACCTGTACTCGCGTCACCACACTGGCCCTCAACGAGCATACAGTGGGCTTAGTCGGCAAACATAGGCTCGCCGAATGTCACGGCACTAAATGCCAACGTCATGAGGACCCTCAGAATTGTCAATGAGACCGCACCAATTGAGCAAAAGGCAGCAGACCCTATATGGGCATTTAGGGCATACACTCTTTACGTCAATAGAGCAATAGAGGTTGAAGTGGCTGCATCGGCGTCTCTGCCGATGGAACTCCATGCGGCCCGAATAGGGAATGTGTGGGACAAGGACCTAAGCCTGAAAAGAGCTTCTAACGACAGGTAATTGGTAGTGATGATAGTACTGGTAGTAGCAGTAGTAATAGTCCGAATTTTGACACCGGTCTGGATAGCATCAATTGTCTGTCATTCCAGATGGAGCACAAAATTCCCGCCCACCGCTGAGTGAGCCCAAGCCTGCCACTATACGCTCCTCACATCTCCGTCCCGGTCCTTCCTGGCTGGGTCTAATTTGCATCAGCCTCGCTATCCCTCCCCCCTGAAGTACCAGACGGGCATGGAATTTCACTGCTGCAGCCTCCCCGTTGGGTGCTGCACGTCCATCACCGGCAGTGCAGGTACCCAGTAAGGACCAGGCCCCTGGCACGCAGTTTATAGCACAAAGCAGCAATAACCTACCAATTGAGACAGCAGCCTAACCTTTCCCACTACCAATCACCTGTCTCTGGTTATTTATCAGTCGTCTCCTGCTACTTTCTCTTGTCTTGCCCTGGCCTGCCTTGCCTGCTTGCCTGCTCCTACTGCCCCGTCAGCGGTCAGCCCTCCCCTTCTACGCTCCTTCTATGTCCCCCTCGAAGGTCCCAGAACGTCCTTCACCGTTCGATAAGATATGGACGAGCGGCTGCCAGAGCCACCTGGAAGCCCGACCACCCGACCCGAGACAAATATATAAGCAGGTGGAGTGACGGAGAAGATTGAGATTTCATATCCTTAATTACACAAAGACGCTAACATGGACAAGCTTACTGATAGAGCGACTAAGGTTATTCAGGACGCTGCTAAATTGGCAGTGGACCATAGCCATGCTCTGATCTCGCCGCTACACTTTTTGGCGGCAATGACCCCTAATGACGAAGACGGCAGCCCGTCGCTGCTAAAGACAGTAGTGGAGAAGGCCCGGTACGACTGGCAGCCATTGGAGCGGGAGATTAACAAAGGGCTGGTGCGGCAGCCGTCGCAAAACCCCGCTCCGGAAACGCCCGAGCCATCGCCGGCTGGTTCTAAGGTGCTGGCCAAGGCAGACGACATCAAAGGCAAGCAGAAGGACTCGTTTATTGGCCAGGACCACATCCTGCTGGCTCTTCTTGAAGACTCATCAGTGATACAGATGCTGAAGGGGATTCAGTTGAGCCCGGAGGCATTGGCCAAGCAGGTCCAGGCCGTTCGAGGCAACCGGCGAATTGACTCGAGAATGGCGGATTCATCACAGCAGTTTGAGTTTTTGTCAAAATATGCAATTGACTTGACTACTCAGGCTCGCGAAGGTAAGATTGACCCTGTGATTGGCAGAGAAGAAGAAATCCGCCGCTGCATTCGAGTGCTGGCTCGACGAACAAAGTCGAACCCGTGTTTAATTGGTGATCCTGGTGTGGGTAAGACGTCAATTGTCGAAGGCGTCGCCCAACGAATTATTGACGAAGATGTACCGCATGTCTTGTCCGGGTGCCGACTGTTCTCGTTGGACCTCGGTTCGCTCAAGGCCGGTGCAAAGTACCAGGGAGACTTTGAGGAGCGGGTCAAGGGCGTACTCAAGGAGATTGAAGAGTCGCCCGATATGATTATCTTGTTCATTGACGAAATTCACATGCTCATGGGTGACGGCAAGTCAGATGCTGCAAACCTGCTCAAGCCGATGCTTGCTCGAGGCTCCTTGCACTGCATTGGTGCCACCACTGTCGAGGAGTACCGCAAGCATATCGAGAAGGACGGTGCGTTTGAGCGACGATTCCAGAAGATTGACGTCCGCGAGCCTACCATCCGGGAGACTGTCGCCATTTTGCGAGGTCTTCAGAACCGATACGAACTGCATCACGGAGTCCGCATTTTGGACTCTGCCCTCGTCACATCGGCCCAGCTCGCTTCCCGGTATCTCACCTACCGCAAGCTCCCAGACTCGGCGGTTGACCTGATTGACGAGACGGCGGCGGCGGTGGCGGTGTCGCGAGATTCAAAGCCGGAGCAATTGGACACTCTTGACCGCGAGCTGCAGCTGCTTAAGGTTGAAATCTCAGCGCTCGAGCGCGATGCCGGCACTGACCCTTCGACCAAGGAGCGACTCGAGGCAGCCAAGCAGCGGGCTGCTAGCATTGAAGAGGAACTGGCTCCCCTTCGCGAGCGGTATGAGTCTGAGCGACAGGGCCACGAGGAGCTCAATACGCTGCGAAAGAAGCTCGACGAGCTTGAAATCAAGGCGATGGAGGCTCGTCGTCACGGTGATACTGCCACTGAGGCCGACATTCACTATTATGCGATTCCAGAGGTCAAGAACAAGGTTGCTTCTCTGGAAGAGGAGATTACGGCTCGTGACAAGGCCATGCTCAAGGACGTGGTCGACTCAGACCAGGTTGCTGAGACGGCTGCCCGTCTGACTGGCATTCCGGTGTCGAAACTGACCCAGGCCGAGAACTCCAAGCTCATCAATATGGAGCGAGTACTCTCGAGTGAGGTCGTGGGCCAGTCGGAGGCAGTCAAGGCAGTCTCCAACGCCATTCGTCTCAGCCGATCTGGCCTCAGCAACCCTAATCGGCCAGCGAGCTTCATGTTTTTGGGTCTTTCCGGGTCAGGAAAGACAGAGCTCGCAAAGAAGCTGGCGGGATTCTTGTTTGCTGACGAGAAGGCAATGATCCGAATTGACTGCTCTGAGCTTCAAGACAAGTGGTCGGCATCTAAGCTGTTGGGCGCTGCACCGGGGTACGTTGGATACGAAGAAGGCGGCATCCTCACTGAGGCACTGCTCCGACGGCCATACTCGGTGGTGCTGTTTGACGAAGTCGAAAAGGGCGCCCCAGAGGTGCTGACTGTGTTGCTACAGCTGCTTGACGACGGCCACGTGCGATCGTCTTCAGGCAAGCTCGTCAATGCCGCCAACAGCATCATCATTATGACGTCCAACTTGGGAGCTGAAGTCATCAACCGCAGCAGCAGCTCACGAGTGGACGCAATTACTCGGGACCAAGTCATGGATGCTGTGCGAGCGCACTTCCGCCCCGAGTTCTTGAACCGAATCTCGTCGACGGTCATTTTCAACCGGCTGTCGCGCAAGGCCATTCGCAAGATTGTGGACATTCGGCTTAAGGAGATTGAGCAGCGGTTCCAGTCCAACAACAAGAACCTTAAGCTCAGTCTCGACGAGGAGTCTTATGAGTATCTGGTTGCCAATGGGTACTCGCTTGATCTGGGAGCTCGGCCATTGAACCGGCTCATTCAGAACGAGATTCTCAACAAGATGGCCATTTTGCTTCTGCGAGGCGAAGTGCATGACAATGAGACGGTTCATATTGTCAAGGATGCGGGAGGAGCTGGACTGGAAGTTGTTCCAAACCACGAGCCAGAGAATGACAGTGAGGTCATGGATGTGGACTCTGACCTTGACTATGGCGATGAGGATGGAATGGATGACTTTTAATGTACATAACTGAGATAGGAATGGAACTGGTAATTATAATTGGCAATGATCTTAATGGTAATTTGACAAGGATAATAGCACTATAGCATAATTAAATAATCGTCAAACTAGAGTGTCTCTGAAAGTAGCGTCGCCGCTCCAGCTGGTACAGACATGAACAGTCCTAGGGCTATAACAGAACTACAACTGTACTACAACTGTGCTACAACTGTGTTAGGAGGCCCGAAAAATGGCAGCCAGTGCGAAGTGGCAAATGGCTGATATCTCGTTCAGTGGCAAGCCATGCAAAGTGACTAATGTCGCGACACAGCATCTTATCTCCTACGGCAGAGTCTATGTATGCGCCTATGTACTCGTCTATGTGTGCGATATACCACTCTCATAGGCCACAAACCCGAGTTAGCTCAGACTGCTTGTTTCCCAACTCTGGCAAAATCAAGGCAACAGGTATACACCATGTCACTAATAAACCAATAAACCAACAGCCTGGACTGTTCTTCCTGTCTACTTCACCAACATTCGATCCTCATTGCCATGATTTTATGCGCCACTGAAATCGCCCCTATCTACCATTACTCCTCCCAGCGCCTGGCCAACTCGCCCGCCTGCCTATTCTCCGTTCTCTGCGTCGCCAAGATCAGGCTCTGCACCACGCAGTGGCGGATAGTGGCGCACCGTACGGCACCAATAGCGTCATAACCGGCTCAAGCGCCTCAGATAGCTAGTATTAACAAGTGAGTAATAAGCATGAAGATAGCCGGGACCCCAGGTGGCGACGTCTTTGTTCACTTGCACTTGGGTCCGTCACAGTGTCTGTGCGTAGATTCCTCGCCTCCTAGTGTATCCCAATCTCACATTCTTTTACCCCTTTGTGTCTCAGACGCTCAGCACAGATCTGAGACAAAGGATCTTTTTTGAGTTAAATTTCGGGTACTTTTGAAACCCTGAAAAACTAAGGGCTAACTGACAAGCTGAAAATCGCAGGCTGAAAATCACATTTGACATTTGCACTGGACGGTTGCATTTGTATAGATATTTGGACAGTCCAAGTGGTTGTGCCCAGGCTGCTTGCATACGACGAAGATGGGCTTACCCTCGTTAGATAGGCTGGATAAAGCGACGCGAAGAAGCAGGAGACCCTGGTCAAGATCGATTCTGATAGCAGTCGCCATCCTGGTTGCATTTCTGTATTGGCCCAGGACACCGTCGTTAAGCGCATATTACAAAGAGCAGCAGCAGCAGTTTGCTGACTCGGTTCATCAGTTTTTACAGGAGCATGGCAAGGGCAAAGGGTCTGAGTTCGCTCTAGCCGAAGAAATGCAGAACCAGGTCCGTCCGTACCGGGCTACAAGCCTCCCAATCCCCACCGGTGGGCCGCAGATTTTGAAGGGACCTAGCAGCGCCAATGGGTACGACCCTAATGCTAACGGGCCCAGCGTCCCAGTTGGCACCGGTGCCAGCAATGGCTTGTATGTCGGAGCCGGTGCGGGCGCAGGCCCTTCTTCTAGCGGGGACCTGGCTTGGAAACCGCTGATTACTAACTCGTCAGTATCGCATGCTCACCTGACTCTCCCGTTAGACTACAACAACCCGTCCGCGGGCACGTTTGAAGTCGCCCTGAACAAGCTCTCGGCGACCTCGCCAAAGGGTAAGCTTGGATCAATCCTTATCAACCCCGGTGGGCCCGGGGGATCTGGAACTGGCTTTTTGTATACTAGGGGCCCCGAGATTATGAACTCTACCGGAGGCCGATTCGACATTATTGGGTTTGACCCTCGTGGAGTCAATGGCTCGATTCAGTTTGATTGTTTCGAGGGCGACACAACGCTGCGCGATGCTCTCAAGCGTCAGAACCCCCCCTTGGCTTATGCCCACGAAGCAGCCATTGGCCATGAATTAGCATACAAGAAACTCCAGGGCACAATCTGCTCGGCCAACGACCTTGGCAAGCACGTTTCTACTGCATTGGTTGCTACCGATATGTTGCATATTTCCCGAGCGTTGGGTGACCCCAAGCTCAACTACTGGGGATTCTCGTATGGCTCGGTTCTGGGGAACACATTTGCCCAACTCTTCCCCGAGTCGGTTGGCAGAATCATTGTTGACGGAGTGGTCGACGGCCACGACTACTATTTGGGTCAGTGGACCTCCAATTTAGTTGATGCCGAAGCAGTCGAGTCGACGTTTTACTCAAACTGTTCCATCTCTTCTGACTGTGCCCTCAATGGCACTGCCAAAGCCATCAGGAAGAGCGTCTATCAGCTGTTGGACCGGATCAGGATCGAGCCGCTGCCAGTCTATCATAAGGGGTCGCCTGGACCCAGGTCCAAGTCGACATCAGCGTCCGGTCCAATTCCTGGATCTGGGATAGTAGACGAAAAGAGCTCTGAACCAAACACCACCGCGCCTGCGGTTGGATTCTTGACGTATTCAATGGTTAAGAATGCCCTGTTTGGAGCCCTCTACACTCCGCGCCAGTGGCCCAAACTCGCCGACGCGTTGAACGATGCAATCTCCCACGATGACGGACTGAAGCTGTTTGAAAAGATGTGGGACGTGGACGTGACCAATGAAGACGACGGCGGATACGCGACTCGCTGCGGAGACTCTGTGCGATCACCCCTCACAGGCAAGCTGTCAACAGTGGAAGAACTAAAGGCGCGACTTAAAAAGATGGAGTCTGCCTCAAAAGTTTTCGGCGAGAATTGGATCTCGATTCCCTGCCAGAACTATCACATCAAACCGACCACTATTTGGGACGGTCCTTTCCGCCAGGTCAATGCGTCAGCACTTTTGATTTCCACCACGTTTGATCCAGTCACGCCGTTGCGGTCAGCTCACAAGATGGCACAGTACTACAGCAACAGCGCAGTGCTAGAGCAGCGAGGAATTGGACACAGTTCTCTTGCCCAGCCATCGACCTGTACCAATCAAATTATCCAGGATTGGCTAGAGCATGGAATTTTGCCTCCTCCAGGCACAGTATGCGATAACGATTGTCACGACAACAACGCTTTTGAATGCGAGTACCCATTTTAACCCGAGCGGACTGGGCGTCGACTAACAAACCGACCACCAATACAGCAATGGATACCAGACACTAATAATGCTAAATCTCTGTAGACTCACTGAGATTGTGTAATGATAATACGATTAGATTAACGTTCTAGACCGGAGCCCAGCGCTGAGCAAGCTAGATGTAGTTGTGTCGTTCTACGTGCTTTCATGTGCAGTGTAAGCGCTGTGCCGCTTGAGTGGGGTGTGGCGCGGCCGCCGGTTAGTAAGCCGCCTTGCGTTTCTGTACTACTTGCACCACAGTTCGAACTTGTCGCTTGGTGAAGTGCGCTCCCACTTTTAGGCAGATTATGCCAGAAGCTAAAGTAAACCGAAGATCTGGCGCTTGTGAAGGATGCCGGAGACGGAAAATCAAGTGTGACGGCAGCGTCCCGTGCAAGTCTTGTGCTCAGCTGGACCTGAAATGCGTCTACCCGAGCTATGGTGGCCGCCGATCTCGTCGGGGGATCAAGCGCGGAAGAGTGATTGATGGAGTCAGCTTACTGGCTGAAACCACGACTGAAGACTATGTGACGTTTGACGAGTCATTTTTCGATTCACTCATTCCGTACTGTACTTCGTGCGTGTTCCCGATCTGCCCAGTGTTTTTCAAGCCGGAACTCGAAGAGGCAATGAAAGACGCTGGCAACGGTACCGGGGGGCCCAGCGCTGCGTTGGGATACGCGATTGCAGCCACTGCCCTGACGTACCAGGCGACTAGCGATGAGAAGCATTTGCTTCCTGATGGCAGTCAAATTCGTGCCCTGGTGAACCTTGCAAGCTCGTGCCGACTCAAGGTTGCGCCCGGCGGCCATAACATTTCAATCACGTCAATTGCCGCTGCATCGTTCATCTCGGACGGGTTTGTGACCTTGTGTGAGATGGAGCCTGCGTGGATGATCTTGCGAGAGGCTATTAGCATGGCCGAGTTAGTTGGCCTAGGCGACCCTGCGGTCCTGGATGCAGTTGTTGACAAGCGCGAACGAGCGAGGCAGATCCGGTTATATTGGATGCTGTTCATTCACGAGCGGTTCTTTGTGCTGCATTTGCGCCGCGGACGGGTGCTGCTCCCACCTCTGTCAGAGTACCCTGAGCACATTTCTGGGGACATTTCTGCCAAAAACCACTTGGGGTTCATCTGCATAATCAAACTGTTTGAATTTATCGACTCTACCTTCATTGACGGCCTCATTGGTAGGACAGCTATCAGTAAGCAGTGGATCAGCGACCGGGCGGCAGCGATTGACCAGTTTGCCGACTCACTTCCTCAGTTGTCAGCTTCCCAGCAGGCAGATCAAGTGATCACTCAGCAATGGTTCAAGATGATGCTATGGCAGATCTGCTCCAAGACGGCCAGGGCAATCAAAGTGGTGTCTGTGCTTGAACAGTCGCCCATATCCACTAGCGTGAGCTCTGGTTCCTCTGATCTGGATTCTAATGAATCAGTTTCGGCCGGCTCAGTGCTATCGCCGCTGTTCCCTATTGAATCGGCACGTACGTTGCAAAACCTCATTTTAGCGGTGTCTACCGAAGCAATTGAGAAGCAGGGGTACTCTATTAACCAGAAACTGTACGAGATCATTGTTGCAATTTCAGACGTGATCCCCCTGGTATCCCCCCATCCTTCAGACAAGTTTGATGCATTTGTGTGGGTTGCAAGGTATCTTATGATGCAATCGACGATTCGGCCAAACCAGAAATCAGTGCTTAATGAAAAGGTGGACGAGGTGATTGCTGCGCTTACAGGTCCTGAGCCTGCTGTAGCGATCGAGCACACCTCTGGAGGCTCTGAACTGCCGCAATGATGAGAACTCTTCTTGGCTCAGGCACTATTGTGATGGAGCTCTACAGTTCGCTCTTCTATTGCTGGATGCACCAGAGCCACATCGCATTGTCCCGCCGCTACTGTTTCTGAAAGTGATAGTTGACAAATTATCTTGCAGCAGTAACTATGAGCTGGCTTGGCTGGGACCTTCTGAGGGCCTCCAAGCGCCTGCTATAGTCAAGAACAATACTCAAAAGGCGGTTGTATAACTTACTGATCAGATGCCCCGCACTCCATCAAATCACTTTATCAGATTAATCATCTCTGTCAAGGCTAATCCGTGCCAGAGCTCGAATTTTCTGATGAGTCCAGGTTTTGTATTCCGGCCCTCTCATGCACGTATCATCTCCAAAATCCCACTCATACACTTTAATCTCTCTTCCGTACACTTGGACCCTTTCGACAACATGGCCGTCGCTCACGCTGAGCGGCCTACCCTCGTTGCGTGCTCTGATATTTGCATCTACTTTTGCCTTGTCGGTGTTCACAGAGCTCTGCTTGTTGTAAACCCAGTATTGCGTAATGCCTTCTAGGCTCGGCGTTACAATGTCCTGCGTCCTACGCAGGCTCAATGGAGGCTCGGGTGACGGTACGAGTAGTGGGCCCAAAAAAATCCAAGAAGTACCGAAACGAACGTACGGTGGTGGCTTCAAACGCCTGTGTTATTTTCTCGGCCAATTCCTTAGGGATTGAAGTGGGCAGATCACTCAAGCCCCTGAAATGCTGCAGGAGCTCAATTGTAGGATCATCAAATAAGCCAAGCTCGTTTTCGCCAATACTGCGCTGAAGTGTGCACATTGCACTTTGCATGGAATCAAGGTCTCCGAGGGCCTGCACAAAGGTCGGCGCCTGATGTTTATAAACTTCTTTAAAATCCAAGAAAAGGGACCTAAGAGAAGGTGCATCAGTCCGAGGCTTGCGAGTAAATCAATGGGGGCGAAATCGATTTCGAAGCCTCTTCAATAGTCCCGAGAAGGCGGTTCGTTCTGTAGAGCAACGCAGAGTGTCGGCCGAATCATTGGCTGTTTGGCGCTGGTACCACATTGTGAACCAAAATGTCACAAACAGAATGCTCAACTTGTCTACGACCTCCCGACGTTCCTCTCGACGCTGAGAAATGGTGTTATCGCTGCCCTGAGCTTGGGCTATGACGGAACGCCAACCATCAGAATTGAGCAGATCTTCAATTGCATTGAATTGAGCGTTCAAGCTTTGGTCCCAGTCATTGACAACCAGCTTGCCTTCTTCTCTGATAATGTCAACTGTTGTGACAGTGCTCACCTGAAGCCCCGTTCCAACCTGCCACGCCCTTCGATCCTCAGCCAAAGGCTCGGTGGGCTTTGTATAGCCAGTCTCGTTAACATGGCCGGGAATGGGCAAATACGAGCGAATGGGGTCGATGCAAGTGTATCTCATTGAAACGATACCGCCATCAGCCTTTTTGGAGCGGGAGGGAGATACTTCAGGAGGCGCTGGACCCTCAGAGCGTGTTCTATTGTGCGGGCCCGAGTAGCTAATGCTCAGTTCGCAAAGTTTGCCCTTTGGGGTATTCACAGCTATGATATTATCCCTTTGCTCCAGAGAGGCTAGAGCGAACCGACCGAGCTCAAGCCCAGAATCTTTTTCCAAAGCATCCTCTTCTGGTATAGAATGGCCCTGAACCGCAACTCTTGCGGTCTTGTCATGGACATAAGTGCTAATGGTCACAAGGAACCTCTCTGTGAAGAAGTTGATTTCGCATTTGCCTACTTTCAGACCGAGCTTCTCAATCAATTTTACAATTGTCTCAGCACTCTGTTCATTGGCACAATTAGTAAAGTTGATTAACACGCCTTGTCGCGACCAGCTTCGGACAGAGCAAATACCGACACCGCTTCGTTGAGTTGCATGAGTTGACCAGGGTTATCCGAGAACTCGAGTTTTTTCCACGCTCGGTGAATATCCACAATTGGCTTTCCAGTGGATTGGTTTGGCGGCTGGGTAGATACAACTTCCGCGCCTCTTGAGCCCCACAATCTGGAATGCGACTTGACTGAAGTTGAAGAGTAATTGGCAGCACCGTTGGCAGCACCATTGGCGTCAACAGAAGCACCACCAGTAGCCTTTCCAGTACCCTCAAATCTCCCGAAGGGTGGTATACAAGGAACAGATGTATGAGGTGTTGGGGACGTCATTGTGGATTTATGCAAAACGACCCCATTTAAATATCAATTCTACCATCGAGAGCTAGCTATTTGAGGCTGAAACGAGCTGCAGTGCGCACCTGCAGCAGTTATCAGAAGAGGAAGTGGCGGCACATCAAGCCAGGTGGGCACGTACGTGCTCTTCAGGCTCAGGCAGCTTATCCAGGCTTTACCAGCAACCTTCACAGAAGCAAAAAACGTTAGAACCAGTTTGGGTGAGCAGAGAAACGCGCGATAAGATAAGCCGGCACGTGCGGCTTCTACAACTACTAGTTCTAGGGGGATGATAGCTGGCATCAGAAGCCAGCTGCAGTCAGGAAACAGTTATACTATCCAGATCGAATTTCAAAGGAATGGTTATTATTTAGAGCATTCATTCCGAACTGCGGTCACATCAAGTGCTGCACGCAGCAGCAATTTTCAGGCTGTACTATTGTTGGTTTCTTTCTTATTTTGCCAAACAGGTTATTTAAGAACCGCCCCGACATTTTCGTAAACTACGGTGTGACGGCTAACTATTGAGACTAGCTATCACCTCCAGTACGTTGACAACCAGGCACTCTCTGCCTGGTTCTGCGTGATCCTGCTGGTGTTACTACCACTCGCATTCGTATATATCCTAACGGTCGCGCACAGAATCCGCTAGTGCCTATTGCAGCTGAGTTCAGCTTCAAACTCGCTAGCTCTCGGCTGGTAGGTTTAATAAAATGATTCAAGTCACTCGGCTGGTAGAATTGGTAGAATTGGCATACGCTTTGCACAATTGCCATTATCGAATTCTTGAGCCGCCGATGTTCTCAGGATCTGGCACTGACAGCTGCACAGGCGATTCTGCACTCCTAATTCCTGATCACCGCAACGGCTAAACTGCTAGACTCCTTGTCGTTCATTGGTCTTCAGTAAAGAGCGGCATCTTCTTATACTCCTGCTGCTGAGGTGGCGGCCCTTGAAGCGACTGAGAAGGTGGAGGTGCCATCTGGTGGACGCCAGGATGAGGAGGTCCCTGATGAAGAGGGTGACCCATAGGCACCTGCTGTGGGGCTTGCGGGACTTGCTGGTGGGGTTGAATCGGGACGGGAGGGTACGACTGCGGGACAATTTGGGCCCCCATAGGCATCCCTGGTCCGGGCATCATCCCCATTGGCGGCGGGCCCATCATCACCTGCTGGGGATGCTGAGGGTGCTGCTGAGTATGAGGGGCCATCATTTGCGGAGGGGTTTGCTGTGGAAGCTGATTCTGGGGTGGTAGTTGCTGATATGGTGACTGCTGGAGCTGTTGCTGTTGAATATGAGGTTGAGATTGCGCATGCAGTTCCTGTTGGGCCTGTGGCGATTGCGATTGGGGAGGTTGTGGTTGTAATGCTTGCTGCACTGCCGCCTGCTGCTGCTGTTGCTGATGGCCAAATGCCGCCTCTAAGGTGCCTTGGTTCGATGCCTGAGTCTTTTCGGGCTCCACAATCGATCGATACGCGACCTTCTTTGGCACGATATCTGACAGAAACTCAAGCTGGTCGACATTGCTGACTGCCGTAGCGAAGTCAGTGTAATTCAATTTCTTGCGCTTGTCTCCCTGGGCGGACAAGTACGCTTGCTCTGCAAAGTAATGGGTGAAAAGCTCAGTTGCAGCGGCAATCGCGTAAACCGAACCAGTAGATACCGTCGTGATGTCCTTATCGGCCTTGATTATTCGCTTCACCCTGGCGATTGGGATTTTGAAAGTTCTGTCGTCGTTACTCATTGCGCGCGTAAGGACGCAGCCAAATCGAAAATGAAGCCCTCAGGTGGTCTTATATGCCTCAAAATTGGTACAAAAATCTTCAAGGTCGTTATTCTAGCCCGATGTATCGCCTTATTACGCGTATGCCTCGTCTGTACCGCGCCTGAAATGTCGCGTCGACAGTTAAATTTCACTTTCTGGAAAGTTGGGTTTGTGACTTCACGCCGTACTAAATGACCTCAAGAGGGCCTGTGCGGGCTCGAGACGGAGGGGTTCATACAAAGAAATATAACGATTTCAGTACTATAGGTAAGACAGGATTAGGGACGGGCTGCGTGAAATGTATTGAGCGAGGCACCTGGAGGTCTTTTCAGCTTGTCAGCAGCGCGAATATTGGCTGAGATGGAGGGATGAGACTCAGAGGTAGTGAGAAAGAGGGCTTTATGGACTGTTGAGAGGACTGTATGAGGTGATCTCAGTTGATTCGAGTGGTGATGGCGCAAGAGGGTCGATGTGAAATGAGGATTCAATTGCGGTTTGATTGTGTTGATTTTAACCCTCTTTTTGCCGGTTCCTGAGGACCGTTTTCACTGCTTGAACAGACCAATTTTGCTACCTGGCCTTAATATCGCTCTGCTGTGCTGCATCGTGGAGTACCAGAAGGTAGTTACATTATTGCTGCTGCGCTGATTCTATTTTATCTACTGCTGGAAATCCCGGCGTGCTTATGCAGATGATACTGGTTGGTACTGGTGGTACTGGCTGGTGCTGGCCCCTGATCCAGATCCAGGCGCTGTAGTCCTGCTGTTGGGTTCATTCCTAAGCTAACTAGATTGGGTGGATGATGGTGATAGAGAAAACAAAGCCAATAGGCTCACCCCGGTAGCCCGAGAACGATGGAAACGCTCTCTCCAAAAAGCCGTTGTGTTTACCGAGGAATGGGTGGTATTGGCAGTCATTGGTGTGTCAATTGGCCTGATTGCAGGTATGATAAACATTGTGACTGAGTGGACGTCAGACATCAAGACGGGCCATTGCAAAGTTGCATTCTATCTGAATCGAGATTTTTGCTGTGCGGGGTACGAGCACTGCGATGAATGGGTTCCGTGGGCTGGCTCGTGGCTGGGGCCCCTGAATTACCTAGTATATGTGCTGTTCTCGGTGCTATTTGCGCTCGTGGCGGCAGTACTAGTATTCTGGTTCGCGCCATACGCTGCAGGGTCGGGGATCAGTGAAATCAAGTGCATCATTGCGGGGTTTGTTATGGAAGGATTCCTCAGTGCTAAGACCCTGGCAATCAAGACAATCACTCTGCCATTGACCATCGCGTCTGGCTTCTCAGTCGGCAAGGAAGGGCCTTCGGTGCATTACGCGGTGTGTGTGGGGTTTGCAATTGCGTCGAACCTTACTCGGTACACGGAGCATCGCACAAACATGCGAGAGATCCTTATCGCGTGCTCAGCCGCCGGGGTGGCGGTAGCTTTCGGGTCTCCTATTGGCGGGGTGCTGTTCTCGGTGGAGGAGATGTCCAACAAATTCGAGCTGAAGACGCTGTGGCGGTCGTATTTCTGCTGCACCCTGGCGACGGGCGCCCTGTCCGTAGTCAATGCGTTCCGGACAGGGCAGTTAGTACTGTTCTCAGTACGCTACGACCGCGACTGGCACGGGTTTGAGATCCCGTTCTACATTATTTTGGGGATCTTTGGTGGACTCTATGGCTTGGTAGTGACCAAATGGAATTTGCGCGCCCAGGCATTCCGAAAGCGATACTTGTCTAAGTACGCGGTTGAGGAGGTAACAGTACTTGCAGCGATCACGGCAGTTATCTGCTACTTTAACCGATTCCTTCGCATGGATATGACTGAGTCGATGCAGATTTTGTTTCGAGAGTGCGAGTCAAACGACGATGACCTGTGCCAGCCTTCTAATAGGGCGTGGATAATCCTGTCACTGATTGTCGCAGTGACGATTCGCACCCTGCTCGTAATTGTGTCGTATGGTGCCAAGGTCCCTGCTGGGATTTTCGTTCCGTCGATGGCGATTGGTGCGCTGTTTGGGCGGATAGTGGGCGAGGTTGTCCAGGCCATTCAACAGCATTCGACTTCACAGTACTTCAGCGCCTGTCCTGCCGATTCCCCTTGCATCACTCCTGGAACATACGCGTTTCTTGGGGCAGCAGCAGCGCTTTCTGGCATTATGAACATCACTGTCACGGTAGCTATTATCATGTTTGAACTCACAGGCGCGCTGAGGTATATTGTTCCCACCATGATTGTCGTCGGAGTGACGAAAATGATTAACGACAGGTGGGGCCATGGAGGAATTGCTGACCAGGCAATCTGGGCAAACGGGTATCCATATCTTGACGATAAGGAGGCGCACATGTTCAGCGGCGTGTCTGTAGAGGAGGCAGCGCTCGGTGTCGACATCACGACAATTCAGGAAGATGCCACCGAGGAGGCTATTCAACTCGCCCTAAACTCGGACCATACTGGGTACCCAGTTGTAGACGGGTCAAACCGCATTGTAGGGTATATCGCGCACTCTGATCTCGAGGGCGCGACTGAGATTGACCCTCAAGCAGTCAACATGTCACCAATCACGGTTGACCGCAAACTGGAACTGGAAACTGTCATCGAGATTTTCCACAATCTGGGCCCGGCAGTCATTCTGGTCCAGGACGAGGGCGTCTTAGTGGGATTGCTCACCAGGAAGGACGTGCTGCGGTATATGATGCATCATGGCGTCCATGGCGCCACCGAGCATAATGACGAGCGGGCATGGGTGTTTTTACAAGGGGTTATTGAACGGATAAAGGGGTTACGCAGACTGTGGAAGCGGCCAGGGCACGAGATTGGGCGGACAGATACGCACGACTAACGACAGGACAGACCTACCAAAATAACAAAGTGAGATGGACAATTACTAATACTCATGATTCAGCGGCAATGTTAACTACGCAGCTACAAGCTACAAGCTACAAGCTATTGGCCTCGCCCGCCAACGTTACGCCAATTCCTTAACCCAGTACGAAGCGGACGCTGTGCTTGTGGACACCAGGAACTAGCTTGTACTTGTCCAATACTCCTGGCCCGCATGAAGCAGTGCCTAGCCCGTGGACAGCAAAGTCGACTCTGAAATGGTTGCGCTGTTCAAACTGGTCCAATTCGTATGGATGGCCAGCCTTTTCTAGCTCCAACGGAGAGTATGGCTGCACAGAGAAGTTGAATGGAGTATCGAGAGCCTCGGCAGAGAATTTACCGCCACAACCGCTGATAGATACGGTCCGCACATCGCTGCGATTTCCGTTCTCCTGTGGCACTTCATAGGAGTAAAACAAGTCCGAAGTGGCTGCTTCGTAATACCCAACCTTGGCTCCGGTCTTCGAATCAGGATACGATTCTCCTGGGCCTCTTCCTACCCATGAGGCCTTGTTGAGATCGGGGTTGAGAACAAAGTCCAGTCCCAATCGAGGGATTGTAGGTGGAATGTACCCTTTAAACTCGTAGTCTACCCGTAAGTCAAGCTCAAGCCGGCCATTGCGGTGGCCCACTACGTAAGAGACCTCAGTCGCAATTCCCCACTGTCGCTTGGGTGGAGCCACCCAGTACCTTGTCTTGACCAAAGCAGCGTATTTAGATCTTCCAGCCACAGGGTCTTCGATTACCTCGAAATACACACTGTCAGTTGACGCAGTGAGATTGTGAACCTGATACTCCCTCCATACGCCGGCGTCGTGGCCCAGATCGTTGTCAGTAGGCGCTCTCCAGAACCCCAATTCTGGCCCAGAGTAATGCAAGGACCTGCCGCCCGTCGACAATTCAGCGATTTTGCCACTGAACTTTGAAAACTTCACTACATGCTCGCCAGCGCTTACTACAAAGAACCGCGCATCCTCTTGGGCACTCAATTCGCCCACTCCGCCTGCGCTGCTGCTCTGCGCGAGGACCTGTTGGCGCCGAGAAGAAGGGGGCAGGAGCTTCTTGAGGCCAGAAGTAATGGACGATAGCCCGGACGACCCAGAGCCCTTCTTGTTGTTGTTTTGGATCAGATGCTGTCCAAATGTGATTTCGTGACCGCGCGGTGCCCACCTCTTGTCGACGGCGAGTTGAAGCGATGCGTGAACGAGAATATCGTACTCCTCAATCAGTTCCCACGCTTGGGGTGGAATAGCGATGCGGATTGGCCGCCCAGAGGTTATACTAGCTCCGGCAATCTCTGTCGACGCAATTGGCCGCGGTTGGTTGCCAGAAGTTGTGGGTAGCGCTGTGATTGTGAGCGCCAGTACCTCGTCCGCAAACGCCGTGAACAGGTTGAGGTTATCAACCGTCACATCGACGTGAGCCGACGTGTGCTCGAACCGGAAATTCGCTGGGCGGAACGTCTGCTTAGCCTGAACCAGGCCCGGCGTAGGGTCGTGGTTCGAGTCGCAAATTCCATCCATTACAAACGTGCCGTCGTGCAGAACCTCCCCAAAGTCGCCTCCATACGCATAGAACTTGTCTCCTGGGCGCCCGGGAATGTCCTTGAGCAACCCATGATTCGCCCATTCCCAAATGAACCCACCCTGGTTACGACGGTATTTGTAAAACAGCTCTTGGTACTCATCCATTCCTCCAGGGCCATTGCCCATGGCGTGCACGTACTCACACAGAATAAAAGGCTTTTGATTCTTGTCGTTACCGACTTGGTTAACATAATCGTGCCCTGGGTACATGCGACTGTAGACATCCATGGTAGTGTCGGCATAGTCGCCCTCATAATGAACGGGCCAGTAGGGGAACTTCGCCTTAACCCAATTGTACATGGCAACATGGTTCTGGCCAAAGAACGCCTCGTTTCCGAGCGACCACATGACAACTGACGGGTGATTACGGTCGCGATAAACCAATCGTTGGATGCGATCGATGTACGCCTCTCGCCAGTCGGGATTGTCTGAAGTGTACGCCTCAGACTTTTCGTAAATGACGGGATTGGTACGCGAAGTGGGCTGGTTTTTGTTACTGGGGCGAGGATTGCCTAACCGGGTCTCGCTAAACCCGTGGCATTCGAGATCCGCCTCGTCAACAACGTAAAGTCCAAGAATGTCTGCCCAGAACACCAACGACGGGTGCGAAGGGTAGTGCGAGCATCTGACGGCGTTGATATTGTGTCGCTTCATGGTAACCAGGTCCCGGTGCACATCTTCAGACGACACTGCGCGGCCCTTGGCAGGGTGGTCGTCATGTCTGTTTGCACCTTTAAACAAGATACGCTTGCCATTTACAAGCAAGACTTCGCCGTCGATATGGATCGTGCGAATACCGAGATGGGTTTTGACAACGTCGATAACGTTACCGCCGCCAATGCCCCCGCCGCTGCCGGTGCGAAGCACGACTTCAATACCGTATAAGTTTGGGGTTTCTGCCGACCACAAGAGAGGCTGTCGGACGTCAAACGCCAGCAAAAGAGTAGACTGCTGAGGCGCCACCGCGACCGTCTGGTTATATGCCAGGAACCGGTCGTCTAGGGTACTGGCGTACTCCGTGTTTGCCTTGCGAGCGACTCGGACTTGGACTTCGGTAGGGACCACAGTCTCTAGGACCAGCTCGAGCTTGATGGTTGCCAAATCAGGGCCAATTGCGCGAGTCTCAATCTCAAAATCTTCAATGTGGCCCCGCCCATCGTAGGTAATGACATTGACGTCCCGGAAAATTCCCGAAAGCCACCACTGGTCCTGGTCCTCGATATAGCTACCGTCCGACCACTGCACCACAATGACCACTAGAGAGTTGTGGTCTCGAATGACGGGACTGACGTCGAACTCGCCCGGGTTGCGGCTGCCCTTCGAGAATCCCACAAACTGGCCATTCAGGAACACGTAGTAGGCAGAATCGACCCCATCAAACCGCAGTCTGACCGGGCCATCCCCATCCCGGTCACGGTTATGTGTAAACTGCTTGCGGTAGACGCCGGTGGGGTTGTCAGACGGAACATACGGAGGGTTCACCTGGAACGGGTACACAATGTTCGTATACATGGGGGCCCCGTAACCTTGAAGCTGCCAGTGGCCAGGAACCTGGATGGGATTAAACTTGTCATCAGAGCCAGAGCCAGAGCCGGTGTTCGCACTTGCAAAGTACTGGTTCTCCGCTGCTAGTGCCAACGCTTCCTCGACCGAGTGCAGGTACAAAAAGTCCCATTCTCCGTTCAACGACTGTGACCCGGGAGGGATATAGTAGGCTCTAGGAGGGAGCCGGAGCTTATCGACAATATGGGGGTTCTCGATATAGCCCTTCAGAGCCAGCGCTTCCTTTGCAGACAACATGGAACCAGTGTAGCAGATGGTGCTGACTCCAATACTAGTTTAAGTACTGGTACTAGTCACTACCCCTCAAGGCCGCTTTTCAAATTATTGCCTGTTTGAGCGTGAAACTGCGATCTCCCCACGCTTTATACTTAGGATGCAGGTGAGACATTGCGGGGCGGTTTGCCGCATTATCACTAGAACTAGAACAGTGGGCGACAGAGGCGGAGTCTGGCTGCCAGAGGGATGAGAGTAGCACAGAAGTGCAGAGGTCTAATTTGGGAGTAAACAATATATATGTATATATATATGCACTATGTCAATTCGAGGTTTGCTAACTCCACTTGCGCGGTCCTGTTTGGCCGCTGCAATTCAGTCTAAGATCGGCAACAATGCATGCGGCGCCTGCCATTGTCATTGCTGGGGGTAAGTCCCTGCTGATAGTTCTACTGATGAGGGTCTGGGGCCCTTCTTGAGCGTCTGTCGCATCTATTTCCTGAATGGTTTTGGTGATTTGTAGCTGGGATCGAATTTGTAGAGAGAGCACGATATGAAGACCAGAGCGCTTCTTTCAGCGCCACTGGCTCGCAATGCAATTCAGTACTGGAGCATTCGGTACAGTCCAGTTAGACGATCCGATTAGTCGATTAGTCAATGGCTGAGAAATATCTGGTTTCGTGAAATTTTTGTGGCCCATTTGCTGGGAAAACTGCGGTTAAGAGGAATTTGGCCTTTAATATGAGTTGGACCTACTCAATTGCAAGTAGCTTCAGTTACTGCTCCAGAGGTATCGTGTTTAGTGCCGCGTTTAGCATTTTCCACTTGTGCAGCTTGACCAAGGGTTTGTCCGGGCTGCAAATAGGCTAATGGCCAGTTCAACTGTGCCCAGTAATTGTCTCGTTCCTTGAAGTGCTGAACTCAATCTGTGATAAGTGACTTGTGGAAGCTGGAGATGAGATAAGATTAGATTAGATAACGGCGATACGGCTACCGAAGTGCAGAAATTGCATTGCGCAAGTCGATAGCAAGATCAGTAACAAATCAGTAACAAATCAGTAATCACCGCCCTTGAATTGCTCTTCCGCTATTCGATTCCCCATGATTTCAAGCAAGCCTTCTAGTCAGAGATTATCGCATGCTTTTACTGAGCATGCGTCTTGTTGCCTGGTGCTTGATTCTCAACCGGACCTCAATTGAACGGAAATCACAGGGTCAATTCTTGCCAGCCAATTTTCCCAGTCCATTATGCACGTTTATTGCTTGTGCATTCTATATACTATATCAGCTGCTAATAGCTATGAGCTATCAACTTTTCTATGGTTAGTTTTGTCATAAATAATTGTTACATGGCCAAATTGGCCCAATCGTACAGTTGGAAAGCAATGCTAGGGATGCCATACCGGGCCCCTATCGTGTACTAAGGCAGCTAAAGCTGCCCTAAGCAGAAGTAAGCTTGCTGTAACATCTCCCATCGACACCCAGCCAACGAGGTCCGAATGGCCACCAGTAGGCACCTAACATCCCAAGGTCGTGCCTTAAACAACTTTGTAATGTCGTCAGGCGACTGCCCTGAAAATAGGGCCACTGAGCTGGAGCTTGCAAATTCTTCAGCGACAGTCCAGGTGTCTCGAGACCCGGGAATATCTTCAATTCGCACCTCGCGGACTCCTTGACGTCCTTCAATTGACTGCTTGTGGTATGCCCAGATCACGAGGCCCGCGAGAAACAGGCACCACGGACGCAGAGCAATTTTGTCACTCTTAGCCTCATAAGCCCCCTGGTCAGAGCTGTCTCGTGCCTTGTACACTGAGTTCCACGGGAAAAGTACTTCCTGAATCAGGAACAGTGCGTGTCGCAGGCCCTGAATTGATTCGGGAGTGTTGAACCAGGATGCCAGCGCTCCTTCACTCTTAGAAATGTCCCGCGCAGTCAGTCGCACTCCGGTGAGCGGCGGATACCGCGCAACGTTCATAAAGTCTACAAAAGACGACTTCGGAGACGTCAGCTTGAGCTTGGCCAACTCGAACAGTACCGTAGACGCCTCAATAGCGAGGGTGCGGTCCGATACTACTGACTGGGACCACGCTTCCAGTGCCGATGCAAGCATTGGCCGCCAGTTGTCCGACGCCGAGTGATTGTGGGCTACTACTGCCCGCTGACCGCAGTACTGGCACTGCACATTAGCCTCCGGCTCGTCCCCAGATAGCGGTGAGTGGCCCATGCCCAAAGTCTTGCTGCGATGGAGCTGCATGTGGGTCGCAATTGACAGAATTCCGTGCAGCAGCGCCAATCGGCCAAATCCAGATGTTGGTGCGGTCAGCGGCTTGTGCATTAGTAGCGCCGTTAACCCCGAAAGATACTTTGGAGGCACGGGGAAATTATAATACTGGTCCCACCATTCTTGGGCGGTGGTGGCCTCCCAAGTGGATTCGAGACAAGGAAGCTCAAAGTGGATCTCATTGGCAGACATACAGGCGGTGTGGCCAAATAAGGTGGCATGTTGCGAGTCCATAACAAACGCCAGATACAGAGTTCGTCTAAAAGACTCGAGGTCGATCCATTTTCGCCATTTGCGATCCAGGAACTCGCTGTCTGAGAGATTGTCTGGCTGCGGCGTCCCAGAATTCTCTTCGTCTTCGTCACTTACAATAGAGAGGTGCCGGCGGAGGAGTATGATCATCGCACCGTGGAACGTGGACGCGAGCTCATGAAGGGACCGTGTCGACAGCATCTTTTCAAAGCACTGCAACAGCACTAAGCTCTGGAACAACCACACTGGCGGAGAGTGTGAAGTGTCAGCATACGAGAAAATGAGCCACCGCAACCGGTCATGGAGTTGCACACTGGTTTGGTAGTGCTCGTCCGGAGCAAATGCGGTTCCTAGTGTCGCCACGGCAATGAGCAAAAACGGGTGAACCTTATCCGGGCGCTGGAGAAACGATTGGCGGTGAATAACCGGGAAGTGGTCGTGATAGTTGTCGAAATAGCACAAGCAGTACCGCCGGAGCAAATGGGGGTCGGACACCCACGATCGCCTCATTTCCATCGACAGAGCCGACGAGAAGGGGTAGTTTTCAAACGACGATGAGTTAGACATTGGGCTTTCCGGGGTCTCGAGGTCTTGGTTACCAAACAGGCAGCTGAACACGCGGTCTGAGCATCGCTTCCACCCTTCCATGTTGTCGACAGCAAGAAGCGTAGTGGGAGGGAGCATTGCTACGGATGCGGGGGTCTTGGGGTCGGCTAGAGGCGGCGACAGTCGAGTTTGCTGGGCGGCAGCGGGCTCTGACGAAGCGTGGGCAGGTTCTAACGGGTCGAAAAAGTGGCCATCGAGAAGCCATCCGAGGTTGTGGGCTTGAAAGAAGTTGGAAACGTCAACGTCGCCGGAGCCAATTTGGGCGTTAGGATGCCCAGGTGTGCCAACAGCATCGACAGGAGTGCGCACGGGGCCCGAATTCGAGGTCAAATGGCCGGAGCTGGAACCAGTTAAGTGACCCGAGCTAGCAGCAGTCAGTTCGGATCGTGGTTCCGGTGGCAATGTCGCCCCGTTGGACAAGTCGCCGTTAGTATGCTGGGGGTACACGTCGAAAATGCCCTGTTGCAGAGAGTCTTGCGGAAGGGAGCCTATGTTGTTTTGCAGGCCCGTTTGAAGGCCACCCTGCTGGAGACCGCTCGTTAGACCGGTTTGCAGACTACTCTCAAGGCCAGTTTGGAGACCAGGTTGAAGATTATTCCGGAGATTGGTTTGCTGAAGTTCGCTTTGCTGCAGGCCGTGAACCGGCAAATTCTGGCCCATTACCAGTTCCATCTGCTGGGGGAGCTGGGACCCTTCGGAACCGCCGTCGTCAACGCCTGGACCGTCGCCATTAGTGCCGGAGCCTTCAGACGCCTGGGGTTGAGGCTTGTCTAGCAGGCTGTTAGACCGAAACCACATGCCCCGAGCATGTCTCTGAGCATGGCGATTGTAGAGATCGCGACGATAGAACAGTTTTCCACATTGTTCGCACTGGAATTTCGACTGTTGAGAATCTACGGTTAGTCCCCCCACTCTAGGCCACTCAACCAGTGGGCGGCGACGACTGTGTCGCCGAGTTGCGTTCTCAGTTGCTCCTCAGCGCTCAGCGCTCAGCGCTCCCACGGTCGTATCCCACTCATCCCATACTTACGGTTAAGGCAATGACGAGTCAAGTGCTCCTTACGTTGAAAGGACTTTCCACATCCCGGGTGGGTGCACGCAAATGCTCCTTTTCCTTTTGATTTTTTGCCAATTTTCGACATGATGAAGCAGGCAGCTTCTCTGCCCGGTGGCAACTATAGTACAAATACAAATGCAAGGTTAGGACGTCGTCAAAATCACAGGTCTGCTCGATGCTACCCAAAGCGCTCTGGGATTTGCGCACGGTGGACTGCAGGTCGGAGGTTTTTTGAGTAATCACAGTACTGCAACTAACGGGCGCAATGTCTGAGACAGTTGGGGGACCGCGAAATGACTACCAGCGGCACTACCAAACACGAGCCAGAGCCAAAGCAAGACAGT
>PPJJ03000018.1:0-201535 GCA_003705735.3 Blastobotrys peoriensis | reverse complement strand
ACTGTGAAGCAGGTACGAATTGGCGGAAAGGGAACCCCCCGTCGAAAGGTTAAGCGAGTCGCCAAGTCTTCTGGTGATGATACCAAACTTCAGGCTGCCCTCCAGAAGGTCAACGCTTCCACTCTGCCCGGAATCGATCAGGTCAACATGCTGAGAGATGACGGAAAGGTGTTGCACTTCCCCCGTGCTCGAGTCCAGGGTGCTTCTAACGCCAACACCTACGCCATCCACGGAACCCCTCAGGAGAAGGAGATGACCGAATTCCTACCTGAAGTGCTGTCGTCCATGACTCCTGAGAACATGGAGCAGCTGCGAGTGCTCACCGAGTCGATGCGAGCTGGCGGTGCTGGTGCCGCTGGTGATGCTGCTACTGGTGCCGAGGAGGAGATTCCCGAGCTGGTTGAGGGCGAGAACTTTGAAGTGGACTAAGTGGGCGGCCTCGGGCTGTCAATAGCCAATTGCCGATTGCCAATGGCCAGGACTTTAGCACTGCGCGCTATTGGGCATCATTGATAGAATGGTGGCCAAATCAAAATCACGTAAATGACCAGTTAATGACTGGTGTGCATACTGTACCGTAGTTTTGAATGACATGCTATGACATTTCAGGTTTTGTGAAGAGCGGAGGTAGCGGAGCGCAGAGGGTAGCATAGAAGGGTAGGCAGAAGATATGTGGTTCTGAATTGTCGTGGCTAAGCCAATTGTCTTTATATGGTGGTCTACGTGTGCCTGTCAAAGTTGCTAGGCGGTGTGCATTATCCCCACCTTCGTGGACGGTTCGTTCTGTCAGTGCCCAATCCCACAGTAACTGGCCCGGTATAGTGTCATCACTCGTGTATCCATTGTATGATACATGTGGTTGTCATTTATGGTATGCGTTGCTGAAGTTAGTACTGTCAGTTCAGGACAAAATTGTGTGTAGATACCTCAGGCCGAAGCATTGGACTGTCGGCTTTCTATAGCGGGCAGTTGGCCAAGTGCGCCGCTAACATGGATCTAATTGGGTTTGCTCGTTGGTTACACTTCCACTGTGGTTGTAGAGGGCCGCAGTAGCAAGACGGTAGCTCGCTGAGTTCAAGTTAGCGTACAATCGGTGCTTCTCCAGTCCGCGAATTGCTACACTCACATTGTCGGCTTCCCTTCCCTACCAATGTAGCCATTTAGTGTTTGCTACTGCATACGCTAGAGAAGAGTCGTGTCGCATTGTGCAGCACATAGAACAGACCGAAAACAATCATAAACGCCTGTGGCGAGATTACCACAATCAAGTAGCGCTCAAGAGTTCGGAATTCTTTAGACGTCGGACTTTTCGGCTCCTCAGACGTCCGCGTTGTGGCGTGCCGTTTAAGTCTCATTTGCCACAAGTCAATTTCTATAGTCGTTCAACTGCCATACTGCTAATCAATTTCTATAGAGCTGACCCGCACTGACATCCTGCCGCTGACCATCACCAGCCGCCCACTTTTCTGCCTCCTGCTCTCAGTAGACGCCATGCGGCCCAGTCACCAGTCACCCTACTTAGTACTACCGGTGGCTAGATCTACGGCCTGCTCCTGCCTCCTTTGCCTGCCCCCTGTTTGACTTGCCAGCCTCCTCGCCGCTACTGGCCACTACCGTTATCTCTACCGCTGCCTCTACCGCTGCCTCTACCGTTACCTCCACCGTTTTCTACCCGTTTTCTGTGCCCGCTTCTGTGCCCGTTTCTGTGCCCGTTTCTGTGCCCGCTTCTGTGCCCGCCAAAGGCCTCGCTTCTGTACCCGCCCTCCCTTCTTCCCCAGATATGCATAGAAGCCTTGGCAGGGACTAGGCTTTGTTGCTCATCCAGCATGCCTTTGCCAGTGTGCATATAGGCCTCGTAATATGCTTACAGCCCGACATTGCGGACACTACGACCGACGCTGAATACGAGCGCTAGCTCGGTTGCGAGGTTTCGTTCCTAGAGATCGCCCACCAAGGTAGTGCGCCCGTTGCGTCGGACAGTGCCTAACGCGGGTCGACGGATCCAGAACGGAGTTGAACGAATGAGCGCCAGTGATGGCGGCAGATGGTGTCCTGATTCAGTGAACCCTGGCCCCCAGTGGCGGCAGGTTGTTGGACGAGCTAACGAAGTACCTGCTGCGCAGTCTGCTCTGGCCGCTTTGGCCGCTGTGGCAGTGGTGGCCGTTGTAGTGCTGTCGTGGCAGCTGTAGTGCATACCGTGGCGGACGTGGTTCCTGACGTAGTGGTTGTACCGTATTGCCATTGGCTCGGCGGGTTTTGGCTCCGCGCCGACCCGCCCTTTTTTCCAATTTCACTGCCACATCTGCCGCCACATCGCTGAATGGCTCATGCCATAGATGGCCCGCTGTATGTGAGACCCATACCTTCTATACTTTACGTACCCATTGTTAACGCCAGTATGGCATTGACCCGCGCGGTTCGCGGTGGTTGTGTCGCAACCCTTTTCCTCTATGATCGTACGTACGTTCCTCAGTTCTTGCTCTCGATGATCCCCTGCACTGCCGCAGACCTGCGTTTCAGTACGGCGACTGGCGTAACGGAACGAGGGGAAGGGCACCCAGTATAAATATATAAAGGGGATCGCAAACCCAGTTTGAGGCAGACCGAATTGTATTGGTATAAATGACGCTACACCGAGTGAATTCTGAAGCCATTTTGGCTAAGTTGGAGTCTAAACTGCCTGGCCAGGCCGCAAAGCACCACCGCCAGGGACAGTCGGGCCACGACGTGGTTGAACCATTCCCTAAATTCCATATCCCCGACGAGGGCATTGGGTCCGAAAACGCCTATGAGTTTATCAACCATTCGCTACAGCTGGATGGAATCCCCACCCTCAACTTTGCGTCGTTTGTCAACACGTACATTGACGACCGAGCGCTCAAGCTCGCGGTCGAGAACATCACAAAGAACTTGGCCGATTCTTCCGAGTACCCGGCGTTGATGGAGATTCACCAGCGGTGCGTCAACATTATTGGCCACCTGTGGAACGTGCCCGAGCACTGTCATGCTGTCGGCACTGCTACCACTGGCTCGTCCGAGGCAATCCACCTCGGGGGCCTGGCCATGAAGCGTCGGTGGGAGGCTCGTCAGCGCGCCAACGGCCGCCCTACGGATAAGCCCAACATCATCATGGCGTCAAACGCGCAGGTCGCGCTCGAGAAGTTTGCCCGGTACTTTGACGTGCAGGAGCGAATTGTGCCCGTCACTGAGAAGTCCCAGTACTGCCTCGATCTCGCCGGAATTCGAGAGCGCCTGGACGAGAACACCATTGGTATCTTTGTCATTATGGGATCCACCTATACTGGTCACTACGAGGATGTCGAGGGCGTGTCAAAGATTCTTGACCAATTCGAAAAGGAGACCGGTCACTTTGTGCCTATCCACGTTGATGGTGCGTCCGGCGGGTTTGTGGCGCCCTTTGTCCAGCCAGAGCTCAAATGGGACTTCCGCCTTGACCGTGTTCTCTCAATCTCCACTTCCGGCCACAAGTTCGGCCTTGCCGTAGCCGGTGTAGGCTGGATCTTGTGGAAGGACCAGCAGTATCTCCCTGACAACTTGGTGTTTGTGCTCAAGTACCTCGGAGGCGATGAGGAGTCCTACACCCTCAACTTCTCTCGTCCCGGGTACCAGGTCATCCATCAGTACTACAATTTGAGTTCGCTTGGATTCAATGGCTACAAGAAGCTCCACGCTCGATCGCTCACCAATGCTCGAATCCTATCCTTGTTCCTAGAGTCCACTGGGTACTACGATGTTCTGTCCGACGTTCACCGCCGAAAGGCAATTTTCGGTCCTGGCAAGGGCATTGAGGATTCTGGCTGCCGAGAGGAGCAATACTATAACCCAGGATTGCCGGTAGTAGCATTCAAGTTCTCGAAGAAGTTTGCCGAGGACTACCCTGAAATCCCCCAGTCCTCAATCTCGTCGCTGCTCCGTCTTAAGGGCTACATTGTGCCCAACTACCCATTGCCTCCTTCAGAAGACAAGGTTGAGGTGCTGCGTGTGGTTGTGCGAGCAGATATGACTATCGATTTGCTCGACCGGTTCATGGAAGATGTTGTCAATATCACTGAGCAGCTAATTACGGCCTCCAGAGACAACCGAGCTGGCGGTAAGCTCTCTAGCGACGGAGTAACCCACGTCCGCGGTCTGCTGGAAAAGATCATGTTGATTAGTGGCAGCCAACAGTTGGAGAACGAAGAATCATGGAAGGTCCATGGGGCAAGGTGTTAGACTTGGGTGTCTATGATCAAGCAATATAAAGAATGGTATTCAGTAGTAACAAGGATCCAGTTGAATTTTAAGTCGACACCGGCAATTGCACCCTGCAGCTGTACCTGGCACCGTTCTACTCGTATTGTATAGCTCCTGAAATGGCATAGATTCCTCTCGTATTACGTCCCAGGGGAGCATGATTACAGCTGATGCTTCCCATAGTGCAGCCATTGACTTGGCAGCATCTATTGCTGCTATGCTACCGCCATTGAGAATGCAGCAACGATGCATAAGGAACTGTATATGTCGCTATCAAGAATAATTTTGATCAGTCTCGAGCAATTATTTTCACGACATTAAATGAAAAATTTGACGGATAATTGTCAAGCATGAGCCCGTTTTGAGGTTTTGGGCCAGCGAAATACAATAATATAATAAATAGGCCAGAGCGCCGGTATATCCGTCGAACTTTGGGATAACAGCAAATAATATATACTCCAGCAGATCCTCAGAGTCATGAACCCGCCAAGGACACCTCAAAAACCAAAAAGGTCCGGTCTCTGCTGCAACTCCTGATTGCAGCATGTGGACGCAATTGGCTCTCAATGTGACATCTGTTCGGTTTTCCACTCCAAATGCCTTAATGCTCCAGTCTCTTGCATACCTGGCGTTGGTAAGCGGAGTCGATGGCCCTGTGCCGCCGGCTCCCTTTCCTGTGCGGTACAATGCAGCGTCAATGCAGCAGCAACAGCATCAACGACTGTGTGTCCTGATCTCGAGCGGCGGTGCCACGAATAATCCCGAGCATTGGTTCTAGGATTGGCAAAGAATTGCAAGCTGAGCCGACGGAATCATGAAGAGACAGTGTCTTGAGGTGTCTCAAACAGCACTCCATATGTGGAAGTCCAAAAACGAAGCTGGCGGAGCACCCAGCAGCAGCGACGCGAAGGGGTGATGCGACAATGTTGGGACACGCTTGATCAAAATGGGGGCTGAGTGCAGCTTTCCCTTGAGTCAAAGACTCAAATTGGCATTCGCAGATAGCCTGTGTACCGGTCAGTCGACTGGCTCCTCGCCATTGACGTTACGGCGGATAGTATTGCCGGGACCCGGGGTATAGGTATACGGTATACGAGGATGCAGACGAGTTGTGGGGAGAATGGAGAGGGAGAGAAGAATTGGGGGTTCAAAACTATTAGTGTGGCTGGGGATGTGCCTTGACGTGCAGTGCTGCCCCTAACAATGCGATCCCACGATACCGGTGCATGCACGCTATCTCGTATCGCTAGCGGGCCGGGTGGCCAGCTGCAGAATTGCGATCGCCCGCATGCGCTTGCAGCACTGAAATATCTGACATGATGAAGTGCGCATAAACAAAGACGGCATCCACAAAAGATCGCTGAATTGACCCAGGGTTTGGTTAATCGCATCCTTGAACACCGTCTGAGTGAAGAGAGTCCGATATGTCGGTTACATATGGACGATGCCTAGGGGGGGGAAGATTTGCGTTCGGTAAAGCAGTTGCCGGTGACCTACACAAGACCAGCACTTGATGAGCAGATGACCAGCTGCAAACTGTCTTGAGGGTGTTATGGAGTGTTTACGGTGCTCAACACCCCAGAGCAAACAAACCTGGTGTTTTAGTTTGGTAGTGATTTGATTTGAGGATCACGATCGATCCGATGGTACAACGCTAATAAGGGACCCCATCTATCGGCGGTCGATAGGAAACCTTAAGCGGGTGCCCAAGGGGGTCTCTGGCCGCGGCACAGGCAGCAGCAGCAGCAGCCCTGAATCGTGAATGCCCCCGGCAAGCTGGTTTGATTAGGGGTAATTTGATCCGTAACGGCTGCATAATGACGACCGACTCCAAAACCTTAGTGCACCTAATAGCAGCGTATCTGCCCACCTTCACCACTTGGACTGCAGTGCAACGTTATTTTTGCATCCTGCACCCTTTCCATCGCCGGCCGGCCAATGAAGTTGTTACCCCTGGTGAGTCCAGACAGTGCTAGGTGCGTCGATTGACGGATGATCTGATCGGCCCTTGTGGTGGTAGAAGGGAGGAATGAATCATATGAGGCCATTAGCCAGGAACCCAAAGGAAGAATGGAATGACGTAAACTGAGGGCAAACTAGAGCGATTGGTTTCCAGTGACCAGTATAGTACGTGGAAAAAGATTTTGCCGGTCTAACCGGTACAGTCAACCTTGTCTGCCTGGGTTTTGCTTCGACGATAGTAAGCCGGACTTAGGCAAGCAAGTGCGCACACTTTGAGACGGAGGAGAGCCCTTCAGATGATGCCCCATCGATCTCCGTAATTAACTAATAATTAGCTAAACCACTTTGAGTGATCGATGGAATCGATGGAATCGACCATGAGGACATTGGGGGCACCCGAGTGATATATACATATAGGCAGACCAAGAAAAGAGACACAAAATGGGTAGAGAGGGACAAAAAAAGTGGCTGAATATCCTGGTCGCCAATTTAAGCTCGGGTCCAATTCATGACCCAGTCTCTTTGTTGATACTTTTATTTTTTGGTGCTTTCTGGTGTCAGAGATACTATCTATGGTCGGGTCCATCGCCAACCCCTGGCTGCGGTGCTTGGACGTTTGCTTTTATGTATCGAATGCATACACTACTGCACAGTACAGTGCATGCGGAGGCAAAATCCTGCAATAGAAGGTGACATGAGACAGCTGGCGACAGACGGAGTGCCGTAAAATGTGTGAAGTTAGTGTACGCAAGTGCTTATTCTTTTTCGACCCGGACACTCGTTAGTTTCGACCGTCGATTGATCAGGGCGGGTGCATTTCAGTGCCAGGGTTGAAATGCTAAGTGGGGTGCTAAGTTGAGCCACAACCTTGTACCCAAGTTCCCCAGAACAGTAACAACCAATACACAAAGGGCGGAAAAGATCGTGCGTGGGCCCTTGAATATTGGGATAATTTTTCCTGCGCAATCCTGGGGCCTGGGAACTTTGGGGGGGTAATTTTGAGCCCCTTTTGGGTCACAGTGGGCTGTGGTGAGACGCGGATTTACTCTTCTCTGACTTTCAAAATGCTGGGGCCCGTCGCCTCTGAGCTTTTTAGGCGATCGCCTCTAGATCTTCCGCCTGGGTAGGCAAGTGCGGAGTAATAAGGGGAAGTGCGTGTTTTTTGATGCCAATTCAGACATCATCAGGTCCTTGCCCCCAGCAGCATCTCCAGCGACACTGAAAAGCCTAGGATTATTTTGCACAATTTTACAAGGCAGTCGATATTGTACGCAAAACTCTATCGTCATACTTCCCGCTAGTACATTTTGTTTGAGCCCAACAGCTCTCAAAATTAGGCTCCAAGCACACCCCAAGCACTCTAAGGCAAGGGAAACTAGTCGGGTGTAAGATGCCGAATTGCTGTCGCGATCGCGCAGCCGGCCAACCCCTCCTTTTCGGATCGTCGGCAGTTGCGTAATTCTGCACCAAGCCTGCGGGCTGCTGCATCAAAAAACCAACTTCGAAGCTGGTCCAGAGGTTGAGGGGCTCGAGACATGGCACGGGACGGCCATTCGTAGGCGGCCAATAAGGCTCGAATTGGCGTTAGGATCCACGCTTTGGCGTTGGCGTAAGGATCTCCACTTGTTTCCGGTCGCTAACGCCGCAATACAAGCCTTGAAATCAAACTGGCAATCATGATCACCATTGGGGGTGATACAGAGTCACTCAAACGAACCGCGACCGCGACCTCGGCCACCGCAATTCAACTGGCGCCGTCGAGGCGAGTAAGGAATAGCCAATTGAGGATATTTTCATCATAGAAAGACGGAATTGGGGGCGGCCAAGTGATTCGATTAATGTCTCGGCACTCATGAATTGAAGTATAGGTCAGGCGAGATTTTCGTTCTTGTCCATGGCACTACACTGAGGCCGCCGGTTGGTTGGCTCCTAGTTTCACCAAGCTGAGAAGGGGGTGGTTTCATTGGGCAGTGTTGTTTCACCGGTTTTCGATCAAATGTTTCGATATTGTGGCTGTTCCTCGTTTTATTTTCAATACGCGGTTACAAGGTTCATTTCTGTTGACATTGGTGTACTTTGACTCAATTGTGCGTCTCGGCGGACTAAAGCATCTCCCCGTTGGTATGTATCGTTACAATTGGTCGAACTCTATTCACCAAAGTTGACGAGACTGGAATTATCTGATAAAAAGCGCTACACCCAAATATCTGACTGTAAATTGTAATTGTTGAGATGGAATATTATCTCGATGCATATAACTTATCTGATGGGTGGAATTAGCCTAATTCGAACTTGGCTATTTGTCTTCCATTCGCACTTGCCCGGCCCTCAGTACCCAAAGCTTTTTTTTTTGTGTGTGTGTGTGTGTGTGTGTGCGTCTTCTCTTCCGCTTCGCCTCCTCCATCCGACACAGGGTCCATAAAATGATCCCACTTTTTTGCTTTATCGATCGGTAGCTACCACCACTTCTGATTTGGGCCAATTCCGAGATCTAGTCTGAGCACTCGCACTTTGCCGCTTTGTGTTCCCTGAATCTAATCCGAATCCAAGACTCCAAGATTCGAGCCAAAGTTTAGCAGAGCTTTCGAATCTGCGAAGATGAATCAGATTGAGCCGAATGGTTCGTGACAGAGCGACGGACGGCCAACCTCACCGCCCTCTTCGCGGCGGCCGCCCTATCAGGGCCTCGTCGGGTATCGGGGAGGTAGTGGTCTAATCAGTTTTTGGACAAAGACGCAACTCTCTTACTTCTGATATACCCCTCCATGTCGCCTTTCGCCCTCCCCGACCTCCCCCTCCTTGATCACGGCCGATTCCCTCAAGCTACCCCTCTACGGACAACTCGCCCTTCGCCCTGTCTCTCAAGTTGTCCTCATGTTTGGACCTAATTTGAAGTGGTGCATGAAATTAAACCTTATTGATCAATAAGAAATCTCGAGCCCTAGCAACCATCCAATACCTCGGGCGCACTGTGGTCAGGCGTGGGACATGAAAGGCGTGGGCGTTTCGAACTTAAGGGCGGCCATCAGACCTACGTGGTCAACCGATGACGGCACCAACACAATCGTTGATAACCCTGGACAAATTCTTGGTGTCTCTTGGTATGTGCGATTTCTTTTGATTCAATTGATGATTAACAAAAAAACTTAACCCTTTGGCGGCAGGATCACGGATTGAGGCGTCCGAAACGTCATGTTATCACAAACTATATGGTTGCCCCCAATTGTTAGTAATTGCCCGCACCAAACGAGGTTGCCGTCATTAGCGGCGGCTTGAAATGCAATGGTAAAACTATAGAAATTTCAGGAATGGACAAAACAGGCAGATGAAAAGACCTCAAGGGCACCAGGGCCCTGCCCGGTGATGGTGCAGCCCTGAACGGTGAGATTGAGATGAGAAAATAATGTAACGTTCAGTGTCCAAGACTAGCAATGTGAGTACAAAAATTCACAATATGTGTGGATAGATACGAAGTCTGTCGTTAAATGTTTTGAACTCCAGCCCAAAGGGTACCAAAGGGGGAATTGGGAGGGGGGAAGCAGTGGAGCAGGACCCATTTGATAGCGGTTCTTTTTCCTCTCGGTCCCATCTCCGTGAGACCTCCGGGGCATGGTCAAACGTTTTCTTGAGGTCTGGACTTCTGGACCTTTTTTTTCTTTGACGGTTCAGTCTAAACCGTTATAGCCAGTCCCATCTCCAAAAGCATATTGCAGAATTCCAAAATGTTCATAGGGGTATAACCCCGCCCAGATGCGGCGTCGACAATGAAAAGAAATATCACCGTCACTGACAGAATATTATCAGGGTTTGCTTTTTTCAGTTTTTGTAGTCAGAGGGTTGCCGAAATTACACATCTGCAGCCGATCCGGGTAGTGTGGAGCCGGGGGTTTTTGTGGGCAGAGAAAAACGAGGATTGGGGGTGGTGGTTGTAGTACCGAATTAACGACTCAATTGATTAAATGTTTTGTTATAGTGATCTCAAGTGTCGTGTGGTGACTCGGATGATATGCAATTCGCCCGCCGCCGACGCCATTTGGAGCCTCAGTGGGGTAAAACATGGGCTTGAGCCGGGGGCCCTTTTTATTCTGGCGAGGTTTGGTTGTATTTTGCTTTTTTTGCCACAATACTTTTTATACCGGTGAATCGTTTCTTTTCGTTGCCTGGATTTCTGCACTATATTTCCTTTTTTTTCAACTCTGGGCTCCAGGGTAGAAAAATGAGGACTAGCAAAAATACGGTAGTAAAAAGTCGGGGCCGGGGTTGAGGTAGAGCAGTGAGAACGGGGGAGTAGCAGGGCAGGGTAATAAAAAAACAAAAACAAAAAAATTGGACGTTACAAGTCCATGAGAGAGCTTTCCGGTCTGAAGTAGCTATATATGTTCATCATCAAGCACAAGCCAGCACGTTGTTAGCCACCGATAAGTTAGCGGATTTGTAGATTTGAATGCCCCATCCTCCTCCTTCCCCCTTCCCTTGCCCCTTTCACATTATTGCTTCTTCTCTCCGTTTTTTTGTTTTTTGTTTTTCTGTGAGTTTTTTCCCGTTGCTTTTTATCGGGCCTCTAGTTTTTTCCCGTTGCTTTTTCTCTTTTTGCTGGCCCCGATTTACTTTTTGGCCCGTGGTTTGTAGTAGTTTCCTCCGTGGTCCGCTCAGTTTTTCTGGCTGTCGGTACCCCTCCCTCCCCCCCTCCCTCCCCCAACCGTTTCTTTTTACTTCTCTGTTCTATTCTGTTCCTGTAGTTGCTTTTTCCCCCTTTTGCCCTATCCGATTTTAGCTCGCTGCCATTCTAAAAAACGAGTTTAGGTACGGAGATCGGGTGGGTAGAACCGTGGAACAGTGGGCCCGGGTGTGTCAGTTTCGCACTAGAGAATGTACACAGAATGCACACGCCAAGGTAGTGTTCTCACCGCTAGGTTCGGCAATATATAACTGACGATAAATCCACATTTAATCGCTCGAGACCGAAGACAACGATCATTATCAGTCGTCAACCAAGGGGCGACAAGTTTCAGCAAGTATATTTATATTTCCCCGGCCCCGCGGTGGTTCACCACAACATCTATCAGCTGCATTCGGTCGCGTCGTCATATAATCTGAACTGTCATCACTGTCCAGTGGACTTTACTGTGTGAACCCAGTGGGGATTGATGTCGACATTCCGAAGCTCCTGGATACAATTTGGCACCATTGCGGATGATAAGCAATGTTTCTTGGTAAGTGTGAAGACGACAGGTCACATTGCGGTGAGTGTGGGTCGAAATTGCAACTAACAATGCCGGGATTGGAGTTAGCCGGGTAGCAGCGTGATGTTACCACCGGGGTGGGTCATTGACATGTCCCACACCTTCGGTGACAGAGATGGAATGGCATTAGCATAGCCGTTGGCAACCAACGGTTATGATAGTGGATTGGTGAACGGACGTCATGGGTCGCAATATCCAGTCTGTTCACAGGGCATATGGAGGGGTACACTGGAGATACAGTGGTGTCCTCAGTGCCAAACAAGGCCATTGTTTGCCTCTCCAATGAGATGATGATGGGCCCTTTTCCCACTGAGACAGCCCACATGACTCTGATCGGCAAAGGTGATTGTTTTGGACAACAAATGAATTATCGGCTGCAAGATACCGAGGCTTGTGGTCTGGTGGGCCCCCCGTCTCTTCATTCCCACCCCAATCGTCCCAATCGTCTATTTCCATGCTCCGCTGTTGCTAACTCCTTTTAGGCACCGCCAGTCTAATCAAAGTAATCTAATATCCGACTTTCGACTGATTTGGCCTTCGTACTCTCGTCCTGGCCGAGCCAATGGGCCCCGGAAATCGGGGAGGGCTGTCAGGCGCACCTCTACCAAAGGGGTCTCATCAAGATCCTGACCCATCGCGCCCTCGGACTCGCCAGCGCACTGCCATTGCTTGTACTTATTGTAGGCGGCGGAAGATTCGATGTTCGGGCTTCGATCCTGCGGCGGAGACAGCCAAGTGCACAAATTGCATTCGATTCAATCAGCAATGTATCTATACGCCGGTGTCTGGGGTTTCGGCGACAGTACGAACAATTCCCGCCCCACGGTTCTACCCATATTATCGTTATGGCGTACAACACCAGCCCCAGGTTCAGGGTCAGACTCAACCTCCAGTCCAGGGCCAGGTTCAATCTCAGTCGCCAATGCAAGTGCAGCCGCAATCACAACCCCAAGTCCAGCAACATCACCAGTCTCAGCTTCAAGCTCAACACCGGCCCCATCATCAACTCCCTCATCACCAATCGCAAACCCCGCCGCAGCATCAACCCCACCATCAGGGCCATCAACATCCACATCAACCCCGACACCATCCTTCGCCGTCGCAACCTAACCCGCTCGCTCATGCTTCAGTCTCCCCAATTTTGAGGGCTCAATTGCCCCAAGTGTCGGAGCATTATGGATATACGCCTCAACACCGCGCGTCTTATCCTCCACCGATTCCAATGAATCTAGGAATCTCACATCATCAACTCGGTTCGCGGCAGTCAGGGTTCGGGGGAGCCTCGTCGGCTCCCC
The DNA here is from genome assembly GCA_003705735.3 of Blastobotrys peoriensis. Lineage (NCBI taxonomy): Eukaryota > Fungi > Ascomycota > Dipodascomycetes > Dipodascales > Trichomonascaceae > Blastobotrys > Blastobotrys peoriensis. The sequence continues at coordinate 188,781 of PPJJ03000018.1, read as the reverse complement.
CTTCGATTCCACCGCCGGCAGTGGCAGCGGCCCCAAGTTCTCAATCAAGCACCCCGTCCTCAGCGTCAGCATCTCAAGCTGAGATGGCGTCGGAGCGGACAGCTCCATCACGGGCAGTACGGATAGCGGACCTTGTCAATGTTGAAGAATCTCCGCCGCGAAGTAAGCCCAGTAACGACCGCAAATGAACAACTGGTGGTGAGCCGTGATGACACCGGCTAACCGCCGTAATTGCCCAGGATTTTATTATTTTTATTTTTTATTATTATTTTTTTGACTGCAGGCCAAAAATCCCTGGTGCACCATTCCCTACCCTATCCCCTGCTGTTTCAGGTTCCGAGGGCTGGTCCCTAAATGATTGGGCCAATTGTCAGTTGGCTCCCGAACGATTGAATGATGCTTATATTTTTTGTATTTATTCCTCTCTGTAAAATGCTACGGATTATTTCTTTTGTGTGATTGCCTGACCCCACCTTCGATGATGGATCGTATTTTTTACCCCGCAGGGTCTCAAGTGTGTGGGGCTGCAACCCTGAGTCAAAAGCGAGGGGCAGAATGCATCGAGTCTGTGAGGTGATGAGACAGATGATTCACCTCGATAACGGCTTCCGCAGGGTTGGCAAAACGTCATGCCAGCGGCAGTGATTATTGGCAAGTTTGACACTTAAATATATTATTCATCTACACTCTAATTCTCTTGACATTAACGTAGTCATTATCATTACGGCGACGTTTTCCGCCGTCCTCAAAGTCCGACCCACCATCACTCAAGATTGGAGTAGGATAAGCCGACGATGCACATTTGGTGACTGAAACCGACGGTGAACGCTTGACATCAGCCAACACGGTCGGATTAGTCCCTGTCGGGGACAGTTTAGAGGACAATGCAGCGGACGATTCTGCATTCCTTGCAGTAGGTTTCATAGAGGGTCCAACTGCGGCTGTGACTGCGGTGGTGGATGATGTTGGTACTGCAGGTACTGCAGGCAGTCCACATGCAGCAGCATCGCCGTCAGTGCGAAGATTAACCGAAGCGAGAAGCATAGTGCTCCATCGGTCAAACACTGGAGGTTTGACGTGAACACGCCACTCGATGGCCTTGAGGAATTGTAGTTCATTATGGGCCAGTTCCGAGGCCTTGAGCCCCGAAATCTTTGACCATGCCTTAATAGAATAATTTCGGTCCTGGAGGTATTTGGACGCGACCATGAGAGACGAAAGAAACGCTCGACGGCCACAATTAAACTGCTGGTGATTGTTCTTAGACTTGAGTAAAGCTAAATAGAACAGCGCCACTTGGAAAATTGAGTACGAGGACCGCGATCTTTTGAGAGACTCTTGGATAAACTTATGCAAAGAAATAGACCCGGTTGAGGATTGGGGCCAGATGGCGGTGATAATAGACACCGAAGATGCAACCAACGAGTCCACAAATGAGGTTCGATTCGAACTCGATAGGGTGGTGAGGGACAGGGCACCACCGGTATCAGAACGCATCGACGCCGCAGACGACAACACTGAAGAGGGCAGAGGCAGCGGCTCGGAATCCGAACTGTCAGACAATGCCAGAGATCCAGACCCAGATGACGGTGCCGACAATGGCAAGACCCCGGAACTCGGTGCTGACAGCGGCAGCGACAGCGACTCCGATCCTGAGACTGACGTTGGGTTGGAGCTCGACCCTTCACATGCCGTGGTCATGGTCGACGAGCCATGAGACGACGGTGCGGGAGATAGAGGCGAAATCATTGTTTCGAATCGCCCCCGGCAATCGTTGAGAGATGTGCCCGGGTTATATTATATACCCGATGCGATGACCTTTGATCAGTCACTCCCAAAAAGCAAGCCGGGAGTCACCGGTGCTGCACCACACTCACAATCAGTCACCGGAGTGGCGCACGCACAATCGGTGGCGGAGGGTGGCTTAAAGTCACGTGAAAAGACGCTTCGGGCGAGGTCGGAGCCGGGCGGATGAGTCACGGAATATCGCGAACAAGTGCCGGTGGCCGTGAAGCGGAGTCGGGAGGGGAAGTGGAGAGAGGCACCAGCGGTTGAGGCAGCGGAGAGCCCGATTGCGGAGCCTAGTTGATGGCACGGACGTAGGCTGTTTGGCGGCGGCGGCCGGTTGTAGCGTGTGAGTAATAGGTAGCAAGAGCGAAATCAGCGGGTGCGAATTCGCGGTTTTTGCGTCCTATTGCCGAAAAGTCACGATATCGGAGACCTTGTCGTATTCAACCTTGGAGTCGGTGGAGTCCAGGGATAGAAAGCCTCTGAGATGGTGAGCTTGGAGTGGTCTTGGGTGGTGAGCCTGTAGTACTGAGTAGCAAATTGGTAGCGCGTATCTCTTTTATCAATCCAGCCAGTTGCAGACGCTAGCGCTAGTATCGATAAGCTGTGGGCTTAAACCCGCAAGACAGCCATTCTGAGCAATCAATTCGAGTTCGTTGGGTAAAGTCGGGTAATTATCGGATGACTAGTGGCTTATCGCAGACTAGTAGAGGTCGGCCAAAGTGGCTATTAGTAGAAAATCCGCGAGGTCGATGTTTGGTCCTGTGTTTGACGGTCAATTCGCTGACGATGCCAAAATCCACAGGCAACAGGTACTCGCGTCTAAACTACCAAAGGCGAGCTTGAGCGCTAATAAAAAAAGACGGCACTAGCCAGAGCAGCTAGCCAGGAATCAAGAACCGACAAAACTAGCCACAAATAGCTAGTAGTTCAGCCAGGAATTAGCAACTAGTAAGTGACGTGAACGCTAGCCAGGTGCACTCCAAAACCTCCGTGCGATAGGTTGTGCTTAACGTAAATTTTTGGGCCCCTAAAATGGTGTGCGTTTGCGGTTCGGATACTGACGGGCTAGCCACGGCACTGACCAAGACAGCAGGTGATGGCGAGGTGAGGTTGAGTCATCTGGAGTATGGTGGTAGGGTGCATCCGCGGCACGCGAGCCGGCCGGCGGGGGTGGGGGGGCTCTGGGTCAATTTTTGTAACGTTGGGTGATATGTGTCAGCGGGGTCATCGCCCAGTGGCCGGAGCCGGCATTCTCATATCCGGGGAAGTGAGTCTTCGCCACCGCCACCACCAGCCCAACAGGCCAACAGGCCAACAGGACCTCCGGCGGGGTCATATGATTCAGCGGGCGTAACGCGCAGTCGTACTCTCGGCCGGAAATCCGGCCAGTCGAGGCTCTGCCTGCACACTGTGGAGAAATGGAGATAACGATTGCGGCGCTCGCTAGCGGCTTGCGGCTTTGCGGCTTTGGTCTCGGAACTCGGAGTTCGGCTGTCGTCGAACACACAGCCCACGCACGGCGTACGCTGGGCACCCTGGACGGGCCCGCATTGGCATCCACCCCGACCGACGTTGTGAACAAGCCCATTGTGGCAGTCTACCGGTTACCCCCCGTCCTGGTACCTAGATGTGCTTTCAAGAGTGGGATAATGGGCAAAATACGAGGGATAGGCAGGATAAGGCAGAAGCGCGGGAAGTCGCATTGCGTTGAGCCGCTGCTCATTCAACCTAAACAATAGCGAGGCGGCCGACTGTGCTGCTGACTATGCTGTACCGGGGGTGGTAGCTGCAGTTGTCGGGTCAGCAACCAGTCTGCTCTCATAGGCTAAAATGTGCAACGTACTTAGGGTGCGTATATTAAGACATCACGGAGACATTTGTAGAAGTTCGACTAATGGCGGCGGCACTGGTAGGACAGGGCCCAATCTAGACTAGTACAGACCAACCAGGGCATAGTCCTAGACAGGTATGGCTTTGATACAGGAGCATGAAAAGCGGCATCGCTCCAAACATCAGCCTACTGGCACCCCTGCGGCCCCTACGGTGATGCCCAGCCTACTCACCGACGCCTCTCCTTGCTGTCTGCCTACATTCCAGATCTTCGCGCAGCCGCATCATCCATTAGCGGATCGCAAATCGCCAATTCTTCAAGTTGAAGGACGAGCTTGAGAGACGCCTGGATGGTCTAAGGATGTCGCAGAAACCCGAGTCCGGCGAGGGACTGCCAGAGAGCAGCCCAGATATAGCTGCCAGTGTCAACGGACTGAGTATTCATAACGAACTCAGCCCAGATCATGGCCGCCCAGACGAATCCCCCACGGCAGGACGGGACGCGACTCTCCCCCAACACGCCAGCTTCGCCAGCCCCGACACCCACACCAGCAGCGTCAACGGAGACACTAGCGCTGTTGCGAGTGCCGCTGAAAGCACGGATACCAGTGTGGTAAGTGCGGACGCGAGCGCCGTGACAGGCCAGAGCACCCCTAAGCGGGCTCTGCCTCCGCCACACCTGTCTGAGTTCTACTCGCTCGTAGCTGGCTTGAACAGTGACCGGCGCGGTCCAGGGCGAGGCGGGCATTCGAGGACAGACTCCGCTGACACTACTGCATCAGTGGTGGGGGTCTTCAGGCGCCCGTCAACCACGTCGAGCCTCAACACGTCGTTCTCTCAGATTGGACCCCAGATGGCGTCCCTGCATCACGATTTGCCCGAAATCGTCACGTCCAAAGAGATTGAAGCCACGATCCAGAACTACGGCGACGCGCTAGACGCCGCCGAGGAGTACCGGCTGGCGCTGCTCCACACGTCCCGCGCAGCAGCGAGTTTTGGCGCTGCACTAGAAAAATGCTCTAAATCCAAAGGCGTGGGCGTGTCATCCGAGGGCCTCAGTGCTGCGGGAGGACTGCATTACCTAGTGTCGAATCACCAGCAGATTTTGGCACAGTCAATTGCGCACAGTTTTGAGCGCCCAGTGGAGCAGCAATTACAGGTGCTGAGGGCTACTGCGACCAAAAACGAGGCCCAGTTCAAGGACCAGCTTCGCGCCAAGTCCCGAGACTTGCGAGCAGTGGAGAAGCTTAACCACAAACTGGCGAACCGTCGACTTCGAAATCTAGCCGAATACCGCAGCTCGCTGCAGGAAATCACCGCCCGCGTTGACGACATAGACCGGCTAAAGTACGACTATTTCCAGTCTGCCTTCAACCTGGCTCAGAACACATCGGCGAAGATTCTTGACCAGGCGCGAGCAGTAGTGCGAGCTGAACTCGAGATTTCAGAGACAATTGCTCGAAAAGGGTGGTCTGGCGGGGGGCTAGACGAGCTGATTGCCGACTGCCCGGACCCATTTGCATTCGACGGAAATGACGATAACGATGCCGCAAGTTCCCACGGCAATGACAATGACGACACCAAGCATTCCGAAGACCGTGACAGCAGCGGCAGCGGGTCTAGATCCAGTGTATCTCCCGACGACTTTGGCTCGGACGACGGGCTGGCTACAATCAGAGGCAAGCCCAGTCCTGACCCCACCATGGGGGGCACAGCGGGCCTTTTTGATGTTAATGATACCCGACCTCGCAAGCAGAAAGAACTGTTTTCAGTATTGCAACCAAACCGATCTATTCTTGCAAAAGACAAAGACAAGTTGACAGCACCACATGGCGAGCTTTTTGACCCTCTAATCACGCGATCAGAGTCCGTTTCTACAATCACCGGGCCACCATGACGAAAGCACGATCCGCAGCAAGCAAATTACACGCGGCAGCCGACGTGCGCCAGCTCAACGGTCTCGCGTCGGCGATAACAGCACTACGTTTAAATAACGACGACTACAAATGCCAGATCTGGCATCATTAATGACAATGGCAAAACAGCATGCGCCCTGCCTTATTCATTACCTCATTACTCAGTCTTTGCAGGCTCGATCTTTGCAGCCTCCGACTTGGTCTGCTCTCCGGTCTTTCCGTTGGCAATGTTAAGGATGGACTGCTGAATAGTGTAGCCCTGGTTTCGCTGATAAGCAAATACTCGAGTGAGCTGAACTCCAGCAACCGTTCCGAGGAAGAAGTTGACCGACGCCAGGAAGTAATTTTTGGGCTTAATGATGAGACACCATCGAGTCCAGATGGCGCCGGTAGCGAAAAGGGCAATTTGCTGAGTTCCCGAGATTTTCTCCACTGGTCGCTGGAGATCATTGATTCCAGCCAACACTAGCGTCCACTATGTTAGTACAAGAAGCTAACCACATGTAGCATGAGAGGTCTCATAGAGAAAGACTCTTCTCAGATGGCTAGAAAGTAGGTATCTGGATTCATCAGAGATATCATCAAAAATCATCAAAAATCATCAAAAATATCATCAATGATGCAGATGTGAGGCACAGACCACGAGTCAAGGCGGCCTCTTGCACTTCTGATCTGGTCAAACGGCTTCGGGTCCCTCGGCCTTCTCCGGTGGAAAGTCTACTCGCCGACTTCGAACCAGCATTCCACCAAAACCCCGTATGCCTTCTCCTCGTCTCGTATCTCGCATCTCCACCTGCCATTTCTATCTCTTCGCTGCTTCCACCCGCTTCAACACTCCGCCTTCCTGGCCCGTCGCTTTTTTCCGACTGAATTACTCACCTTCATAACTGGCGCCTATTGGTTAGTTCACGTCCCAAAGATTGACTCAAAATCCGACAAAACTTACCCAAAAATGAATCGTCTTGGGCCCGGTCTCCGAGTTGAGAAACCGGGCAAATTTCGATGTGCTAGCTGATGCCATTTTGTCGTAGTGTTGTATCTAAAGCGAACAGACAATGTCAAAAGTGAAGAATCAACCGGCCTGCAAAAAATGGGGGCGCGGCCAGGCCGGAGAAATTGGTGGGGAAGTCCGAAGGCGCGGCTGACAGCCGCCAGGGCCATTCCGGGATCGGAGCGCAAAACACCGACATGGGGGGATTGGAGGTTTCGGAGATGAGGAGGTTGAAGGAGATGAAGGAGAGCAGAGGGAGGGTAGGGGGTGGTAGGTAGGAGGGGTGGAGACAATGGAAACCACTGCTTGTGGGCAATTGTATCTATATATATGGCTGCCTTCGACTCGTTGTATTTTAGATATTAGAAGACTGCATTGGCAATGAATGAGAATAGAATATAGGATGCAACTGAGCAGTTCCCCAATTGATGTCAGAAATCAATATAGGCCGTAGCATCAAAAGGGTCGAGACGAGGACTCAATGGCTCGTGATTATAGTCAGGCTCAGGCTTTTGCACGTAGGCGAGGTCAAAAAAATCTTCCTGCTCTGGGCTCAGAGGGGTGTCAGGACTGTCACCGCGAGATGAGAACATCGACGATACCGGCGAAGGAGAACCGGACCAGGAGATTCCCTCACCGTTGCTCTCCAGGCGCAGCGCACTTTCCGGGCCATTGTACTCCCAATTGCGCCCTCGCTTGGCGTGCGGTGCTTCCGATTCCAGTTCATGCAGCCCCCTTTTCAGACTAGCAGTCGACGAAATCCCACCCGTGGAGCCCACTAAATGATAATGAATGCCACTGTTGGGTCTCAGCAGCAATTCATTCTGCTCTTTAGCAGCAGCAGCAGCTGACGCCATTTGGTCCCTCACTTCCATCTCCACAAGACTGCCCTCGTACTCATCGACAGTCTCGTCTCCTGACAATGACTCAAATACGAGCCCCCCATCCTGAGGGATCAAGCTGCCATGTTCAGTATCGAGAGCCTCGTCGAGACTGTCAAGTTCAAGATCAATTGACTGCTCCAGACGTTTCCGCTCGACCTCATGCTCGAGAAGATCCATATCGACCTCATACATCTGACCGTACAGATGCCTGTAGATCACTTCTTCGTCCGAGTCACTATCCGAGTCCCCATCGAGGCGAGCGTCGTCGTCGGAATCGGAGATGTCTAGCGAGTTGATGATAATTGTGTGGTCTTCAAGCCCAGACTCGGATTCAGACTCTGGCTCAGGCTCGGACTCAGAGCCAGAGTCCAAATCAGATTCAAGGCCGTTATCAAACACATGACGGCGCCCAGCGGGCCGTTGGCGCTCAGGACCCGACTCACCCAAGTTCACAACAACTAGCCGCGACAAATTGGCCCTGTCTGTTTTAGGTTGTAGCCGAGATACTTGAGCGCAGTCTCTACCGGGCTCATGCTGCTGGAAAACGCCTGCAGATTCAGAATCAGATGCGGGCTCAGGCTCCTGGGATCTGAGGGCGGATTCAGGCCTAGACGATGGAGCAGCATCAAGGTTATCGGGTTCAGCAGACTGCCCAACTTCACTAGGCTCTTCAGCATGTGCGTCGGCCACAGAGTCGCCTGACTCAGGCTCTGGCTTTATCTCAGCATGAAGCATGTCACCATGAGCGATTGCAGCAGCGACCTCGGCAGAAGTGAGAGCTGAATCACGTCCATTGCCAGACGGTCGTGGCCGTGGCGGTGGTAATGGCCGGGGGACAAGCGGTTTCGGTTTATAAGGGAGAATGGGAGTCGGATCATCGACGACTGGCCCGGCTCCCACTTGTGCGCCAGTGATCGTACCGTCAGCAACGGCAGAACCACCGCTGGCAGAACCCTCACCAACGCCAGTTCCAATTGACTTTGGCTTTGGCTTAGCCTTCGTTTTGGGCTTCGACTTGGCATCAACAGGCGGTGGCAGAGCGACCGCAGGTACCTCGCAGAACCGAGACCCAGCCCCGCTCCAGTACAACTGCTCGGCCTCTGCCAACTTGTAAATCTCGTCCAATAGCTCCCGATTGAGAAGCTTATCCTGGCACTCATACTCATCGGTTGCCTGACGCAGTCGGCGAGGAGTAGCAATTGGGAGCCGAATCAAGCACACCAGCAGGTTCAGTCGGTCGGCCTTTGTCAAGTGGTCGGGCTCGACATGCACTACAAACGAGGGCCACCATGGAGGTCGCTCGCCGCGAGCAGTGCCAATTTTGTACGGGTACAGTCGCTGTTTATGAGGTTCAATGGCCCGAATCCATGCCTTGGCTGCCGACTTGCACGAGACCTGCTGCATCAAGTCAAAAGCTCTGTACAGATAGGCACCCACTGCTTTCTGGTCACTCAAGTCCAGCACAGCTGCAGACGATGAGACACGCTTTGGCAGGGGAGCCGGAGCCGGAGCAGCATCCATTTCGCAGAACTCGACCGAAAGTTCCTCGTCCTCGAGCCCGAGGTCAGGAGCAGCAGAAGACAAGAACTCGGTGATGGCATCGACGGTAAAGTACTCGTCAATGAGGCCAGCGAGTTTAGAGGAGTACGCCACAATCACCTTGCCGTCGACGACGGATAGTCGCAGAGACTGAGACACCACATTGATAACAGCTTGCTGTGCCGGCTTAGGAGACGTAAGGATAGGGGTGGGACTGGCCATGCTAATATAGCTATAAGCAAAGGATTGAAGCAACGTACAGCAAAGCACAGCGGGATAGCAAAAGAGCAGTAAGCAACCAGACACTACCACCAAACAATCACCAGCAAGGGAACGGATGCAGAATGATATTCCAATTGGTAAATTGCGAACAGAGTTGGCCAAGGATGCAGACACGCGAGGTTATATACTTAGACCATGCGCCTGTAATAAGCTGAAAAATTTCTCACCTCCCTATTTGCCTATTTGGCAACCCCATTTGGCCCCCTCCTTTGTGGCCTCCCTATCTGAGTACCTCAATTCGCCTCTCTGATTGGCCTGTGTGGTCGCTTGTAAACTAGTTAATCATAACAAAAATTTGCGCCAAAACAAGCAATTGGCCCCATAAACTGCAAAAAAGGGGTTGAAAGAGCAATACCCGTGCTGTTTATGATGAATCCAACAACCTTCGCAACAAGCCGACCGGTTCTGGATCCCAACAAAATCATATGGTGCCCGAGGGTCGATCTCACCTTCGACCAGGTGACCTGTCGCTTCACCACTTTCTGCGCTTCAAAACACTGCTTATCATTCCAGCGTGTGCGTGCAGGGTCGCGAGGCAGCTGGAATGCATATGCATAGCAAAAATAGCAGAGCCATCACTAGCTGCAGCAAATGAGCCAGTCAGGGCACAGCCAGGGTTGACTAGCGACAGGAGCAAAGCACCACCGAAAGCGTTAGCCGCTGCGAGACAATAATCAGCAACTATCGCAACTCCAGCCCCCCCAATAACCTAGCAGATCATCGCCATCGCATTACAGATTGCAGCCGCTATGCCTGGCATTGACAGAGCTATGTGCTCACAGAATTGGCGGCGGTGGCTTGGCGCAATGCTAACGCAATAAACACCTTGGCGTCGCGAATGTCTGGCCGGAGCAACAGCTGATCAAGTGGAACCAGCCGAGCAGAAATGGACTCGTCTTCGAGTCCTCCAAGCCGCCCTTCAATGGACTTGATCTCTTCTAAGCTCATGCGCTTCCTGACCTCGTAGAACCTCATGTGCTCGTCGGTGAGGCCCGGGGATATGAGTACAGACCGGTGGGTGGGCGCCAGGTCTACCAGTTCATGGTCAGAAATTGTGATGCCGATTTCCTCCTCCAATTCCTTGGCGGCAGCCCCCGCAAACGTCCCGTCGTCAATCATCCCCGCGGGCAGCTCAAGGAGAGACATGTCGCCAGCCGGAACGCGGGGTTGAGACACCAGCACCGCGAACTGCTTCGTGGGGTCTTCGGTAGCCTCAATGATGACTAGCATCGCTACGGACCCCCCCCGCAGCAGCACAATCCCTGGCAAATTGACGGTGCGCCCAGTCTCCAAATCGACCTCTGTAACCTTGGACTTGAACTTTAGAAACCCCACTCGGCTCGACGAGAACTTGTCAATAGACTGCACATGGATTGACTCCAAGGAGTACTTGATATGAGGACCCGCCGACCGAAACGACTTTGCAGTCGCGCTCAGCCACTGCTGGAACGGGCCGAAATCAGTCACATCGGCCTTGTTCTTAACCAGCGCTTCTTCAAGATGAGAGTCTGCGGTGACGGGGACAGTGGTACCCCCACAATTGACGGAAAATAGCATTGAAAAGTATCTATTTCGAGGCAACCGTAGAGACCGAAGCAATCTAGACATTAACACGTAGAGCAATGAAGAGACGACGGCCAAAGCGTGAAATTGCACTGCCAAACCGCCAGATCGATTCCAATCGAGTCCAATTGCTTCGGACTATCCCTTAGAAGAGTCAAATTGGAACGTGGGTTAGGGCTAGGTCACCCTATCTCCAGGGTTAGGGCACAACCCGGTCTCGCCTCAGTATAGTGGTAGGCAACTTGACAAAAAAATGCCCAATCACATCTCTTTCGAATCAACTTATACTACAATGCCACCAGCTAAGTTCATATTCCCGCGTGCTCTTAAGGAGCTGCGACTGCACTTGTCGCAAACGAATGCTGCATCTGAAGGGCTAAGGTGAGTAAGAGAGATTTCGGGGAAGCTATTGTACAGGTTTGACGTACCGGCCATTTGGCGTTTGACATGGTAGAAGGGACGGCCGTCGTGAGGTGTAATTGCTATGGCGCAGATGTAAGAGGCACCTGGACACCATATTGCCTCTTTGCGAGCTACTACGGACGATGTTTTGGCGAGCAATTGAAGGCGGTCTCAGAACACTGCCCAGCACCTGGATGCGTAATTGGAGTGTAGGGCGCGTGAAAGGAATACGTCGTCAATCTTTCGGTTGGCCCAGCCTTAATGCTGCTCGAATTATTCGCTCAGTTCTAACTAGATCTTACATCGCTAAGAAGTACCCCACTCTTAAGGCTAACAACCCTACGACCCCAATTCTGGTTCGGGAAGCTCTGGAGGTCCGACCCACCGTTTACGCACGATTCAACACTGGAACCGCAAGCCAAGAAGCCAAGGTTCATCTTGACGGCCTTGCTGAGAACAAGATTGAAGCAGAGATTAAGCGATTAGTTGAGAGCCACGCTCAGTAGATGATGAGAATAGAATAGGTCAGGCACAGCCGGCACACCGGCAGCACAGCGGTGGTTCCCGTAGAGCATGGCAAAGTATGGGTATAGGTACATTCGTGGACCGCAGAGCTGGCAGTAGTGTAATACTTTGCGAGCAGCACGCCAATCGTGGGACAATGCTGAATTAGGCGGTGTCTAACTTAGACGAGAACTGCGAATGGTCTCACCAAGGGCCAAGACTGGACACTTTCATGGAATTGGTTGGACAGTGTACTGACATATGCAGAAAACTGCCCCATCGCCTCCCCTACTGAACCTATAGCAAGGCGGCTATCCCCTAGACTTCTAGCCTAGACTCCTTGCACGCCAATGTAGACGGCCATGTCCTATGAGGGGACCGCTGACCAGTACCCCACGATTGTGACGGGATTCGCACTCCGATAATTAAAGTTCGAGACATCTGTACGGCTCATGCATAGAAGTTAATACGAAAAAATCACCTTGCTGATTACACGGCATTCCATCAGCACACCCCAACCCTGGCCATTACCACTTCTGATTCCCAAACAACCACCAATTAGTCACCCAAATACCACCTTATTCAATACGGCATATATGACCCCCTGCTCTCAGTTTGCCCCTTTACCGTGTGCCCAATTCGTTCAGTGTCCAAACTCGGTTCCCACTAAGGCTGCCTGCTGAGATGCACCATGCTTCTCCCCATGCAGTGAAGACGCATCATTCTTCTTTCCTTGGCTCCACAGTCCCCAGCTGCTGGGACGCGCAATCTTAATTCGGTTACGCACGTACACGCACGTTGAATAAGTAGCAGATATTATGCCGCCGAATTCCGGTAATTATGTCACCCTCATCAAGAATTCAGTATGCTAAATAAGTTGCAGCTCAAGCAGACGCCTGCATTCTTGCGGAGTGCATTCTGTTACGACACCACCGTCACCGAATCGTGTCAATTACCCCGAGCTCCCCGAACAAGCCTAAGGGACCGAATGATCCCCGAGCAGCTGCATTTCCGTTCTCGGAGTCCGCCAGCTGCCCAATTCAGGATTAGACCCTGGCTGGACCCACTGGAGACGTTGTGGGTAAGACACTGCACAGGCGAGGAGGGCAGGGGGACTCTGAAATAGGATGGATATTTCAAACATGTCTGACCTTCAGTAATTATATCTGATAAATACATCGATAATGCAGACTTCATTACCGCGACACCGTTTGTACCGGCGCATTTCTTTTGCGTCGCCGGAATCCAGCACTCCATAATGGGACACACGGGCCTACCTGTGGACCCTTGCCAGGTGACATAGTTGAGCCATTTAGGTCATTCGAACCCTCTATGGTCCATTAACAGTTCCGTAGCAATAAGTTGGGTCGTAAGTTATATGGCTTGTGTGTGGCCGAACTTCTTGGGCCCACTAGTCCTATGAGCTGAAACACTCATCCCACTTGACCCCCACATGAGATCATCGTTGGGGCACGGGGAGAAAGTGGAGAGAAAGAGTGGAGGTGTAGGGTAAAAGAGAAAAGAGGGGAAATATAGCCAACCTGCTGAAACTTAGCTGACAGCACACCGGCCGAACCGTCTCAGGGTATTGTTGCGATGGTAAGGATCGAAGGAGCGGTAGCTGGGGCCGATGAACCGTACCAGAAGCTGGTGCCATTTAATGTGCCAGTTGGGACGACCCGGATCGAGGTGAAATACTCGTATTCAGGAAAAGGAGCTGGAAACGCAATCGATCTGGGGGTTTTGGGCGTGAACAAGCAATTTCGAGGGTACTCTGGAGGGTCGAGGTCCGAATGCTTTGTTGCTAAAGATTCGGCTACCCCAGGGTACATTGCTGGCTTAATTGAGCCCGGGGAATGGTATGTGCTGCTGGGAGTATACCAAGTCAGCTCAGACACTGCCGAGTATACAATTGAGATCGAGACTGATTCCGGCGCAAGAGCTCTGTTTGAGCCGTCGCCCGCTGCCCTGCGAGCACAGTACTCTAATGGAAATGGGTCGTACAAGCTGCTGCCCGGGCAGAAGCCTCAATTCAAATGGCTCAAAGGAGACCTCCACATGCACACCTTGTACTCAGACGGGAAGTTCACTCTGGATGAATTGGTAGCAAAGGCCCAGGCGCGACCACTGGACTTTGTTTTCTCCACCGAGCACAACACGTCTAGCGCAAACTTGGTATGGGGAAACCATGTGCCGGAGGGGTTCCTGGTTGGTAGAGGCATTGAGGTTACTACCACCCATGGCCATTGGGGCGCGCTTGGCCTGCTTCCACACCAATTGGTTGAACCAGGAGTTGGCTCTGACGTGGACGCCAGTCTCCAATCGGCGGCCCGCTCTGTCCACCACTCTGATGGGTACGCCATCATCAACCACCCGTTTGCAGAATGCAAGTGCTGCGAATGGTCGTACTCTTTCCACAACTGTATGGACGCCATTGAGGTGTGGAATGGCCCGTGGAAGCGGCATCCCAAAGACGAGTCAAACATCAAGGCGGTGGAGAAGTGGGATGAGCTGCTACGTGCGGACAGAGTGTTCGCTGCGACGGGAGGTAGCGACATTCACGAGCACAAATTTGAAATTGGCGAGCCCACGGTGCGAGTGCTTGCCGAAGAAGTGTCTGTGAATGCGATAATCCGGGCCATGCGCCGACGACAAGTGTATCTGACACAACATCCGAATTATGAGATTGATTTCAGCGTGACAACTGCTGGTGGGAGACCTACGGAAATTGGTGATTGCATTGAGACCATTGCTCAAGGGCAGCAGTTGACTGCGAATGTTGAGTTGCGGGGCTTTCCTGGCCATCGCGTAAGAGTCATTACCGAGAGTGGAGTGGCACACGAATCTGGTGACAATGCAATCAAGGCCGCTATTGATGCGTCTAAGTATGTCCGAATTGAGGTCCGAGATTTACAAGACAACATGCTTGGCCTAACCAATCCCATCTGGGTCAAGGCAGTAAACCCAGCGCGCTAGTCACAGGACGGAATCAAAGCTGCGACAGATCACTAAGGCTAAGCCAGTTACTGACTTTCACAATTGACTAACCGAACTACTGGCAAAGTCGCATTTAAATAGGCTCTACCAAAATTTTGGCTACTTGATATGTACTAATCAATGTGGAATCTGCCATCGCTCCTGGCTGTCCGCTTATTCACTTCTGAGTATACTTGTGAGGCGTCTTTTGAGGCGTTTGACACTTACAAACTACGTCCCCACCCAAACGACATTCCTATAGAAGTACCACTAGCCAGTGCTCAGCCCACCACCCACCACCCACCAACAGCCTGTCCCCACCTTCACCACGCCGACAACCCATCCTTCAGTACCTCATCCCCTAGATTACACCTCCTCGGTACTAGTCGCCTACTTCGCTTCTTCCTCCCGTCCGTCCCGGGCGGCTGGAATTTTCCAAGTTCCAAATCGAAACGACACCTTCCAAGACGAAACGACAAACGCGTCCTCGATCGCAAGTCCGGTTTTTGTCGGGTAGCTAATGGACAGATTAATTCAGGACGTGGGAATCTTGGTCAACTCAACCGTGGACTCGGCTAGAGCCAAACTAGCGCTAGTCCCCGGGGGCCAGATTGTGTGGAGATACGTTGCATCGTCGCATCAAAACGACCCTGCGCGATCGGTGCTGGAACTGTTACTGTTACTGTTTGCGGTCCGGTACTTTTTAGCGTCAAAGTACTCGTACCAGAAACAAAACTACGTCAGACTGAAGGACTCCGAGATTGACGAACTCATCGACGACTGGGCCCCTGAGCCTCTGGTGAAGCCGCTCGACGAGTCGGAGCGATGGGAGCTTGATGCGGTGCCCGTGATTCGCGGATCTAATGGGGCAATCGTGTCACTCGAGGGAGAGGGTGGTGAGCACCAGGAGGGCGTCATCAACTTGTCGAATACTGACGTCTATAATGTTTCCGATGACCCCAACATTATTGAGAACGCTGTTGCTACAGTGCGCAAGTATGGTGTCGGGTCGTGCGGGCCTGCTGGGTTTTACGGCCACCAGGATGCTCACGGGTCGTGTGAAAAGGAGATCTCGACGTTCCTAGGAACCGAAAGTGCGATTCTGTACTCTCAAGCATTTGCAACTTGCTCGTCTGTGATCCCGTGCTTCCTCAAGCGTGGAGATGTGATTGTGTCGGACGCCAAAATCAATCTCGGCATTCAAAAGGGTATGCGCATGTCTCGCGCATCGCTGTACTGGTACGAGCACAATGATATGGAGTCGCTTGAAGACACGCTCAAGCGGGCAAACGCTTCCCACAAGCGAGGGCCAGTCCCCCGACGGTTCATCATCACTGAGGGCCTGTATGAAAACACTGGCACTTCACCCAACTTGAACAAAATCCTCGAGCTCGCAAGAAAATACAAGTATCGCATCCACCTTGACGAGTCGTACTCACTAGGAGTGCTAGGAGCCACCGGCCGCGGTCTCCCTGAGGAGTTGGGCATCCCCCGGTCCGAGATTGATATCACTACAGGCTCCCTCGCGTTTGCTATAGGAGCGGGCGGCGGATTCTGTGCTGGAGAAATGCGGATGGTCGAACATCAGCGAATCACCAGTTTGGCCTATACCTTCTCTGCGACCATGCCCCCTTACCTTGCAAAGACTTCGGCAGTAGTACTGTCGTCATTTGACTCTGGTTACCTCAAAAGTATGAGGGAATTGCGACGAAAGTCTCTGTTGTTTACCAAGGTTCTCCAGGAGGCCAATGAGAAGCAACCACTGATTGATGTTCTGTCTCGACTTGACTCCCCCTTGGTGCAGCTCCAGATCCCTAAGGAAGTACTGATGCGGCTTGATCAAGAGAACTCGCCTCGAGCAGTGAGCGAGGAGCGTCTCCTTCAAGACATTGTCGACATTGTGAGATTGGAAGGCGTTCACATTTCTCGAGACAAGCGTCTTGAGCAGCTGGAGTTGTTCCCAATTGACTATACCATTCGTATCTACGTCAACGCTGGACTTAGTGACTCCGCCATTACTCAGGCTGCCGCCATTGTGTCGAAGGGATTTGCCCGACGGTTGGGCTAAGCGCCGCGAACTGGCTAAACCGCCTGCTTATTGACAACATGTCGTGCTAATATCAAGAAGCTCACGTACCAATTAACCGTTTGTACATTTATACCACTTAATTCACTACCAACTGCCTACTTGCACTGCCACACGGTGCGCCACAGAGCGCCTTGTGGCGCATGGAGCCGTGCTGAAATGTGGAAAAAATGGCCGAATCAGGCAGAGAGTTAAAACTGCAAAAGTTCACGGAAATTGCATCAAAATGTTCGGTTGGTTTAAGGGAAAAGACAAGGAAAAGGTAAGCGATCCGAAAAGCACAGACAAGGACCTCCATTTGGCTGCTGCAAGTGCTGCTTCTGACCGCAATGCTGTCTCTGCATCTAAACTCGACAAAGTCAAGGGAGAATACCTCGACGAACTGCCGCCCAAATTTGAAGACGATGTGAAATTGAGGCGGTTCAGAGAGGCCGCTGAAGTGCAGCAGAACAAGGGAATGTTCCTCCAGGCTCTAGGATCAATTGGTGTCGACGATTTCATGCGGATTCCCTCCATCCCCTGCATGGGGCGGGCACTAGGAACCGGAGCAGCCATGGCGACCAGTGCCCTGATCGTAATGAGGGTCCTTTACAAGCGACCTATATCGCGGTCACGGAATTGGGGCGCGTTTGCATTCACTCTTGGATCAATTGCTTCTTGGGAGCAGTGCCGATTCCAACTCAAGAAGCTGAAGGAAATCAAAGGCAATTCACAGGTCCGTGTCGACGGCAGTTCCTAGGCCCCGGCCTTGACTAGGGACCCACTCGGCCAACTGTGGTGGGGACCTCTGCATGTATCGCTGCAGCAGCTCTGTTGTCAGCAGCTATTCTGCCGCAACTATTTTGTAATCAGCCCGTGGCTGCTGACTTGCGACTCGTGTGGCCGCATCCCTGCATCTCGGAGTACCAGTTGACCAGTCGAGCTGGACATGAACCGGCAGTTATATCCTGGACTCGAAGATCCTAATAGTCGAACAATCCGGGCCAAAGTTTGGATCTGGACCCATTGGGAGGCGTTACTGGTGTAAGTACTTTGAGGCGTGACGGTACCAATGCTGGATGGATCTGACTAGATCATTTTTATCTGCTGTATACTCTGTCAAGCATACTGCTACAACCGACGCAATTATGAGCTCTCTGATTGGAGTTGCGTCATTCACGTTGCTGGGGGCTCTGATTGTGATTTCCACTATCGGAGCAGTCATATTCTCTCCACTGCTGTTTGCATTTGCCGTCATCTCGTTCGTTGTGTGGATGGCGGTGCTCACTGCAATTGTGGGGTACCAGTACCGGCGACGAATGAGGCACCAGGGTCGGTTGAACCAGTTGCGGAACCGGGCGACTCTCCGGAATCGCCGAGACCAGTGGCGGTTTTTAGCCCAGACAGACGTTCGCCAGTTTGTCCCACAGGCTGATCTGGATCGAATTGAGGCTAGGCAGCGGGGCACTGCCCGAGGCGGCGACAGCTCTGACGGAGTCAGCCCGAGAACCGCTGGCGGCGGTGGCCATTATCAGGACGCGACTGGCAGCTCTACCCGAGGGCGCATGAGAATTGAGGTGTTGCCGACGCCAACGCCCACAGAAGGATCCGACCTGTTTAGTCCAGCCAATGTGGACCAGGGCGTCTCAGACCAGACCGAGGAGAGGGATCTTACTGGTGGAGAGGATAGCTACCGGGATGAAAGTCCCTCTCCATACCGAGAGACTTCGGGCGAGATTGACCAGGAGAATGGTGAATATGACACCAAACCGGCGCCTCTGGAAGCATCATGGGAGAAGGAGGCCGCCGTAGCTGCTGACCTAGAGCCTATTCCGGAGCACTCAGCAGGATTGCCTTAATGACTGCCATACTGAGTGCGGTCCCGAATGCGCCACAATGTAAATAAATTTATTGAATACATACCATAGTTGACATCGGAATACCTACCTGTATATTGCCAATTTGGACCTCCACTCAACCTCCACTCAACCTTCGCCCAGTAGCTTTCCTCCCCCCTAGCCTTTCCCCACTAGCCTGTTGCCTTTATCGGGATGATAGAATGTCTCATATATGCAAGGAAGCAAAAAAGCAACGAAACCAGCCACCCTCATCACCATTTAAAACTGCGACTGCACTGGCAGTAGTACACTTAGACTGTATGCCTCAGTGTCAGGGAACCACCAAAAAAGGACTCCGATGCAAGATAGTCGTTCCGACCGGCCAATACTGCAAATATCATGGAGGTGGCGAAGCTAAAGCTGGCTCATATATAGGCTCGTCGATCAGACTGGGCATGAGCCGGGATTCTCTGGCGACCAAACTCGATAAGCTCTCGTTATCTG
Organism: Blastobotrys peoriensis; assembly: GCA_003705735.3. Taxonomy (NCBI): domain Eukaryota; kingdom Fungi; phylum Ascomycota; class Dipodascomycetes; order Dipodascales; family Trichomonascaceae; genus Blastobotrys; species Blastobotrys peoriensis. Next base: position 169,696 of record PPJJ03000018.1, on the reverse strand, counting down.
GGGAGCCCAAGTCTGGGGCAACCAAAGGCTATGGATGGATTTATGTATACACACTCGCTGGAGTACTTAACGCCCATGTGTATAATAACGCAAAACAAAGGTATGAGCCACTTGCCGAGAGGCCCCCCTGGTACAGGTTTCACAGTCGGGACGACCAGCGGTATGGAGTGCTCATCAAAGTCGGGTACACAAAGACCACCCCCCACAGGCGACTGAGTCAATGGCAGGCGCAATGTCAGCATCAATTTCGGCTACTGGGACCTAAGGGGTCGCGAAACTATAAGGAGACAATGCAAGGATGGTGGACACGGTCACCAGAGGAGGCGGAAAGACTAATTCATCAGACTCTTCGCGCACAGTTTGGACAAGGCACAGTGTCGTGTGAGGGATGTGGTCAGGGCATGAGCCAAGCTGGAAAGCGTGGCGCGGGGTTGAAAAACAATGGTAGTACTGTGGTGAGTACTGGCAGTGGACACCGTGAATGGTTTCTGGTAGCTAAGAACCGGCTATCAGACGTATTCATTACCATTGACAATATTTGCGGTGCTGCTACCATCGGGCGTCCTAGATAGTAGGATTATACGTCTCATAATCTTCGGGCTGATCGGCGCATTCATTTGCCTGCATCAGTTCACTTTCCATGCAGTCGGAGCAGCCACAACTGTCACCATATTCCGGATATGGGTCGATTCCGCAGTCGTTGAGCGAGATGATTAGCTTGCCCAGCAAGTTCGCATGACACACTAGCAGGCGGAGGTTCTGATCCTGTTTTGACACCTCACGAGTCAATTTTGTTCGAACACATGCCACGAGCGAATAGGCGTCGTTTACGGTGGCCATTGGGCCTGAAGGACTGAGGAGGCTTCCGACTGAAATGTTCTGGCGAAGGTTAAACGTTGGACAGTGTTCAAGCTCAAGCAATTGAGTCAAACGCTAGGAAAATCTCCTTACGGTTGGGGACTACCTGGAAAGGACCCTCGGTGGTAGTGCTTGGTTTTACTGAGACGGTTGGTCAACAGTCGTCTCCGGGTTGAAATTAGTGAGCAATTGAAGGATCGGGCTACCCCTCCAAAGAATTGGCAGTACATGGCTTAAATACGTACCAATGGTGTCGTCTTGGCCGATGATCCACCGTTCGAAACTTAAACCTTATTTCATGAGCCCACTGGCGGAGAAGCTCGGGACAGGCGGAGAAGTACCGGGCACTGCTGGGGCCATAGAGTTAGACAGGCAGCCAAAGCGGTGCCACAGAGTACCCGCAGTGTCAGGCACGCGGCCTTCCGCAGGGGCGTTTGAGCCACAGGCATGGGGGCAGCAGGCAGTAGGCAGCGGGAAACTGGGTACCAATGGAATGGGACCGGGCAGACGAAGTACATGGAATTGCGGCGTAGGTAGATGGATTTAAGGTGCAGGCCACTGTGGTGTAGGTGTGGAAAAATGGTCTACACAAATGGCGGCTTTGTGGGTGCAAAATGTATGAATTGCGTAGTACCGCTATGTAACAGAGGCTATGTAACGGATGCGACATGTAGCGACTACAAAAACCCACCCTTTCACGACCGCCTAATACTGACAGTTCAGTACCGTATAATACTGTGCAATAATACGGGCAATGCTGACAATCGATGCAATATTATTCAGATATAATAGCGTTATCATCAAGTCATTATTCGTTAGCAAGTAGTGCCGCAATTGGCCGGTGTTGGAGGACACAGCTCTCGGCCGGCCTCACTCGTAATCTTCCTTGTCGGTAACTTCAATGGATATGAATCGAGTTCCACTCTGACAATCATAATAGTTATACGACGCATTGAGATTGGGTTCCTGTCCAAACAGATACTTCTCCTCGTGCTGATCCATCCCAAACTCGTCGTCGTCGCTATCGCTATCGCTATCAGATCCCAAGTCTAGGGACTGAACACGCTCGCGGCCGTCCAAATCAGTCACATACCCGCAGTAGGACCCTGAATGGGAATCTGTACCATCATCTTCATCACTATCGTACGAATCCACCTCCACCACTGGTGAAACGGTGAGTTTCGTAAGCTGCTTATCTTTATCCTTAGACCCCCTTCGTGAGCGACAGCCTGCCGTTAGTACGGGCACCGCCGCTGTACTGGCAGACACATTGCCCAATAGCACAGGCCCAGGTGTCGACACAGTTGCTGCTCCGGTCACACCTGGTGGTGATTGCGCGGGCTCAGCTTGGCCCCTGGCTGCTGCTCGATAGCGAGTTACTGCAGAACTGTATAATCGCCGGCGCTCCTTCTCTAGCTCTGCAGCTAACCGGTCAAAATGATTTGCCAAGCATGCTAGTCTTCTCAAATCGATTTCCTTCTTTGATGCCTCTCTTGTTAACTTTGACTTCGCCTGTTCGACTTGACGAAATTGGTCTAGTGATCTCAGATTGGCTAGCGGCCAATGGCGTTGACCAGACATCATCACGAATCCCACACGCTTTCAAACCACACAACCTCTTCAAGAGGCAGTACGGTAATGTGCTCAATTAGTGACAGGCTGAGTTATACATCACAATCGACCAGATGCTCGATATTTATTCCTCCCCCACCCCTCCCACTCTGATTGATCTATCTCGATTCCACACGGGTTTCGGCTCCTATTTCCGATCCTTTGGTATCTTAGATGCCGTGCCCCACGAGAGTGTCTTAGACCCTGAAAAAACAAGGGCCTATCGAAGCCACGCCGGAGAGCCGAGTCGGCGATGTTGCCCGGATATCAACCCAAGAATGGCAAGGTTCCGGGGCCAATTCAGACGACAGAGGAGGTAAGGGGGGTGAGTATTACGAATGTCTGTACGAGCCAAAGCTGTTATTGATTGTGGATCTAAACGTTAACCCACCATGGCAATGGGCCCCCGCCGGCAGATGGCTAACGGCGTTCGAACGGCTCACATGCTATAGATTGGAGGTTGCTAAATCACTGGACCGGAATGCTCTAGTGCCGGATATGAACAAGGTGGAAGCAGCAGTTAGCCAGCAAAAGGCAACCAAGGAAACATGGGCGGCGTGAAGCTCGACCGTTAGGGCAGTATAGCATACCACGCGCAGCCCAGCGCAGCACACAGTCTTAAGTGACAAGGCGATAAGGCGGCTCGTAATTCTCCAGCAGTATTGCAGAGCAGCGGCCAACAGTCAGTAACCATATTATACGCCGACCTATCACAAAAGCATGCGGTAACCTGGAGTAACCTGGAATACTTGCTACGCCTGATCCCAGTTGAGGGCCTCGATCCCAGGTTTCGAGATCCAGTGCTGTGGGATATGCCGCTACGGTATGGCGGCAATCTGAAATCTGGAAGTGACTTACCCGCTCTTTGTCCCTGATACACAGCCGTTACATCGACGGGTCCCTTGGATTGCTGTTGCTCTGCGTACCCGGTGCAGCAGTTTCAGTTCCAGTTCCTGCGGTACCTGTGGTGCTTGCGGGCCCAGCTGGTTGCAACTTGTGCTCGATGACCCTCAGCTTGGCTAGGTGGAGACTCACGTTATACATGCATATAATGCATAGATCGACAGATTTTCTGTCTCAGACCCACACATTATATGCGCCTCGTCCCCTGGCTCACACAAGGTGCGTATACTGGCGGTATCCGGGACAGGTATTAAGCGTCGAACTACTGAAGAAGGCGACAACACAAAGACTTTGTATACACACTCCGCAGGCACTCAGGATAGTACAGTTGGGACAGCACTATGGCATAATCAAGACTACCATTTGTAACTGTTAGACGATCTTGCCGCCCTTAGCGTATAGTATAATGTCAATTTAATGTTATAGTAATATCGGATAGTTCTAGCAGGTATATAATAGACTGCTATCGGCCATAGACGGCGCTCTCGAATCCCCTTGCTGGACGAACCTTGACTGGCTTAGTCTCAGTTATGCAGCAACTAGAATCGGACTAACTTCATCCGCTTTGGTTGCGGCTGCTTCATTAGCCTCAACTAGCTTGGGCGCCCACTCAAGCTGGGTTTGAGTCCAAATGGGCTTGACCTTGCCAACTGGCTCTCCAACGCCACAGAGACCGCCTTCAGCCTTCCAGTCATTGACTCGCTTCAAGTCCAAGCTCGTAAACACGTCGTCCACTGCAGCGATCAACTCATCGCTCAGTTCCTTTCCGTGCCCAGGCGTAGGGGTGATTCGCAATCGCTCATGGCCAATGGGAACAGTGGGGTAGTTGATGGCCTGAACATAGATGGAGTGCTTCTCAAGCAGCATATCAGACGCCTGCTTGGCCTTTTCAGCGCTGCCAATCAAAACAGGTACAATGTGGGACGGGTTAGGAACCACGGGAATGCCTCGCTTCTCAAACTCACCCTTGACATATCGAGTATGGGTTTGCTGGTCCACTCGGCGCTGAGGAGTCTCCATTTGGTACTCAATGGCTGCTCGGGCTCCCGCCATTACCGCAGGGGGCAATGAGGTGGTGAAAATGAACCCCGGGGCATACGATCGCAACCAATCAATGTACTTTGCATCACCAGCAATGTATCCACCCACGCATCCATATGCCTTGCCCAGCGTGGCAGAAATGATATCAATTCTGTCCATGACGCTACGCTTGATAGGGGACCCAGAGGGCCCGTTAGTGTCTCGCTCCGATTGGGCCCAGAAGTCAAGGTGCTCGGCAACCCCAGCCCCATGAGGGCCGTACATGCCAACAGCGTGAACCTCGTCCAAAAACGTCAATGCGCCATACTTCTCAGCCAGGTCACAGATCTTCTCAATGGGCGCAATCGATCCACACATGGAGTAGACCGATTCAAAAGCAATCACCTTAGGGGTGCTGACTGGATATTGGGCAAGCTTGGCCTCAAGATCCTGGACATCGTTGTGGCGGAAAATGACCTTCTTGGCCCCAGAATGCCGAATCCCCTGAATCATCGAGGCATGGTTGCTCTCGTCAGAAAAGTAGACCAGGCCGGGGATCCGCTGGCCCAGCAAAGTGAGTGCCGCGTCGTTGGCGACGTAGCAGGACGAGAACACCAATGCTCCAGATTTGCCATGAAGCTTGGCGGCCGCTTCTTCCAGCTTCACAGCGTGGGAATTGTGGCCGGCGATATTACGCGTACCACCAGCGCCTGCTCCGTACTTATCCAAGGTATTGTGCATTGCACTTAGTACCTTAGGATGCGACCCCATGCCAAGGTAATCGTTGGCGCACCAAACGGTGACCCGGTCCTTCTCGGCGACACCATGAGCTCGGGGGAACTCAGTGGCCAGCCGATTGATGTTGTTGAACACTCGATACGACTTGTCCTGGCGTTTCTTTTCCAATTCCGATTGGTATACGCCGCCGTAGTCAAACGGACGAGGAGCGGGGCGCATTTTGGGCATGTGACGCCCCCCCGCCAACGAGGATCGGACAGACCCGAACTGCGAGCGGGTCTCTGCAATACCGCGGGCAGAGGCGGTCTTTGCACCAGTAGCAGAGGCCACTACAGAAGCAGCGGCCTTAGCATTGGGGGCCGCAGTGGCGGACCCGCCGGTACCTCGAAACTCGTGACCAACAAACGCATCTCGCTTAGTGGAGTAGGACATGGCCTGACCCATCACCGGGCATTGCGAAGCGACCGTTGGCAGCTTTGAGGTAGTCGAAAGCTGGCGCAAAGTAGTGGTAGAGGCCGAGTGCACAAACGGACACATGTTTTTGGCCTGACGCACGATTTCCATCTTCATTGTTGCAAAAGGGTGACAAATGACAGAACAAAAAACCGCTGACTGCTGGCAATGAAAAACAAAAAAAGGTCAACAAAATATAAACCGTAATGGGCCTTAACAACCAGAGCAGGAAATCCAGATTGCCTTGAGATTGTCCGCTTTGAGCACTGATCCTGAGGAGAAAAAAAGATCCAAACAGTCAAACCGTCGTCTCTTTATACTGCCGTCAGTCTCCACTTTAGTCCCGTTTACGACTTGTCTCCAGGGTTGCAATCTCGAAACACTCGACTGTAATTTTATTTCCATTCTTCACTGACAACCCTAACCCAGTTGCCTATTTAGGTGGGGTCCCGAACCGCCGATTCCTCAACTCACCGGGCCGAGCCAATCACAGCGCTGCGAATTGTGACCCACCGAGCCATAAGCATGTGCGGATTAGTAAAAAAAATAGTGCGGCCGCCGGGGGGTGGGGCTGGAATGAAGCGCCATTGCAGGCCAATTGCAGGGTTCCAAAGGGGCCAAAAGGGGGCAATATGGTGGGGAAGTATGGAGGATTGAACGGACAGCCCGACGTGAGGACTCAGTGGAACAGGGCCACGCAGACATTGCAATTATGGAAGTCTGAGTGGCCAAGAGATTAGATATTAGATAGGATAAGATAAGATTGGCTCCGGAGTCCATAACCGTACTGCTAAATGATGGCTAAATGGTGAAGGGCTGACGTGATGTCAAGACATAGTTTATTAACTAATGTCTGAGCCGGATCCGGCAGAGCCCCTGTTTCACCTTAAAGGCTCACGACATCGGACTGGTCGTATACCTGGAAGTGGTACTAGAGTGGGCCCAGGACTAGACCTCAAGAGGGTGGGACTAGGGCAGATAGGTGATGGGGTGGGAGGCGATTGAGGGAGTGTGTGTGGGGGGTGGGCCTGTGACAGGATGATGACAGAATGGTATGTTTGGGTGGGACTCGTCTCAACTCGAGGCAGAAACAGGCCAAAAGAGGCTCAATTGGGGTCAGGGAGATCCAGAAATGGCCAGAGGGCACTGTAGGGCCTCGCGAAGGGGTCAAAGCTGCATTTGGGTCTAAACTTGATTCCGGCCGATTCAAACTGGATCCGTACTGGATCTAGACTGGCGAGCCAAGCCATGCCATGCCAGGCGTGCAGCAGCGGAGCCAGTAGTATTGCGCCGTTGTGCAGCGATGGCTGGTGGAGTTAGCGCTTCAACCTGCGACCGGTCTGGGCGCCGAGTCAGAATTAGCATACTAATTGCGGATTGGACCAGCAGCCCGGATGGCTGCCAGGGTGATTGCTGCCGCTGTTATCTACAATTGTGCGGCGGCCGCCGGGCATCACTAGATGCGATTGAGTTATCAGATGTAAAATTGTATCAAATTGAGTACTGATTCGGTAATCGATTAGATATTATACCACCAGCTGCGCTAGTGCTTGTTCAAGAAATCCTCAATCGTGCTGTTAATCAAGTCCGGCTTCTCCAATGCCGCCAAATGTCCTGTCTTTGGCAACACTAAATACTCTGCGCCCAGAGCGCGCGCCATTACTTCGGTCTCAGCATTGGTAAATGTACGGTCTTCTTCCCCGGCAACCACTAGCACAGGTACCGATGCCAGCTTGAGCAGCTTTGTAGTATCAGGGCGGCGGGTGACGATGCTCTCAATACAAATTGCGGCAGATGACACGCGGTTCGCATGGATTGCTCGTTTGACCTGAGCCACCACCTCCTTGTTGGTGCTAACAGCAGTGGGCCCAAGGAACGCCTTGACCGATTCACTCTCAAGCGGCCAAGGGAATCCATTGAGGAGGCGGCCCGCAGCCACAAACACCTTGAACTTGAGAGCTTGGTAGTACCCGGCTTCTGACGCAGTACAATTCATCAGCACCGCTGCTTCCACCCGGTTAGGATAAAGGGCCGCTACAAGGCCCCCAGTCATGCCTCCCCAAGAATTCCCCACAAACACGCACTTGTCGACTCCTACATGGTCCAGCACCTGGATCACGCACCCCGCGCACTCGTACAGGGTGAATACCTCAGTAGCAGCGGCACTTTTGCCTTGGCCAGGCGGATCGATAACCACAGTTTTGAATCCGCGCTTGTTGAAGTAGTCAACTTGATCGTCCCACATGTACCCAGCCAGCAGCAAGCTGGGCCACAGCACCATCGTTCTGTCGCCCCTGCCAGACACCCTCACATCGAGGTCACCGAGAATCGTGGACACCTTCATTCTCTATGTCGCCAGCCTTAGTCGAGCAATTGTGTTTGATCAAGCTACAAGGGGCTCCAAAAGCAAGGATGAGGCAGCGCTTAACCTGGATAAGATCGGGGCCGGGAAATTGTATGGGGTAGTTCGGAGCTTCAGCTGATCTGGGTTGGCCAGGGTCGGTGCCCCGCACTTGCTCCAATCATTTTTGCGGGGTATCGATCGGATTCCCGCGCGATAGGCCCTGGTACTACTATATTCGGGAGAGCTGGACAACGAACCCTGAAAACGCGGGGGCGGAGATCCGCTCAATTCTGGCAAAAGTGCAACGAACTGGAAGCTGAATATGAGATGGAGGGCCCCATGGAAGCTTGGTCAATTGATATGGCCTTGAAATGGCATTCGAAAGGCTTTGTATTACCGGTGTTACTGGTAGGGTCGGAAAGTCAGTGCTCTTCCACCTCCTTCACACCCTCAAGATCCCCCCAACCAAGCTCATAGTGTGCTCGAGTAATCCCCAAAAAGTCTCAGTGGCTGCAGGAAATGACGGGGTCGAAGTGAGGTACTGGAATTACAACGAACCCCAGTCAGTGGTCAAGGCGTTTGAAGGAGCGGACCGGCTGCTACTGGTGTCATTTCCTTCAATTGAGGTAGAGCCCCGAGTCCGGTTTCACAAACTTGCCATTGACGGTGCGATTGAAGCAGGAGTCAACCACATCTTTTACACATCATTGGCGTTCCATGGCGCCCCTACCGACGCCCCTGTTATGGAGGCGCATTCGGCGACCGAGGAGATATTGCACCAGAAGCGTGACACAATTACGTACACGATTATACGAGAGGGTCTGTACGCAGACACCTACCAAGACTACTGCGGTTTTTTTGACCCGCAAGCGGCAATGAGAAACGAACCCAACTCTCGCAAGGTAGTGATACCTGTAGACTTCCAAGCCGGTGTGCTTCAATCGCCCAGCCTGGGGTCTCTGAAGAAGCTGCTAATACGAGTTACTACCCATTTGCCATTTGGGCAGTCCCTTCTGTACTACGTAATGCCGTCCCTACCAGACGCCAAGAGTATCGGACAAATAGCCCTGACTAGCATTGACGAGCTTGGAGAAGGCACTGCGCACGTCATCACTGGTGATGGGTATGAAAATGCAATTGTCACTCTCAGCAATACGTCGTCGGTGTCAATTGTCGACATGGTCGACACCATCAATCAGACTCTCAAAGTGAGCCCTCCCGTGACTCTCAAAATGGTGCCGGAGGGAGAGTTTATGGATTTTCAACTCCAAAGAAACCTCAATTACCTCTACAACACTGGCCCGAAAGTGTTTCTCACAATGGCTGTAGGCGCCAGTCGCGCCATTGTCAAGGACGAGACGTCGCCCCGAGGGAACCTACTTGAGCAAGTGCTAGGAAGGAGACCCAAATCTGCCCGAGAGGTTATCCGACACCAAATAGAAAACGCAATTGCCCAGATCTAGATCAGCAGCAGCAGACAATATAATACAATATCGCATATATGTTGCTGGATCCTCTCAAAACATAGCTAAAAATACAATCAAACAGTTTAATCAGCTACAGAAGTTCAAGTATACTACATCTATAACTGCCTATTGTTCATACCACAATGGCGGGTCTATGAAACAATTGCCATCACCTGCTATTCTGTCCACTCACACTCCTTTTATTTGGAATTCCAGGCCCAATCTACAAAACGCCTTGATTGATTCTGTATATACTACGTATCACGTCTCAGGTAAGGACCCACCTTTCCTGGTTAAGGAATATTTGCCGTTTCAGCATCTACGTGTTCATGTAGGTGGAAGAATCAATTCCCTCTTCAGGGAATGGCGCAATGTTGACCTCAAACCGTTCCTGGATCTTCTCCAGTACCTTGGCATCCTCGTCAGTGGAAACAAACGACACAGCAATACCCTTGGTACCGAATCGACCAGCTCGACCAACTCGGTGGAGGTACTGATCGGCCTCGGGGGGCAAATCGTAGTTGACGGCCAAGTTGATTCGCTCAATATCGATTCCTCGTCCAAACACATCGGTCGAGACACAGATTCGCTTGTTGAACTCCTTGAAAGACTTGTATCGGGCAATTCGCTCCTCCTGGGGAATGCCGGAGTGGACGGCAATACTGGGGAAGCTGCACTCATTAAGTAATCGCGACAGTTCATTAGCTCGGCCCACTGATTTGACAAAGATAATAACCTGGTTGAACTCGAGCAGATCGAGCAACTCGTTCAACTTTCGGTTCTTCTCCTTCTCAGCAAGCTTCACGTAGTACTGCTGCAGACCGTGCAGAGTCAGCTTGGCCTCATCGTCAACATAAATCTCCAGCGGGTTCTGCATAAACTTCTTGCAGATGGGACGAATCTCCGGAGCCAAAGTGGCAGAGAACATCATAACCTGCTTTTGCTGAGGGGTGGCTCGGAAAATCTCCTGGACATCTCGTCGCATATCAATAGCCTCCAGGACCTTGTCACACTCATCGATAACAAATGTCTTGAGGTTGTTGAGACGCAAGTGCTTCTCTCGAACCAAGAAGTTAAGTCGTCCAGGAGTAGCCACCACAATGTGAGGGGCAGTATCCTTGTTCTTAATCAGCTCAGCATCCTTCTGGAAAGGAGTTCCACCATAGAACACAGCGGTTCGAACGTCAGGAAGGTACTTGCTGAATCGAGCGTACTCATTCTTGATCTGGTACGCCAGTTCTCGGGTGTGACACAGCACAAGCACCGAAACCTCACCTGGAACTGGGTCGATCTGCTGCAAAGTAGATAGAACAAACACAGCAGTCTTTCCCAGACCGGACTTGGCCTGACAAAGAACGTCAGTTCCAAGAATGGCTTGGGGGATACAAACCTGTTGCACTGAATGTTAGTATTTTCGTCGTTTCAAACCAAACTCCCTCCACGCCTATTCTAGCAAATTGATGATTGGGGTATTGGTATCTTTAGGGTAATGACAACTGTGGGGTATCGCCTGTGGTATCACAATCACTTACCTCGTCATCATTATATCAAAGTCGGTCATATCATCATCTTATCACATCTCAAGGAGAGATGCAAGTCACTCGATCCAGGTAATACTGCAGATGAGATCCACTGTAACGTCCAGAGAGTAGGGATGGTCCATCGTAAGTTTGGAGGGCAACCTGCACACACAGTGCGTTCCCCTCCCGCTGCTGACTCGAAGAAATCCAGGAGAACCCGATTCTTCAAAGCTGTGAGCCGCTGAGGGCCGAGCAGTTCTGAACGTTGAGAGCTGAGCTCCACGAGAGACAATTGCCACGACGGCTAGCCTCTCTAATCAACGTATCCAGGTATAGCGGACGTAGCCGGACACCTGGTTTGAAAAGACTTATTGACTTGTTGATATTGTGCAACCAAATAGAAAGGCCCATAGAAGAAGCATCGCAATGCTCATGACCTCTCAAATGCTTGGTTTAGGAGTGATTGTTGTTTCCACAGGTCGTAGTCGCCATCACATAAGGTGATACCTCGCCAGAATCATCAAAATGCATCGAATTGCGCCCCTTCACTGGGCTCTAGCACCGCATAATTTTACTAACCTTCGGACGGATGCTCGAATCCGGCATCGGTGATAGCTCGCGACAGCTCAGGCTTGAGCAAGAAGTCCTTAAAACCAGTAGAGTGGATTCCGACATAAGACCCCTTCTTGTCTCCGTTGTCGGCAATCACAGCACTCTTGTCATCAACCTCCTGGGCTGGGACGGTAATCTCCTCATCGGAGTAGTCGAGGAGCTCCTCTTCAGCGTTGTGGGACATATTTTCTCACAAAAATTTCACCAAATATATAGAGAAGGGTGTGTTCTTATAGTTGTTGAATCAAAAAAGACACCGGCTTTTTTCGATACAACTAGGGAAGTCGGCTCAAGAGAATTAATTCGAATGGAATCGGTTGGAATGTCGCACGCGTACTCCTTCACTTACCCTTAGAACAAATAATCTAAGAACGCGTATGAAAAATATGAGTGACAAGTGAAAACCGACCAGAAGACAATCGAAAAATACAAAAACTGACAGCGCGCGGCTCGCCACCGCATCCCGGTTACCCGGACGACTACGGCAAATGAGAGTCACGTGGTGGGAGACCGAAGCCCAGGAGTGTGGAGATTTGAGACACGGAAGTGTGGGTGTCTTAGATTTACGACAGAAAAAGAAAGGTGTGGAAATCCGGAGGTAGTCCAAATGATGGGCACATGATGGCGAGGAGTCGAGTACGGAGCCGGAACTTTTAGGGCCAGTCATTGAGACGTCAAGATGTGGGAGCGTTCAAGTGGCTTGGAGCGCTAGTGGCCCGTCAATTCGGCTGGAATTGCGTGTGAGGGGGGCCAGTTGCGCTGCAGATCAGTGGCAGTTTCGCAGTATCAAATGGAAGCGATGACAGTTTGATTGACTGGAGCTCTGAGGTTGTCAAGCTGCCTGTTTCTGGTTCAACGCAAAATTCGTGCCAAAACTGCAGGTACTACTGTATCCATGTATGGCGGCTTTAAGACTGCGCCATGTCTCTGGTGCTTCCAATAGCTTTACGCACCTTGGTACAACTTGACCGCACTTGAGCCATCCAAGAGCCCTGGTGTCTGCAGCGCTGCTTAGGCTTGCTGCTTAGGAAGGTAAAGCGATAAAGGACTGAGTCAAACTGAGCCTCTGTGTCACGGGAATTGGCTGTAGTGGCAGGTTCAGAAGAATAGTTACATGCCTATGCAATTGTCGATCTGCTCGCTCCTGAGTCCTGCATGAGATGAGAGACATTGTTTGTGTGTTTAAGATATTTTCGAGTTCCTGAACCCAAATAATAAGCGATGAATAGTTCATGCAGTCGTTCGTATTCACTGCATTTTCTGCACATTCTAAGACAATTGAAGACATGGCCGTGATATTATGGTTCTGTTCATTGTCGTCTATTGAAGGAGCAGTAGTACATGCCTGTTGCTGCCTGGAATCAGGCCAAGGAAGTATGGCTTCCCTGCCGACAGAAAAGCATTGGAATATCAAGTACATATCCTGGTATCCTGGTTCTAGGTGGCGCCGCAAAAGGTTACAAAATCTGTAATGTATGGCTTGATGGCCGCTTGGAACTGGTCGAGCTTAATCCAGCCCAGTCCTTTGGTTGATCGAATAGGGGCCCCAGAGTACAGTACCCGGACATAGAGCTCATTGCTCACTCGCCAAAGCTCAATTGCAATGTTGGATCCCATACCTGGCCAACGCAACGTCTCAATGCCTAGCGCCCCTGCCAGCGGTCCGATATCGCCGTCATGCGCGAACGTGTGAGCAAACTTTATTCCGCTCTTGCCTGACGCTGCATCTGCTAGAGCCACTGAGATCTCTTGTAGAAATGGACCCTCGGTTGCAGTGATGTACCCCGTAGCGTTGGATTGGGCAACCCAGTAGTAATTCCACTCCCAGTCACCATTGAGGAAAGTTTGGTTGGCCTGTGTCTCGGAAATACAGTTTGACGAGTTGTGCACGCTACAAGGCAACGCGTATTCATTACACAGCCTTCCTTGAAAGTTGTCAGCGTAGTGATCGAAAGTCTGTGTCCATGCAGATGATGACGATGCGTTCGTGACAGAGTTGAGGGAGGCTTGTAAATCTTTGACCGCGTCCAAGTGACCTTTCCACTCAGCTGTTTGGGTATACGCCTGTTGGTATGCAGTCCGAGCTGGACATGTGAACCCAGAGTTGATTGTGTCAATTCCGTTGGGTTGTTGGTGAAGCGGGACAGACCCTTGGAACGACGGCCAAATGCCTTTGATCACTGAGGTCGCGGTGAGCTCAGTAAGCGTGGACTCGGAACTACGAAAGAACACTGAACTGTCCGGGATCTGGGGTAGAAACTTGAGCCGACTCCCGTACACAGACCACAAATCAGTGCCGTGTATGTACGCGTCCTGGGCTCCGCCTGCAGTCAATTGAGGGAATTGGCACGTCCCATTAGTATAAGATTCGGCAAACGGGTTGAGTGGTGACAAATATGTTTGGAGGTATGCGTCAGTCCCTTCCTGTACACCTTGCTGGTCGGTAGTCGGCGCCCACCCTGCCTTGAAGTTGTCGCAATTGTACTCGCCAGCTTCGCCATTGGGGAAAATGTTATATGGCGTCCGCTTGTGGTGTCGCTGAATATACTGGACGTATACCAGCCCATCAGCAGTAGCATTGGGAGGTAATTCATAGTGACTTGCCTTTGGATGAGGCATGTAGCAGTAGTTGTAAGTCCCCCACGCGATCCCAGACTGAGACGGAGAGAACGCACCCGCGGTACCGGTCTTAAAGAAGTCCACTCCGCTTATGTTAGGGTAGAAACTGTCGACAATTGCCGGATCAGGGAACTTGGCCGGTTGAAGATCCTTCGAAGCTGGCAACGACTCGCCCAGCGTTGCGGCCCCGTACATTGCTACAAGGCTAGCAGCTTGAAGACGGACCATTGTGATGATATGAGAGTACAAATATACCAAAACAGCGCCCACAACCGCCAGGATACCCAACTGGAGCATTTTGAATGCGCGGGCACCCCAGCTATATATACCAGATTCTCACTCTTTCCTGCTTCAGGTTGCCTTGAACTGCATTATTACGCGACGGCCCCCCCCCAAATTTCAGTCTAGAAGTTGTCTCAGACCCTGCACCCCCAACCTACGGCCGAGAGCGGCTCTATTAAACGTGAGACATCATGCACGGGACACAGTGATTGGAAGACAGTGGATACGAGCAGTGGGGGGAAGACTGAAAGCGATTGCTATTTCAAAATATGCTTGGAATTTTGGCCGCAGTTTGTTGATGATAGTGATGTGTGCTCGTATCAGAGGCAGCTGTACAGCGATAGTCAGCATTCTCTGTTTCAAGTACAGAAATTGCCGCCTAGGCATCGAATTGGGCCGATTTCAAGAGCAATAGAGAAGAATCAACTCGTCAGACTAAACGCTGGCCGTCTAAGGGCCAATATGTGATGATAACTCCCTGTGATAGACTCCTGAATTTATACGTACAGCCCTCCATTCATCGCCGGCTTGAATTGTCGCTTCGCCTTCTACGTCATCTGCGTGCAACCTCTCGATTATTGAATCAAGCCCAGCAATTCTAGCGTCATGACTATAGTATCGACGTCTGGGAAATTGTCAATAATATGCTCTTCGCTTTTTTTTCGTCTCTAAACGTCAAGTACTGCACATTGTCCGTATCGGGATACTTCTATGGGAGTGTGTAGCTAAAAAACTCACGGCGGTTCGCACATCTCATTGCATTGCCTTCAAATTCATCGAAGTCTCGTGGCTTTTTCCTTCATTATCGAAAAATCGTCGTTGAGCACTCCTCTTCCGGAACCTCGATTTCAATTGAGCCATATCCATACAATCCAACGGCCCCCAATTGTTCTTGCTCTCGCTGTAATCAGTGCCAGCGTCAGTGACAGTACCATTGACAGTGCTGAGGACGGTACTTGGCCCTATCCATCCAACATTAACGCTTACTATCATTGACTACTCATTACCTATCGTTTCTCATTATCTCTGCTGTTGCTGCTTGATCTCTTGCAGCCGTGAAAGTGCCTTGGGGTGCTTCTGAGCAGCAGCCTTGAGGTACCATCGCCTTGCTTCTTCGGAATCAGATCGAACACCAATTCCAACCTCACTGAAGTATCCCAACGCATATTCCGCCTTCGCTAGCCCCTTCTCTGCTGCTCGCCGAGCCCACAAGTACGCTTCAGTATCGCTCTGCTGCAGAATGCCCTCAGACCCTGTCAAATACCACCCACTAAGGGCCAATTCGCTCTCCGGCTCGCCCTTCTCAGCAGCCTTGGAGTACCATGCAATCGACCGCTTGGGGTCAATTGTACACCCAAGCGTGCCGTACTCGTACGAGCACCCCAGTCTAAACTGCGACGGCGGGTAGCCAAGTTTGGCCGCCTTGAGGAACAGATCAAACGCCTTCTTTTCGTCGCGCTGAATCACCGTGGCCGTCCCATGCTCATTGACCGCACTCATGTCCACATTGTCGACTCGCTCGTACAGCAAACCCAGCTCATGCACCGCATGAGGGGTATCGACGTCGGCGCGGTCCGCTGCTCGTTGGAGCCAGGTCACTGCCTCAGCAAAGCTCTTTGGCTGACCGAGGTTCCCATGAAGCGAAATCATCCCCAGCTTGTACATTGCGCTGACATCTCCAAGCTGCGCAGCCTTGGTGTAGTAGGTGAGCGCTTTGTTCGGGTCGCGTCGAGTACCGGCTCCAAGCTCATTGCACACCGCAACTCGATACGCTGCCTCGGGCTGGTTCAACTTGGCCGCTCGCATGTACATGTCGTAGGCCTTGTCATAGTCGACCTCTAGCCCCATACCTCCTGAGCTGTAATTTGACGCCAAAAAGAACATTGCATCGGGGTACTGATTCGAATTGAGCTTCTTGACAATCTTGTACGCCTGGCTCGTCCACGACTCGCGGTTCTTCTTTTGCGCCTTGTGATCAGCATGCCCGCTTCGGCTGGGGGTATCAGGATCGGAGTATGTTGACGCCAGAACCGTGCCAGCCTCTACTAGCATCTTGGCCAACTTGAGCTGAGTTTTGGGATCGTGGATTCTAATTTTGGCCTGGGCTCGAACCGCTTCGAACGATTCCACTGTCAACGGCTTGTCTTTTTCAGTCTCACTCACGACCTCAGTAGGGTTCGCCTCATCGTATTGACGTCTAGGCGGTGGTTTCTCCCCGCCAGGACCGCCAGCAAAGCCAGGGCCCGGCCCAGGGCCATTCTGCGGCGGAACCATACCTCCAGGACCGCCAATTCCAAGCCCTCCAGCCCCCGGAGCCGCAGGCGCCCCAGGGCCACCATTAACAGGCCCGCCAGGCCCGGGTCCAGGCCCCATAGTCGGGCCCCGTCCATACGATCCTTGCGGCCCTTGCGGTCCGGGAACTTGCGGTCCCTGAGGGCCCTGCCCTTGTGGTCCTGGTGGCCCCTGGTGTCCCGTGGGGCCCTGCCCATAACCTCGCGGCTCTGAATGTCCCATTCGTCCTGCTGCTACAGCTCCTACGCCGGCCGCTAGTGCCTGATTCGTTCGGCCATTATATCCATCGTCCCGTTGAGAATAAGGTTGGGCCTGAGAATTGGGGGCACCAGAGCCGTGGCCAGGGCCAGGGCCAGGGCCTGAGCTTGAAACAGGACCCGGGCCAGGAGCAGGGCCGCCGTTAGGCCCTGAATACCCTCCATACGGCCCTTGGGGACCTGGGTATCCTTGGCCCTGCCCAGACGCTACATATGGGTCCGAATGTTGCGGTGATCGATTGCCATGTGAGCTGTCAGAGGACTGCGATGCTGTCTTCAGTGGCTGAATGTTAGACTGGTAAGGCGATTGTCCTCCAGCACTCAATGGCGGCACTGAGTCAGTTCTAAATGTGCCGGAGCCTTGAGAAGAGTGGGGGCCAGATTGGCCAGAGCGAGTGCCCTCCTCTCCATCCAGGTACATGTTTACCAAATCCATAGAGTTGGTACTAATTTGAGACAGTCTTGGAACTCCGCCTGCGTTTGGACCTGGATCACGGCGCCCATCTCGCCCATCTCTCCCATCTCTGGCCGGAGACCGCTGCCCACCTTTCGGGTCGGCCTGGGTTTCATGACTCGGAGAGCTCTGGCCAGGGTGTCGACCGTACGGGTTGTCATTGTACGTTACCTCCGCCCGAGGGTCTCTAGGGGCCGCCACCTGTGCGTCTCTTTGTGGCTCTTTTTGAGCCAGGTACCCAGGAGCACGAGTAGGGCTTCTATTCGATTGAGTTTGAGGCTGTCCATAAGTCAAATGCTGCTGAGGATACTCCGGGTGAGAACTGGGTTGTGAACCGGGGTGAGAACCAGGCTGGGTCGGCTGAGTAGGTTTGTAGCCAGAATTTTGGCCTGGAGCTTGTTCCTGGATGCCTGGGCGAGGAAGACTCGGGTCGGATCCATACTGGCTGTTATAATCGGATCCAGAGTACTGAGGCGACTGGTATGGTGCGGTGTGCGCAGGAACAGGCGCAGGCAGAGCATTTGGGCCACCGACAGGACTGGAATTTGTCGGTGAAGAGTACTGCGCCGGTGGAGCAGCGTACTGGTTACTCGGTGGTTGTTGAGCTGGTGCCGAAGCTGGCGCTGGGGGATTCTGAACCGGAGCCGGGGCAGCTGCTGGGTATGGTTGAACGTTCGTCCCGGGGGGGCTAGTGTATGATTGCGGGTGCCCACTAGGCCCGGGGCCAGCGGGATACTGTCCATTTGGCGCCGGATACGATTGTACTGGCTGCTGGTGTGCCTGTGGTTGCGGGGGTTGTGACTGCTGTTGTGGTGGCTGTGGCTGCTGCTGCTGCGGCCCGTAATATGGCTGTTGTGGCTGGTTCTGAGGCGAATTGTGCATCTGCGGATGGGCCTGCACCGGGGCAGATGACTGCCGCGGTCGGTAGTCATACTGATGCTGCTGGGGCGGTGGTGCCGGAGCTGGTGCCGGAGCTGGTGCTGGAGCTGGAGCGGCCGCGGGTGCTGGGGCAGGCACGGGAGCAGGAGGGCCCTGTTGGTGCTGAGGATATCCATACTGATCTGGCGGTGGCTGAGAATAGAATTGGCCCCGAGCAGCCGGCTGTGCCGGCACATGTTGTTGTGGAGGAGAGACACGATTGTATCCTCGTTGGTCGTGACCCTGCCCCTGGTTCTGGTAGCCATAGTCTTGGGACTCTGGATGTCGAGACGCATATGGCAATACAGGGGGTCCAGGGTGCTGAAGATGATCTTGTCGTGGTGCCGGGTCTCGTCGGTAGTCAGGGTGAGGCTCAGGTGACCCATAGGCACCGTGAGACGCGACTCGCGGTTGCAAATTTGGAGCATCTCCTAGCGACATGTCCCTCATTGGCGCCACCAAGTCAGGCTGGGACCGTGAACCGTAGGGTTGGACGTTGGCAGGCCCGGAAGCGCCTCGATGGTCAGTAAATTGAGGCCGAGGAGCTGATTGGTAAGGATATTGATTATAACCCTGAGGGGGAGCCCCTGGTGCCGGCGCCCCTGGACCTCCCTGCGGCCCTGGGTAATGCCTTGGAGCCTGATGCTGGGGTTGATGATGCTGCTGAGGCTGCGCAGGATACGGAGGCTGGTTGTAATTCGACCGGGGAGGATATGAGCCAGGACCTGGATCGTTGTAATACCCGTTTGAACCGCCGCTGTGCCCATTCGACCGGTAGTCGCGACCAGGAGGAATCTGCATTGGAGCAGGAGCAGGAGCGGGCTGGCCAGGGTACGCGCCAGGACGAGCAAGCTCCGGGGGAGGGTTTTGGTAACGGTCTACCATGGGCATTGGGATTTGGCCAGGACCGTAGACGCGATTAGAGGTATTTGGGGGCGGACCGCCTGATCTTTGAGGTTGAGGCTTTGGATTAGGGTTCCCAAACGTCTCTTTTTTCGGAGAACGATAGTCGGCGCCAAACATTGGCGGCCGAGCCTTGCTCATGACGGATCAGGGCAGACGGGTCTAGTTAGTATGTGGGATGCGCGAGGCGAGAGGCACACTTGGTTCTTCATACTTACCAATCAATCAGTCACTAGTCGCCCCAGACCTCTGTGTCGTAGCTGTCAGTGTCAGTAGTTGGTTCACGCTCGTATTCTGTAAAGTCTCGTCCTGCGTACGCTGTATTTCGTTCTGTTCGTGCTGTGTTGTTCAATGTTTGTGTCGTGATTTCCGGAATCAGTCTAGCACGCCTGACCTTGTGACAACCTGTGAAGCCTGAACGGTCTTGAAGGATAATGCGAAATGCGAAATGCGAAGGCCGAAACGATACCTCAACTGTCCGCGGGCTGGTCGCACGGTTCCGTACAATTCAACTGTCCTGAGTCTATCGTATCGAGATCGGAGAGATCCTTGTTTAGGCTGCAAATCTCAGCTGTCCGTCGCTCAGTCGCCAAATGTAACGTTTTGCGGCTCAGATCTGGAGATTTGGGGGTAAAAGAGCGGGGATTTTCGGTCAAGTCACGTCTCAAGCCCGTCGAGACAATGTCTTTGCTCTGCTGTCTGTGCTAGAAGCCTGTCGCAGCGCCAGTGTGCGGTTTGCCCGGTTCAGCGCCAAATTTCACTGACCCCGCGCTTTGGTGTGCAAATTCTCCCCGCGCTTTTTCGGCCCAAACATGTTAGCGGCCGGGAGCCGGGGCGTCGAAGCGCGTACGGCTGCGGGCGTGCGCGGCTACGGAATGAGTATATAAGAGGGGACGCGACGAATTCAGTAAGGGAGGAACGAGGGACGGGAATGGTGGAGAGCTGGCGAGTGCAGTGCAATGGAGGTTGAAGGTGTTTTTGTGGCGGCGCAGTGGCAGATCGTGGCGGTTCTCTGGAGGTTAAGTGCGGTTCCGTACGATCACTTAGTGGTTGCGTAACGGCTCTCCGTACCGATCCGTACTACTCCAGCGACGAAAGGCAGCCTGAGGTGCAGGTGCATTTGGGTACCGTGCAGGTGCGCAAGCGCCAGGCCGGCCCGGATTGAAATAGCAAGAGACTGGAAGAGGGTGAAGGACTGCGAACTGAGCTCCAAGTGTATGTTGCCTATGGATTGACTAGCTAGGATGGTATGGTACGTTGGTAGACTGGTGTATAATGTTGGCTCGGTATCTTGCCTTCTCCTAGTTGCCCGCCCACCTTACTATCCCTGTCGCTTCCTGTTCCCTGTCCTACAACCCTGGCTCCTGCCAATTGCTGTATTGAACTGGAGTTGGCGGCGCCGTGGCAAGAGGCCAGCGGTGCAGTTTGCTCACGGCCGGGCAATTAGCGGTGCAGTTTCCCAATCTCAGTAATTTCCCGAACCGTTCCCCGGCACTTGCCGATTGACCGAATTTCACATTCGCGCATGTGCACGTGAGCGATCGGCATATGAGCGGGAAATGAGCGGGAAATGAGGGGAAGATGAGCGGGGAAAGGGAGATGGAAGAACGGAGCAGCAGTGGATGGTGGGAATATCACTTGTATAGTATATAGTTGGGTGAGCGATAACGGGTGGGCCTATTGTTTGCGGGTATCTGTGCTATATTCAATGATAGCGGCATGTGAGTAACGGGCCTGGCTACAATCCCCATACAACTATTGCAATCCATAGGACTATCTCTGACTCGAGGCTCGTAAAATGACTCTAGTAAAGTTACTGCCTTGATTACTGAATACTTACCGCACATTACGATCTACTCTCGTGATACATCTCGGCCAAAAATCTTAACCTTGCTCCAATCCAAGAGCACCAGAATTCGGTTTCGCATCGAAAAGCACATGGAAATGTAAGCAGACCGCCAGAAAATATAAGTCAACGACCCTCCCGTCGCAACATTGCCCTCTCCCCACAGCGCCAGATCGGCCACTGCTCGATCAGACCCAATGTACGCCAGTGATCCCTGGTGAGAGTACTCGAATGGCAGCAGCGACTTTGTTCGTCGCAATCGTCGCGTCTTGAGCTCAATTTCGTTTACAGTCTTGGATCGGTCCTCGCCGTCCAAATTGCACGCTGTCGACTCTAGTCCTCGTACCTCTTCTTCAAGAACAGCGGCTCGGGCAAGCTGATTGAATAGCCCTCCAAGGTATGACCCTTGCTGAGAAGCCACCTGGGCCGTGGGCGCATACTTGGTAGCAGTGCAGTCTCCTAGACCCCACACGCCCTCAGTTCCCTCCACAACGAGGTACTCGTTCACCAGCAGGCCACGGCGAGAGTTCTTTTGAGCAGGAATTCGCGACATGAGATCTCGCACCACAGGACGGACTGCGTTTCCAGTAGCCCACACCAACAATCCGTACGGCATCTCCACAGTCTCCTTAGTACCGTCAGGTCTAGTGGCCTCGGCGATAATTGTGTCCTTGTTAACGTTCTTGACCATGGTCTTGGTCAGCACCGAAATGTTTTCCGACTTCATCTGCTTCTCAGTGTAGTCAATGAGCTGCTTGGAGAAGGACGGCAACACATTGGGTAGCGCCTCGACCAGAGTGACCTTGAAATCCTTAGCAATCGACGGAATCCACTTCTTGAGGTCCTCGGTAAAGAAGTCCTGCAACTCGGCAGCAAACTCTACTCCGGTGGGACCTCCTCCTACAACCACAGTGTGGAGCAGTCGCTTACGGTCGGCATCGTCCAATTCCTTGAACGACGCAGCCTCGATACAGTCCATAATTCGCTTGCGGATCTTCTGGGCATCGGGAATCTCCTTCAAGAAGCACGCGTTCTCCTGGACTCCCGGGATTCCAAAGGTCGAGTTCATAGCTCCGACTCCAACCACCAGGTAGTCAAATGGAATCTCTCGGTCCTGAGGGTCCTCGTGGGTCGACTCCGATCGCACTGCGTTAGTAATCGTTACCACACGCTTGTCATAGTCGATAGACTTGGCGTGGGCCTCGTAGTACGTAACTTCAGACTGTTTGTTTCGAATGATTCCTCGGATGGGCTCCATAATCGATCGATGCTCAACCGTGCCAGTAGTACACGAAGGCAGCAAGGGGGTGAACAGGAAGAAGTTTCGGGGTGAAATTACAACCACATTGTAGTTTGAGGTATCAATCTTTTTGAGAAGAGCCACTGAGCCCCATCCCGATCCCAGGATAACCAAAGTCTTCTTAGACGGGTCAGGAGGCGCTTGGTGATCCGAAGGGTGTCGCATCGTGTAGATGTTCCAGCCAGTGTAACCGACGCCAGAAAGCACCGAGATATAAGTCACTCGCCAGAGAGTCTTCCAGAATCCCCATCCTCTTTTAGGCTTGTCTTTTCCAGCATTTGCCGAGTCGGCTTTTGCGTACTCTGATTTTACTGTCTCCGCCTTTGTATCCTTCACTTTATCGGCGGTGGACGGGCCCTGTGACTGAAAGGCCGGCCTAGTGCTAGAAAGGCATCGGGCAGCTAGCAACTGTGGGCCGCCGCCAACTTGAACGCCAGCAGTCCTAGCAGAATACACTCGTCCAAGGGCCCGGCCGCTGTGGCGGGCACTCAGACTAGCTATTCTCGAGTACATTGGCTAGTAGTAGATTGAAGATTTCAGATCGGCCAAAAGACTCACTTTTGAATCTTTTTTGCCGGCTCTGCATCTGATAGGCCCGCCGCACCGACCGCCAAATCAGTACCGGGCTGGCAGATTCTGCAGGTGAAGATGGGAGGCTATTGGCTGGCCGCGGCGATATCGGGATATCGGAAACGGGAAATCGGAAAAACTATGCGCGGAGTACAGGCGACGCGCTACTGCAGTTGACAGTGCAGTATACTTCAATCGCCCTGCGCTGATGTACGGCCCAGCGTTCCGAAGCTTCGATTGGGTATCCGAAAGCCCTAGGTTAGGCTGTCAATTAGAACTTAAAGGGGCCGACGGAAGCGGAGCCTATTTTGCCGACAGTCTACATTGGCCGTGCTGGTACTGGCATACTGGCAGCCGGCCTCAGTGACCCAACGGCAGCCAAATAGCATTCACAGTGGATCAAAGTAGGCACTATGTAACCATAGGCAAGGTGCAAGATGCCATTAATGAAAATGAGACAAGCTCGACGTAGAATTGTACGTTGACCACATGCCGGCATACCTGTTGATTGAAATTGGCCGTGCGAGCTGCTCTGATCGCGGCATTGGCATTAGCACTTAACATACTGGTGTATTGGCACATTGGCAACCGAACCAAGTGCCAATGCTGTCCAAGTGGTAGTAGTTACTCAAGGCACTTGCATCCTGCCGTCACTAATCGTGTTAGGCCTATTTCCATTGCCTCTGGCCGCCAGTTATATCCATTCCCTGCTATCCCTCACTGTGGCCTGATTCATGATTTCTGAGTCAGCTGATCAAACACATTTAACACCCTAAAAATAAAAATAAAAATAAAAATAATTAAGCGATCAACTGAGACATAAAATACGAGCCAGTAACTACCACAGCTGGGCGAGCAGCGGACGAGTAGACAGCATATACAATGCTCGCAACTTTGTACGCGTCACTCTTTTGCCGGCGAAATAGCCGGAGTCCGTACTCTACCCAGGCCCCTTCTCCCCCTGACCTGGTGGGCGGAGTGGGAAAAACCAGACGATAACCAGAGAACGGGGTGATCGGGTAAGATCCGGGCAAGCCAAGAGACACCATGCAGGCATATGCGGGTTAGAGGGTACGATTATGAGGCCATACGACAGGTAGACGTTGCGATAACAGGCAGTGCCAACCATCTGGCACTAGGATCGAATCTAGAGTAGTCACTGAGCTCACCAGCCTGTTCTTGTTGCGCAGTCTGTCAGGAACCTGAGTGACTCCAACAGTCTCAGACACCTGGGACGGTTCCTGGTTGCATGTTCCAGTTCCACCGCATTGTCATGCACCGATTTACTTAAAACTGAAAGTGCGGGGAACGGGTTGCTAAATAGCCAGAATCTTGGCTTTTTTGTGTCGTAATGCTAACGCCAGTGCTGGATAAATCACGGCCCGCCAGCTGCAAGAGGGGATAATCAACGTGCCGTGAGTGTTTGAGTTAAATGAAACCGGGGATAAGTTCAAAAAGAGGGGTCGGCATGGTTAGCCGGGTGATGGGCCAGACGGGTGAATTGTCGCGTCGACGATGCCGAGATGATGGTTGGAGAACTGACGCCTGGCGGCGCGGAAAGCATAGCTGGAAAGCGACGTCTGGTCTGAGAAATAGCGATCCCAGTGTTGCTACTGAATTATCTACCGTAGCTAGCCTCCATTAACAGCATTATCAAAGCGCGTTACAGCATTACAGCGTTACACCATGACAACACGACAGACCGACTCAAGATGTTTGTTAGTACTAACTCTCAGCCTGTACCGGTCACTATGTCGCCCCTTGGTGACCTCCGGCGTTTCGACCAGTAGGATTCGAATTTAGCCGGCGTCCGGGGTCACTTCTCCAGTACCCTGCATTGGCGATCCTCCACATCCCCAGATTCTCCAACCAAATTACCCGAGGTGGAGAAGAGATCCCGGGACGATAACTTGGATCCATGGGCATTGCACATCTCTAGCGTTGGATGAATATAAGAGACCCGGGATCTCGATAATGTCAACTGCAACGCACAATGGTTGAGAAACAAGACACCGCCATTGAACACCTCGAAATCGAGGAAAACCCTCTTGTGGGAACCCTTGGCGATGTCAAGGATGCGACCGACGCCGAGCACAGTCTCACCACTTGGGAAGCCATCAAGAAGTACCGCAAGGCAGTATTCTGGTCAGTAGCCATCTCCTTCTCCTGTGTGATGGAAGGTTGTGATTCCGTCAATTTGGGTGGTTTCTATGGTATGCCCGCATTCCAACGCAATTACGGACGCTATTACGAAGGAATTGGTTGGCAAATCCCCGCCCCCTGGCAAGTGGGCCTCAATATGGGGTCCAACGTCGGCCAATTCTTTGGCATCCTGCTCAATGGATATCTGTCTGAACGATTCGGGTATCGCAAGGTCTTGTTGGTGTCATATGTACTCATCTGCGCCTTCATCTTTATCACGTTTTTCTCTAAGCACATTGTAGTGCTGTTTATCGGCGAAGTTCTCTGTGGCTTCCCCTGGGGACAATTTGCTATTATCGCCCCTACTTATGCCGCTGAGGTATGTCCAGTGGTTCTTCGTGGGTTTCTTACTACTTTCGTGAACCTTTGCTGGGTCATTGGAGGCTGGATCGGATCCGGAATTGGCCAGGCAATGGTCGGTAATCCTACCGAATGGGCATACCGAATCCCATTTGCTATCCAATGGGCATGGCCCGTGCCTCTGTTCATTCTCGTCTGGTTTGCTCCAGAGTCACCATGGTGGCTGGTGCGACGAGGTAAGTTGGAAGAAGCCGAGAAAAATCTTCGTCGGTTGCTAAGTTCCGAATCTACTGTGGATGCCAGACAACAAGTCGCAATGATGGTCCATACTGTCAATGCTGAGAGAGAAGTTGAACAGAGAGCGACCTATATCGAGTGCTTCCGAGGAATTGACCTCAGGCGAACCGAGGTTGCCATCTTCGCCTTTTTCACTCAACCATTTTCTGGATTCGTGGTCGGATCTTATGTCACATACTTCTTTGAACAAGCTGGACTCAACCCTGGCGACGCCTACAAGCTTGGGGTTGGCGATTCCGCTATTGGATTTGTCGGGACATGCTTCTCGTGGGTCCTGCTGGCATATTTTGGTCGTCGTCAAGTGTACATTGGTGGATACTTATCCTTGGTTGCAGTGCTTATGCTCATTGGAATCCTGGGCTCGGTTCCAAAGCAGACCACTGGCCTTTCATGGGCGCAGGCAGTGCTCATGCTGGTTCAAAACTTCATTTACGACTCAACTGTTGGACCCGTCATCTTTACAATCGTATCTGAAGTTGGTCGAAGCTCTCTACGATCCAAGACAATTGCTCTGGGCCGAGACGCGTACATGATTAGCGGAATTCTCAATACCGTCATCACGCCTTACTGTATCAATCCCACCCAGGGTAACATGAAGGGGAAGGCAGGATACCTGGCTGGTGGACTGTCGATTCTCTGCGCGATGTGGGCTTATTTCCGCTTACCAGAAATGAAAGATCGAACTTACGAGGAGTTGGACATCATGTTCCGCAACAAGGTTCCCGCTCGGAAATTCAAGTCGTACCAAGTGGATGTAGTAGGGGACAGCAAGCTCGACG
Organism: Blastobotrys peoriensis; assembly: GCA_003705735.3. Taxonomy (NCBI): domain Eukaryota; kingdom Fungi; phylum Ascomycota; class Dipodascomycetes; order Dipodascales; family Trichomonascaceae; genus Blastobotrys; species Blastobotrys peoriensis. The sequence continues at coordinate 143,152 of PPJJ03000018.1, read as the reverse complement.
TTCCCCTTCAGCTGGACCACATGGAGTTTTAGCTAAAAGCGGCAATTGATTGAGTAGTAAATGAATGAATTGATTGAAATATTTTCCAAAAAAATTGCGTCAGCCCGGAATCGAACCGGGGGCTCATCGATGGCAACGATGAATTTTACCACTAAACCACTAACGCCTCGTTATTGGAAGGCATGTTTTCAGCAGGTACTCGAGGGATGGGTTTTTTGCGTTTCGCGGAAGGAATGGAAGTCTCGGTCTCACCCTTTCAATTGCGGCTGAAATTTACCATGGAAGCGGCTATTCAAAGTTTTGGTGCTTCTGAGACGAAATTTAGGCTCCGCTTGCACCTGGGGTTCGATCGAATCCCGATCATCAACAATAATATTGCTACTGATCTCGGTTTAGAAGGCAATTAGGCCTTTGCAAGCGATATTAGATCTAGGATTGTATTAAGGGAAGTTTTAGGGGACGGCCATCATCGTGGTGGTTTGTGTGCCTCATGAGAGTGAGCGACCCCTGAGATGATGCCACATTGTCAGATACCATGGAAGAGCCGTCAAAGGGTCCCGATTGAGCCCGCTACTAACCTTTTATTACCTCTTTCTCTAATATATACATTATTATTAGCCTTTATTCAATTTCCCGCTCGCTCCGACGACATCCGCCGACCTTATGAGCACATCTCTGTTTCTGTTACTCTCCAGGACCCGGTATGCAGACTTTATCGCCATTTCTGAAACACCCGTCATTTCAGAAAGCTTAGGCACGGACAGCTCTTGGTTGTGAAGTCCTGTAGACATATACACTACTGCTGCAGCAATTGAGTCTGGGGCCCGCCCAGATAGAGTCCCCTCATCTCTCACTGTAGAGTAGAGCTTTTCAGCAGTCTTGGTGATACTAAGGGACAAGCCCAAACTCGAACAATACCGTAGGATCAAAGTCTCCAAGCCATTTTGCGGACTTGGCTTGGATGAACTTGCATCTGCGGCCTGTAGCAGCTTCTCTACAATCTTATGAGTCTTTCCAATCTCAAACTTAGAGACTGAAGTCAAAGAACAAATTTCTCTGAAAGTTCGTTCGACGCCATTGTATCTGCAGCCAATGAAGATTGCGGCAGCCATAATAGAGTCCAAGCTCTTTCCTGTGAGTTTTCTGTGGCCATAGACCTGCCGATATACATCTTTAGCAGCCTCCTGAACAGTTCTCGGAAGCGAAAATGAGTCGCACAATTGTGTGATACGAAGAAATGCTGCCTTTAATGCAGCAGTCTTTCGATTATGGCCCGATTGCTCTTGTACTCTGGATAGGTTCATTTCTGTGCCAGCATCCCTCCCCGCGCCAGCGCGGGTATGGACCCCCTGCTTTGGGGCTCTCGATGCTATAGTGGTTCCAAGCTGAGAATCAGATAGTAGCGGGTCAGCACCACTACCTACTCTGGAGGGGTCATCCTGAGCAGTGCCATCACTTTCAAACGTCCGCCATTCAGATCTGGTATCGACAATCCTGTCTCCAAGCACCAGGCCGCAACTGCCACAAACCACATCGCCATCAGAGGATCTCTCGATAAGATCTGGCGGCACGGTCTTGCAATCAGGGCAAATGAGGACAATAGCCAGATCTGAACGATGAGAAGTGATAGAGCTTGGGACTGCCTCCATCCTAAGTGCGTGACGACCAGTTCAAAAAATGGAAGACGGCCGCTGAAATGAGTTGAGGCATGTGTGAGCTGTGGAGATTACTAACTCTTGCATAGATCTACAATCTCTGCATACTATGGGCGGCGGTAATCTGAGACATGGCCTGTAGCCCAGTCATCCAAGTCTTAGACAAGTTTCAGACGGCGAGGAAATGAGACGGGCGCAGAGAGCAGGGAAATTCGATCGATTATAACGATATGTAGAGTGTCTGAGAAGCCGAGGTAGCTAAGCAATTAGGACAACTTTGCCTCGTGTCTGGCCGTTTGACCGGTCACTGACATGGTCATACGCCTCCTTTGCCTTGTCAAGCGCGAATGTTGCGGCGACAAAGATCCTGACCTTCTTGCTCTCCAGTGCTGGGGTCAACTTTTGGAGCTGGTCTCGCGACGAGTCAACAATAAACCATATTGGAGTGACATCTGCCCGATCGCCCCTCTGAGGAGCAGTGGCGAACTGCGAAGTGCTCGAGTCAATTGAGATAATAGTACCATTCTCCTTGGCCAATTGCCAGCTCCTGAGTAGTGGCTCACCTCCGACTGTATCGACAATGAGGTTAAACTTGTGGTTATACTCAGGAGCGTCCAGCTTAGCGTATTCAACTACCTGACTAGCTCCTAGAGACCGCAGAAACTGCTCGTTGTGGGCATTGGAACTCGAAGCAGCCACCGTTTCAAACCCGGCTAGGGCGGCCAATTGAACAATATAAACACCCACAGCACCGCTAGCACCAGTAACTAATACCGACACAGGTGCAGGGCTCGCCGCTGAGTTGTGCTGATGAGCGGTGCCGAAGTCAGGAGCCTTGAGATTGCCCTTTACAAACAATGCCTGCCAAGCAGTGAGAGCACTGAGCAGACACGCAGCGCTGTCAACATGCGACACGCCCCTTGGCTTTTGCGCCAGGTCAGAAGCCTCCAGAATTGCATACTGAGCCCACGTCGATCCCACGTTAAAGTCAGTTAGTCCGTAAACGTCATCGCCGGGCTTGAAAGGGCCGTCTATATCGCTGGGGTGAACTGCCTCCACGGTACCAGACACGTCTGCGCCAGGAATTTTGCCACTGTAATGGGGAGGCCAGCTCAATTGATCTCGAGTCACAGTTGTCGCATGCACTTTTACAAGCACTTGGCCGGGCTTCGGCTGTGGGATTGGTACATCATGATCGACAGTCAGCATTGACGAAGAGACCCCAGTCATTTTGAGGTCGTCCCTATTAGCCTCTAGCTCCTTGGGCAGGTTAACGCGCACACCAAGCATCGTGATAATAACACTTCAGTTCGCTACGGAGATCCAAACCTCGAGACTTTGAAACCTCTGGCTTTATAGTAATAGGCTAAAGCGAGTTCGCGCTAGGCTTAGTAAAGTTCGGAAGCCTCACGGGCCGTTTCGGGCATCCTGACGGAAGTCACCCGAACCAATCAATTGCTCACAGAATAGAGCCAGAGTACTGTCGCGGACCTGGAGCGACATTTCGTACTGACTATGAAGAAATAGGCATCACCCCTTATATATATGTGCTTCATGTAGTGCGTAATGCGCTATCTTATGGCTCCCGCAGAGTTCAGACTCCCCTTGCCTGGGCACCTTTACTAAGATCTGCTTCAATGCCACGCTAAACGGTGCTAAATTGGCCCACGCAGCCACGTGAGCATTGATGTACCGCTATGGTTTTCACCCGCTTATAAACGTGAGCATTGGGCAGCTGCCATGCCCTTGTACCTTATACTAGTCGGTTGGTTGTTCCCCACAACTTGTCCGCGGAACCGCACGGCCTTCAGCTCTCCGAGACTCGTACCCCACACATTGTTATCGGCCCGATTTATGCAGGCAACTAAGACATTTGAGGGGCCCCAGTGGGGGAAGAAGAGCACAAGAATAGCGGGATCCGGGGGCAAAAAAGGGCGATTTTGCAGGAAAAAACTCAAGAAATCAAGAGAAATAATTGCCTACATATTGCAATGCTATTTCAACTGCCATACGCTCTTCTTGGGCTCAAATCCGTTACATCCAGCTGCGCCTGTCCCCGGCACAATTCTGAGACATCTATGAATAAGCCTACAGCTATCTCGGTCCGAGATGATATTATAAAGGCTACTCCACCAGCGGAACCTTGTTTGAGCACTGACCTGACCTGGCATAGCGTATAGACCACACAGAAGCTCACGATATGTTTGGGTTCTTTGCTAAAGAGCGCAACACTGATTGGTGGAGAGACGGGACGGTGTATCAGGTATACCCGTCCTCGTTCAAGGACTCCAATGGGGACGGAATCGGCGATATCCCCGGCATCATCTCCAAGTTGGATTACATTAAGTCGGTGGGAGCTGACATTGTATGGCTATCACCCCACTTCAAGAGTCCTCAGGTTGACATGGGCTACGATATCTCCGACTACAAGGACATCCACCGTCCATACGGCACATTGGACGATTGTCTCAAACTCATTGAGGAGTGCCATTCTCGAGGCCTCCGGATCATTTTCGATCTGGTCGTCAACCATACCTCGGATCAACATCAATGGTTCAAGGACTCTAGGTCATCCAAGTCAAACTCGAAGCGAGATTGGTACATTTGGCAGCCGGCCAAATATGACGCCAATGGCAACCGCAAGCCCCCAAACAACTGGGAGTCCTACTTTGGCGGGTCTGCGTGGGAATGGGACGAGGCCACGCAAGAATACTACTTGCACTTGTTTGCGATTGAGCAGCCCGACATCAATTGGCGCAACCACCAGGCAAGACAGGCGGTATACCGAGACGCGATTCTGTTCTGGCTCGATAAGGGCATTGACGGGTTCCGCATCGACACTGTGCAAATTTACTCGAAGCCTGAAGGGTACCCAGATGCGCCCATCCTTGTTCCCGGCCGGGAGCTCCAGAGCCCGGTCTCACTCGTAGAAACGGGGCCGCAATTGCACGAGATTCTCCAAGAAATGAACAAGAAGGCGTTTTCAAAGTACGACATCATGACTGTGGGAGAAGGGTCTCCTCCTTCTCTGGATAAGACCCTTGAGTATGTCGGCGAAAGCAGACATGAGATTGACATGCTGTTTTCGTTTGACATTGGCAGCCTAGATCGTGACGATACCCAGTTCGAATTGCGAAAGATAAACCTCCCTAAACTCAAAGACACTGTCCACAGGTGGCAGCGACTAGTTGGCAATACCGACGGGTGGACCACCTTCTTCCTTGAGAACCACGACTCTGGGCGATCCATTTCGCGGTATGCCAGTGACGCTACCCCAGAGCTTAGGGCACGATCAGTCAAGTTCCTCGCCGTGTTTGAGGCGACCATGTCCGGCACTGTGTACCTCTACCAGGGCCAGGAGATCGGCATCCCCAACCTCCCTGCCGACTGGCCAATTGAAGAGTATCTAGATATCAATTCCCAGAACCACTACAGGCTGGTCAAAGAGCGCAGCGGAGGAGACCCGAAGGAATTGGAAAAGGTCATGACATTCCTTCGAAGAGTTGCACGCGACCACGCGCGGTCCCCAATGCACTGGGATGCATCACCCCATGCAGGGTTCACCGACGGCAAGCCCTGGATGAGGGTCAATTCGATCTACCCCGAGGTCAATGTCGCGAATCAGGAATGGGATATTGACTCAGGGCTCAATTTTTGGAGACACATTCTCAAGTTCCGCAAGCACAATTTGGACACCACCGCTCGGGGCAAGTTCGCGATCCTCGATCATGACAATGAAGACGTTTTCACCTACACCAAGACCGCTGACTCAGGCCAGCAGATCGCGGTGGCACTGAACTTCACCAGTTCCAGAGTGTCGTACAGCATTGACAAGCTTTTAGACAAGAAGGCGACTTTCGTGCTCAGTTCCCTTGGAGCAGCCGGTCACAAGGAGGGACAATTGGACGCCTATGAGGCGGTGATTTACAAAGTCGAATAGACAATACTGGATTTACGATATGCATAAGCACATACAAAGTACACGTAAACTACGCATAAATATTACAAAAAAAAGGGATTAGGCAGTAACGCGCGCAAATGCAGTCGTTATTCATCAGTTTTGTCATATTTGTCTTCAGGGTCTCGCTTTCGCTTCCGAGCTGACTCCTCTAGTCCATATCTGCCGGATTCGACTTCAGAAATCATCTGGGACACCCCAAACGGATCACTACTAGAGTCCTTCTCGAACTCAACTGGTCCCTCTCGAGGCTCAGCGGAGTCTGCTCCCTTGAATCCCTTAGATGCTCGACCGAGCGATTCAAACCGAGACTCCGACGCGAATCGGGAGAGCTCATCTTCGGCTTCTTCGTCAGCGTCTTTAGCTGCTCCTCCTCGAGGGCGATAAATAGACTGCAGGGCCTCACGACCTGCAAAGAGTGACCGGTCATAAACTTCATCCTCATTGAAATTGCGTGAAGACGAAGTTTGCGTGAACAGTCGGGAATCGAATTGAGATTCCCCTGTGGCCTTTGTCGGTTTAGCTACCCCCAACGCGACTCGCTCCGAGATATCCCGACCATCATCTCGAGCCATTGCTTTGATTCGCCGCTCAGCGCCCATTCGAGAGTATCGCAGTTCCTTTTCAGCATCTCGCTTCCGTTGCTCTCTAACCTGAGCTCGCTTTCTGGATTCCTCAGTGTCGGATTCGCTCTGACTCTCGTCGTCGCCTGACCGAGCCTCTCTCTCTCTGCGGTCCTGATGCCGTTCCTGAACCCTACCCTGGTCCCGTTCTCTTTCTTCCCGCTCCTCACGCGCCTTTTGCGCGAGCTGTCGTAACCTTTCGTCTCGCGCTTGCTCATCCTTCTCGGCCAATTTCTGCTTCATTGCTGCCCGCTGCCGGATCTCCTCTCGAGCCGAGCGGTCTGCGGCATACAATGCCTCGGCCAGCTTGGCCTTGTTGTCATTAATTTCCACTTGCTGGAGACGCCGCCCGTCAGCAGCAACTCGCTTATCAAGCTCAATTGTGAAGCCCTTGGGATTCTTCCAATTCGACACGCTCGGCGGAATGTACCAATCCTGCTGGTCCTTGGCAGTGAGTTTGCGTGGCGGGGATCGCAGAACTGGTGCAGGCGGTGATGGAGGGCCATTAGGAACCTTAGTATGCTTGAATTTTGGCGGCGCTAATGGGTCCTCCACTGCGTCCACCACTTTGAGAATACGCTGGTTGTTCCCACTGCCCGAGCCGCTAGCAGGCTGGCCCATCATTGCAGACGGGGTGTATCGGATGTAAGTAGCCTCATTAGCACGTTTTGCTATTGACTGAGGCTTAGTGCTGTCGACTTTGTTACCGATAATCTTGTCAATTGCTGCCTTTGTTTTGTCAGTTGTCGCCTGGATTTCGTCCTGAGACGGCCGGTCCAACGAGATTTCCTCGTTCGCAGCCGATGCACGCTGTTTCAGGGGGATCAAATCCTGGTAAGAAGTCTGCACGATCCGGTTCTGGCCATGGCCCTGACGAGCAATTGCGCCATAATCGACCTTTCCTTCCTGGTTCACAGTCAAAGCCAGAGTCTTTTCACCACCAGTGCCTCCACCAGCACCAGCTCGGGCCTTTTTCTTCTTTTTGCCCATTCCCAGTGGATATTGAGCGACATGGACTTCTGGAAACGCGCCTCCATCTCCAAAGTCTTCCTGATCTTTCGGCCTCCAACCCGACCTGCTGCCATACGGAGGGATCACTCGAGAGGGCGTCTCTTCCTCAGAATCACTATGGGTGCCAAGATCACGGGACTCTTCATTCTTGGGCTTCGGAAGTATCGAGTTAATCGACAACATGGCTGCCGAGGTAACTCAAACGCCTAGTCAGCTGCCGCCTGTGCAAAATATCAAAGTACGAAGAAACTGCAACTGTTGTGTCGAGCATCGCTGAAATATCTTGATCTGATCACGTGCAGCTGAAAATTTCTTATCGCGATAGTGAAAGACAAAAAAGTTGGAAAGTATAGAACAACAGAGGCGAAGCGACGGTAAGGAAGCAGAAAAACCGCGCTAAAGCTGTACAATTAAGCTAAAAACGGTTCACCAACCTCTAAAATAAGACCGTATCGCATTGCCACTTGATCATGGCCAAGAAAAGCGTGCCAGCTCGAAATCGAGCAAGCGACTTCTTCTCAGTTGGGTCTGAGCATGGAAGTGAAAGCGAGTCAGACCGAGAAATGAAGCGGAAACGAGACGATTCTGAGGAGGAGGAGGATGATTATAACGACGAGGAGATCGAGATGGAAACAAAAGGAGCCGCCAAAAGACGGAGAGATGAGGATGAGGACATGGATGAGGATGAATACGAGGAAGGTGAAGTTGACGAAGATGAGGACGACGAAGACCAAGAAAAAGACGAAGACGAAGACCAAGAAGCAGACGAAGCAGGCGACGAAACAGATGACACACCTAGAGTAAAGGCGATATCGCATGAGGCTTTGGAAGAAAAGGCCAAGAAAATCCGAAAATCCGGTGTCGTTTATATCTCCAAAATCCCCCCATTTATGAAGCCCGAGAAGCTAAGACACATTTTCTCTCGGTTTGGCACGGTTGAACGCATCTTTTTAGCACCAGAAGACTCCAAAAAGCGGGCAAAACGAGTCAAATACGGTGGCAACAAGAAAAAGAACTATACAGAGGGATGGGCCGAATTCGCAAAGAAACGAGACGCAAAGTTGGCGGCCGATACATTGAATGGCAACAAAATTGGAGGAAAGAAGAATAACTTCTACTATGACGATATCATGAATGTCAAGTATTTGCACAAGTTCAAGTGGCATAATCTGACTGAAAAGGTTGCCCTTGAGAACCAGTCTCGCCAGGAAAAGATGAGAGCTGAAATTGCTCAGGCCACTAGGGAAAACAAGACATTTATTCAGAATGTCGAGCGATCCAAGATGATTGAGGGTATTAAGCAAAAGCGAGCAGAGCGAGGTAATTCCAACGCCGCTACCACTGCCGATTTCAGAAGGGCGTTTGACCAAAGAACGGTTACTAGTAAAGTCGCGGGCAAAGACACTACCGGTGCATCCAAGGACAAGACATTAAACAATGTTTTGAGCAAAGTGTTTTAGCAAACAAGCGTTTACAGACATTACTACTAATTTACAACTAGCAATCTCAAATCGGGTCACAAGCGCTAGATTCAAATCATTACATACTACAATTCGTCGTGGTCAACCTCCGAACCTCGATGTTCAGAGTCTCCAGATACGTCCTCAGAAATTTCTCCAGCCTGCTCTGACTCCTGCTCCGAAGCTTCCTTCTCTTGCTCAGTTTCAAATTCCTTGACATAATTCGCAATCTGCTCGTCATACTCAACCCACTCCGGCATCTGGCGTCGAGCTCGATCAAGCTTTGGCTCCTTCGTCATCGGATTGTTACACAAATCAATGGTCTTTGCAGTCAGTAAAGACTCATCTGAACACCACGTCTCACACCACAGCCAGTCTTGAGGCAATGAAAAAATGGGCAGCTGCTTCTGCAGATGGTTTGGAAGGTCCTGATCCAAGTTTGACAAAGAAGCTGGGTCAGCAGACAGCTGCTGGTAATGCTGTCGAAGTCGGTCTCCGGCCCCCAACTTGCGGAATCGGTCCAGATCAACCACATAGAGCGCACTAATGTGATACTTGTACTGATCGCCAAGGTAATCCTTCCAGAATCCTTGTTTCCAGAACCGATATCCTTCAATTTCCTCGCGAGAGTCGCACATTGGGGTAAATCCATAAGGAGCTCCGTGCAGGTCCATATCTACAAGTTCTTTGAAATCTGTTCGCACAATCTGATCCGCATCTACAAAAATGACTTTGTCGAGAGTTTGCGGGAACAGCACATCCAGAAACAAGATTTTGTATCCCCAAATCTCTCGCTGCTTCTCAGTCTGACCGCGGAGCCAGTGGGGCCACTTGTATGTCACGAACTCGTACTCGAATCCGAGCTGTTCAGCGAGATATGGAACGAATTGCTTAAAGCTAGGCGACAAAAAGTTCTCGATGAGCCAGAATTTGATCGTCGATTCTGAGTGTCGCATTACCGATGCAGTCATGATACTGAGAAACCTCTCATACAAATGGCCGCTCGCCACAGTAAAGATATTGACTTGGGCACCGTTTTTGGCCTTAGTTGATCCCTTGACTCCTGCCAGCTCCTTCAATTTGTCCCATCCGCTCTTCAGGGAGTCGGCAGCTGCGTTACCGCTGCTACCTACGTTGGATCCATCGTCCAGCACATCCTGAGTCTCCATCCCTTGTCTTCGCGCGAGCCGCGGGAATATAGTTGACCCCGTCATGTGGTGAACAAGAACCTTGTCGCTCATAGATACGCCCCCGTCGACATCTCCTGCAGTAACAAGCCCAAAAACTTCAGACGATCGACCCTCCTTCAGCTTCAATTTCCACAACCCTGGATTGGCTTGAAATTGCAAGTAGCCCAGGTTTGCCATCACAATTGTATCAGTAACCGTATCGTTCTGTGCAGTTCCCAGCTCTACCGCAGCTCCTCGTGGCGGTCCTCCCGTAGTTAGGTCTCGCGCATGTCCCTCAATCAGAATATTAGAGAGCTCATAGGTGGCTTCTAGCTTATCCCCGGCCACATTGTCCAAAATTATGTTGTCCAGATCGTATACCGATTTTTTGGCCATCACCACCCACGAGCTGGGCGCGTGAACTGCCATAGTATAGAGAGTGGGCGACTCCAAATCGTTAAAAATAGCCTTCTCGTTACTGCGAGTGCCATCCGACTCGAAACTAGGCCTATTTGGGATGACCCCACGGTAGAAATGCTTCAGAGGCACCTCCTTGAGCTCCAAATGTGGGTTCACAATTACCTTCACATGCACGTTGGGCAATTGACGAAGCACCTCTACATAGGCGACGTATCGTTGACCAGTTTCACTTAGTGGATCAATCGCGGCGGTTACAATCAACTCGGCCGAATCCTCATCTCCGACTTCAATCAGCGAATTTTCAGTAAACAGTTTGGCAGTACTGACTCTCTGCGGCCCCTGAGCAACAAAAAATCCAGACTCATCTCTGACAAAGAAAGTCAAAGAGTACTTTGTTACGATTTTATCCACAACATCGAAGATATCACTAGTTAGCACTCACGTCATAACACACAACACCTCAACTCACCCTGTCTTTGCGGCCTTTAGAATAGAATCCTTGAACTGGTTGGATATTGGATCAATTCGAACCGATTGCTCAATTTGCTGCAATTGACGCAAATCTTGCACATAAAGTGGACGCCCTGCTACAGCCAACACTCTCCCATTGATAACAACAAACGGAGATACCGAGTTCCATCGAGTCTCTAAAAGAGAACCCAAATCCTGCGAAAGCTGTTGCTGTGCAATCATATCTGCCATTTTGACGCTGATTCCCTGCAGCAGCGGCTTGATAATGGCATAGGCCTCCTCCGATTCAGAATCGGACAAAAAGTAGTACTCGTACAGAGCCTGGACCGCCTTGACATAGTCGTCCAGCGGTTTCTTGGTATCGAGGGCGACTGAAGTAATCGGGAACGCTTGCTCCTTTTCATCGGCAGAGAGAGGCTCAGAACCAACGATATGGACAATTTTGAGCTTGATGTTCTTCTCACCGTCCATAGACTTGACATACCGAGCCAACTCAACCAACTGCCCCAGGCCCTCTGATCGTGCCAGGTTCGCAAACAACCAGTAGGTAGTATAGGCACCGTCTGCCACTCGCGCAGTGGCAATTTCCGAGAAATCGAGCAGTCCATCGTGGTCTGTGTCCTCGTATCGAGACAAAATTGTCGAAATATCGTCGTACTGAACTGTGAACGGATTCGACGGAGTAATTAGAGTGTTTCTACTCGTAGGAGAACCCTCAACTAAATGATCTCGAAGCGACTCTTTTTCAAAAAGTGACTTGTCATTCTCAATTTCCCGTTTCAGAACTGGCCGGTCCCGCTGGAAGATCAAAGACGCCTCTTTGAGCCAATTTCCCGCTTGAGAAACAAACACTCCATTTGCCACAACAGCAGGAGCAGCAGGGTCGACCTCAAACTGGTCTTTCCATTGCTCAGAACTAGGCGTTGCTGGCAGTTCGACCGACTCTCCCGCAATCTCTTCAAACAGCGCTTCGTGGTCTTGGCCATACAGCAGACCGGAGAGGTACTTCATAATCTTCGAGCGGTTGAAGTGCTGCGTGAGGTACTCAAATTCGACCGCCAATCTTTCGCCCTCCGGAGTATTTCCGAGTGCAATGAGGCCGATTTGAATAGGCACTCCATGACCAAGCACGTTCCACGCCTGCACAAGCGACTGCAAGTGCTGCGGGATGGCCAGATCAATTGCAAGAACAATAGAGTCGATATTCCGACGCACAGGAGTGATTTCTGCTGGGGGCCCAGCCAAGAATGTGTCAATATCATCTGCCAGCGCCTCATATTGGGGGTCGACTTCAACGTCGTTAAACCAAAACAACGATTCAGTACGATAGTCATATCTGCGGACAGCACCAACTACTGTGTCGCTGAGGACGTTGTTATTGATTGCCTTGGCAGCGAGCTTGCGGTCAATTCCCAATTTCTCAAGACCAGTCACAAACTGACGCTCCCGGTCGAGAATATCAAGTAAAGCAAATGCATTTTCATCGTCACCAAATGCCACTGCTCCATTAATCAAGAGGGCGTTTTGCCCGCCTTCGAGGTACCCAGAGTTATAGTTTGCCTCAATGTCCTTTCGTACCGAAGTCGAGGCCTTTTGGTCTTGGACGACAGTGGAGTACCGGGGGAAGTCAAGGCTGACATTACGCAGGGTATCATATGGATTTTTGCTAGACAGAATGTAGTTCGCTGCTCTCAATCCGAGCTTTTCAAGTCGGGATTGAGTAATTGCGCCTTGCTTTTCGTCAATTTTCTGCTTAGAGTCATCGTCTCGGTTCTTCTTCAATCGATCGTCGACAACAATGTAGTCAGTTCGCTTCAATGCCAGGCTTACTCCGTACCCAGTCAATGGCGAATGTATGTCTGCCGTGGCTGGCACTGTTTCAGGCTTGTATCGTAGAATGTACTGGATTTTGCCCGACAAAGCCGACGAGATGAGGTTGGCATGAAGACTAGCGAATTCCTCGGTCCGCACATCACCGTACAGAACTGCAATAGGGACATCAGGCGACGTCTCGCCAATGAGCCGGTCAATTGGTAAATAATCGACGGCAGATCCGCCCTTAGTCGTCTCCAGAGCAAACACCGCCCCGGCATCACATGTCACCTTGCCATCATACTCAAGAGCATTGGCGCATTCTTTCGGCACATCATGGCGCGATTCAATTGCCGTCTCATAGTACTGGTACGCAGCCTGGATTCGAGCAGCATGTCGATGCGACGCAATCGACAACTCAATATACGGCACCGCTGACTGAGGCACAAACCCTACGTCAACAGCATGATCCACCAGGGCCGCTTGGATGTCCTTGTCAGAGATTTGTGGGGTCATTTCACGAATGCCAACCAGTGCCGATACAAGCGGGAAAAAAGCCGTTGAATTCTCTTGACAGATCGCTTCAATCACCTCCAGCTCATATGGCGGTCGAGCCCATGGCGCCTCCAAGTCGATTTCGATCTGGGCTCTTACGCCTACCAGCAACGAGGCGACACCAACTAGCCGCCACCACCACATGCTGACAACCATACTAGCAGCAATTGCCAAAAAGCGATTACAGTGCCAATTTAGCGTCAATTGGAAGTGCAGAGTGGGTACCAAACTAACTGAAGATGGGATTATAGATGGGGTGAAATAGCAGTTGCAACGTTGCAACACGTGACCTCCGGATTCGGTATGGAGAAGCGCAGGTAAGGCGGGAGAGGCGACGGCTGGCGACAAGAGACCAGTGTGAAGTGTGTGGTGTTGTGTAGAGCGACATAAAGTACAGAAATCTGAGGAGGAAGTGATAGAAATGCAGTAGGGAATGGCGGGAAGAGGTGAAAAACTAGTGAGAGGCATATTTTGCGGGGAAATTAAAGGTGAGACATTGTCTTAGACGTGATGCTACAAAATATGGATAGTAGGTGAAAATGGCTGGCACAAGCGTAATTGAAAACTGGTTATTTGCCATACCGTAGCTGCTCTTGAACTAAGAATATCAAAACATGACCCGAGCTCGAATCAAGCTCTGACTTAAGTTTTGATGCAATCTATCTCGCGACCAGCCAGCTCCCCCCGGCTCGTTTCTAACTCGTGCCGTCATTACTATCTACAAATATATACACAATGCCCACCCAAGGGGATCTAACTGCTCTTAGACGCGTATGATAAGTCAATTCGATATCCTGATGACGACACCACGTCGACTATGCATCGAATCTTAGACCCAACGGCTATGCTATGGTCAAGCCCAGTGACCATGGCCGCAACCCCAAAATCAGATACGTGGGCCCAGCCAACCTTAGGATCGTGACCCTTAGACACAAGCACTGCGTCAACAGTCAATGGTCCGATCGCTGCGGCCCTGAGCTGCTCAATATGGTACAAGGTCCAGTACATGACTGATGAGTGCACTGCTCGCGACAGCATCGACTGGGTAGAATTGATTCGAGTTGCAAGCCGAGACACCTGGCTCTCTGTCAACCGAAGACCCACGTGGCCGCCACTTAGATAAGATGCGAGCTGCCATTGGAACACGATATCTTGAAATCTTCGAAGAGGCGACGTTGCCTGGGAGTACAGAGGTAGACCCAAAGTATCATGAGGCGCTGTCGGCGAAGACGTCAAGAATGCGCTTGAAAGCTCGCCAAATGCAAGCACCGGGTGAACTCCCGCTAGCTGGCCCAAGTACTGTCGAGTGTCCGTGAGATTGCCACTGAAGTTGACCCGTTGGCCCCGGTAAATATTCGGAATCGACCGCGACTTCGTAAACTGGGCCGTGCAAGTATTTGCGCGAATCATGAGTTCGGAGACTAGCAGTTGAGCCTGAGAAGCTGACTTCTCACTTTTCATTGTCACCACTGGCCTGTCTCCAGACAGGTCGACCACGGGTCTGGGGCGGTCTACGGAGAGAGCGTCCGAGTCCAAAATGGTATTTCCATTGACTGTCCGCTCACGATGCAAAGCCTGAGCTACCTTTTGAAGGTCCTTTAGCGCTCTTTCGGCTGCGGTGTCAACGCTGCCGCCGGCACTAGTACCAGCAGGTAGAACAATTGACGCCTCGTCAGCTTGAAGGGAGGTCTCGGTACGGCCCGCTAATACACTGTCTACCTGGTCATATGTTAGCTTGACAATATTCGTCAACGCATGGGGTTTCACCTCAACAGACTCCGTATCCACAGCCACTGTCGCTGCATCCACGTCAAACATAATGGAGATGCACCGCCTGGGTCCCGAATTAGGGATGAGACTGAACTCAGACGAAAACTCTTTAGGCAGCATCGGAATTGAGCCAGTAGGGAAATATGCCGTCGTAGTGAGACGAGTAGCATGCTCTAGAATCTCACTCAGATTTCTAGAACCATCTGCAGCAGTAGAAGCCGTCATCAAAGCAGACGTAGGGTCGGCAATGTGAACACCAACTCGCCACTTTCCGTCACCTCGGTCTTCAATTGACACCGCATCGTCAATTTCCTGGGCCGTTGGCGCGTCAATAGCATATACTGGGTGGCCAAACTCCTGGCGCTGGCTCTCCACCACGTCTCCAAATACCTGGTTATTGACTCCGTTGTACTGCACAGGTTCGACTCGAGCAAAGTCTAAAGATGCATTACCAAAGAGCGGCCCCTTTGTCTTATCAAGCTCGACTCCAGCCTTTTCGAGCACCTTTACCGCCATGGTTTGATCCGTCTTGAAGTAATCCTTCGAGACTTTGGCCCCTCCTTCCCAATTGCGGCCCTTTGTACTGTCCTTCGATGCCACTTCGACTCCTTTCAGAAATACAGACACTGCCGACTGACTAGACCCATCGTCTGGGCTGATATTTCCCACCGCATAATGCTCTGAAAGCGACAGCATCGGCTTAATCATGCTGATGATGTTGTCATCGGTGCCCAGTCCACCAAGAGGAGTGGAAACCAGCAGGTTCCTAAAATCAAAAGTATCGACAAAGTTCTTGCTCTCAGTGGTGGCCTTTGAATGGATCGTGAATGTCTGCGAAAGCGAAGAAACGGTGGCCATGCGAACAAACTTTGTGTGCAGCAGAGTGAAAGTGGCGTGGAGAACAGCAGAAGACGCTTTAGCTGGCGCTGGCGTTACCAATTGAGAATCGGCGTCTTTCTCAATCAACGAGGGCTCGGAAATTGATAATGTGCCGTCTGGATCTCGGGTCCCTAGTTTCGTGATCGATTCAACGACTTGCTCAGTGGTTAGGGTACCTTTGATATGCGCGTCTGCCAATTGAGCAAATTCAAAAAAAGGGACATTGATCGCAAGATCGGGCTGGGCGGCCTTTGCAATTACATCTCCCAACAGCTTCTGAACTCGGCTACCAACCGCCTTGGACTCTGAGTAAAGGTCTGACCACAGCTTTGTCGCTAATGCGAGCACATTGCCTTCAGGCACGAACATTTCTTCGCCGCGGGGCCCCGTTCCGTCTGGCAGCTTTGTGAGGACTGCATTGATATTCACAGTCTTGAGCGTGTCCCCAAAAGGCGCTTGTCCATAACAAAACTGAATATCTCCAGTATCTATAATGCTGACGTTGCCCAGCAAGTCAATCGCAGCAGCCCTGTTGTGGAATCTGCCGGTGGCATTGCTCTCATCAAAATGCTTGGCGAGGTAGGCACTAGACGCAACTAAGAAGAGGACTTCTCGAGAAGTTTGAACAAGAAATCCGGCTTGAGGACCTCCACGAAAAGCGTGGAAGCTCGTCTCGGATTCGTTGAAATTGACCAGTAATTCCCTCATCTGGTGGCTAATGAGGTTATTGGACAGTCGGTCCTTCATGCGATCGCGGATTTGCCTTGATATAAGTCCAAAATCAAGCGAACCAGGAGCGGCAGAATCAGTCGCTCCTGAATATCGAGATCTAGAGTAAGACGAATTAGAATCCTGGCGGGCTCGACGAGCCTGATCCGATGGTCGGCCATACCGGTCGTCTGATTGCGGTCGCTCATAATCATCTCGATATCTAGAACTGCCGAATGATCGGTTATAGCGGTCGTTTGATCGTGGCCGCTCATCATATTCTCGGGCTGTAGAACGTCGGTGATCATAGCGGTCCTCGTCTCCTCCGAATTGATAGTTTCCACGAGGCACGGGCTGGTCCCACTCGTCTTGTTCTCTGGGCCCAAACTTATCCCTCCTAGATTCTAAGAGAGACATGTAATTCTTTTTGATTCCGGGGTATCTGACTTTCCTTTTGCCATCTCTGGGATCATATCTTGTCCTTGTTCTGACTTTCGGATCGCCTCTTAAGCCCTCTGGATCGAACTCGTCCGAGCGGTGGTCTCGTCTGCCTCTGTCTCTGTCTCCACGGCCCAATTGACCTCCACGTTCCTTGGAATCAACCCGGACTCGAAACGGACCAGAGTCATCTCGATATTTGGCGGGATCATTTCGATAGGTTCGGGTGTCTTCATTCTGGCGACGCTCTTGTCCTACTCCAACCAAGTCACTAGCGTCGTCAAACCCTGATGGTTTCTTGACTTGCCGGCTTGTGGGCCGCAAATTTTCGGCCGGTTCGACCTTTTCCTCATATACATTCTTCTTAGGGTACTTCCACCTCGAGAATTGCCTGACCTTGTGTAGACCGGACAACCTGGCCTGTGGTTTCAGCATCCCTACGAGTACAGGATCAAGGATCAGGCCTTGGTTCATCGTCGATAAGAGATTTTTCAGCACGGCTGGGAAAAAGATGTGAGACACCGGAGGCAGGAATGAGACAGGGCGTGGGTAGGATTGAGGTCACGGGCAAGGAGAGATTGTGATAAGCAAGTTAGGAGACAGCTGCTTAATAAGTAGCCACCAAATTGTCAATGTGTATGGTCTATAGTGTGAAGTATAGTACAAAATGCGGAGGCGCAATGCTCAAATGGGCGTGAAGAGGATTTGGCGCCGACCTGAATGAACAGTAACTGGTCAAGCCGTGATTCAAGTCCAAACGATACCACCAAAGACGTGAGTAAACGGAAAAATAACCAGGTATCATCAAAAGTTCCATTAAGCACAGCGGGGCCAAGGGCAATTGAATGCATGCTGTTTAAAGCTTTGGCAAAAACACCCACGTCTCATCCTTAGGCGAGGCGTGATCGCTTCGATAAGCTGCCGAGTTACCGCCCGACTGCACTAAATCCCCGGCCTTCGAGTCGAAACCAGGTGATCCATCTAAAGTAGTGTTAGCTCCCGAGACTGACGAAGTGCCTAGTCGATCCTTAGAATAAATGAGCTTCTTCCAGAGGGCAGCAGTCTCACCTATAATCATCTCGGCGAACTGGCGTCCTTTGAACTGGCCGTCAAACGCAAATTGGTTAGTGGGCTTGCCGTCCGGCACCTTGTAGTTTCGGAACCACGACCGGGTCGCATCCAGAAGACCGGGCAGATGCATCTCCACATCTCCAATATCGTTGAGCTTCTCAGCTAACGGATCGGTCACGTCAATTGCAATCACTTTCCAATCAGTCTCCCCTTCGTCGAGCATAGCTAAGATTCCTAGTACCTTTACCTGCTTTACTTGGCCCACGAACCCCACTCGCTGGCCAATCTCGCACACATCCAACGGGTCGTTGTCCCCGTTATGGCTGGTTCGCGGACATTTGTGGCCAGGATCCTCCCAAGTCTGAGGAAGCGCTCCATAGTTGTGAATATACCCCTTGTACGGGAACACATTGGCGACATATCGCAGTTGTCCCTTCTTGATGTCCTGCTTAATAGGGGCCAGCGGGTCACCAGTGCTGAGCTCCAGCTTAGCATTCGACCACCTGGGAACTTCTACCACCATATTGTACACATTGCTATCTTTACCTGCACCTGGCGGCCGCAGCGGCAGATCATGCCAGTATGAAATGGGTTTACTGTCCTTTTCGAGATAGACCCTATAATCTGGGGTCGAAGCCCGTCCGACAGTACGGGTGCGGTACCCAGTGGGGGCCGTACTTGAGTTGGAGCTGGAATACCGCTTTGCCATTAGAATGGTTGTGTTTATTAGTCCCCCGAGTTCCGGCCTCCCTGTCCTTAAAAGAGTAGGGAATTTCAGGGTGAGTACCATTTGATGCGATAAACTGTCTCCACCTTTTGTTCACATGGATCAAGCGAAAATTCGCCGGGCAAATGCCGAGGTCTCCGACAAATTGCCGTTCCGGTGAAGAGACCGTCGGAACTGGGAGGAGGGGTCGAGGAAGAAAGAAGGCAGCAGTGGGGCGCCAGGAAGAGACGCTCCAAACAAAGGAATAGATTAGATTAGATTAGAATGTGAGAGTGTAGTGTATAGTGAGGCGGAGAGCGCATTGCAATTCAGGCATGCCCTGAGTATACTTGCGAGGTGACAAATCAGTCCTCGGGATCTCGTCGGCACTCGGCGGCTAACCCTGTAACTAGGGTTGGGAGACAGGCTCCGGAGTGTTCACTGACTCAAAATCAATGTTCTTGTCTCCGCCAATCTTCAGTATGTATGCCAGGTGGCCTGATCGTATGCACTAATCGTATTATCCGCCTTGATCTTGGGTTTATCCGATATGGTCTCAAATCTGGCAAGTCCAAGCCAGATTCCACAAGACTACAGATTGTCGACATATATCATATACCGCGGAGCTGGGCGGCGCCAATTACAGGCAATACTGTGCTGAGCGCCAATTGACACTCCTACATATTCGATAATGTGGCGTGCCTTAATGTTAGCGACGCCCTTGGTAGGCCTGTCCGCCATGCCGTCCATGCCAGTATTGGCGTGTCTGGCATGCCTGGCGTGTCTGACAGCTCAGGCGGACGCACATGTGGAAATGGTCCAACCACCTCCAATTAGATCCAAATATAACCCGTTCAGTACCGTCGACAATGTCGATTACGCATACAATAGCCCTCTAGCCACCGATCAATTCCCCTGCAAGGGATATCACCGGGACCCTACTACCAGCGATCCGGTGGCCGCCTATGTGGTCGGCACTGTGTACACTATGAAACTGCTGGGCACAGCTACCCATTTTGGGGGGTCTTGCCAAATCTCGTTGTCGTACGATGGCGGCGAGACGTTCACGGTGATTCGGTCAATCATTGGCGGCTGCCCAATTGACCTCGAGTACGACTTCATTATCCCAGAAGATGCTCCAGACGGCAAAGCTCTCATAAGCTGGTCGTGGATCAGCGAGGTGGGAAATCGAGACTTCTACCAGAATTGCGCCTGGGTCGATGTTGTCAACCCCAATCGCAGTGCCCCCGGACTAGATGGCCCTCCAATGTGGGTATCTCAGCTGGAGGGCCTCTGCAAAGTCTCTGAAGGAAAGGACTTTGTGTACCCAGATCCTGGGTACGACATTCACTATGGAGGAGATCCAGAAATGTACACTACAATATGCGACTTTGAACACCACGACTCTAATATTGAATTCGACAGCCCCTTGTCGGCCGACTCACAAGGAATTCTCGCTACTAACCAGACATTAGAAGAATGCCCCGATTGTAGCTTGGAACTAGGACAGGACCAGGACATGCTGCCATTAGCAGAGTCGCTGTGGCACTGTCGATCGTCAGAATATGCAATTTCATTATTGCAGTGATAGCTCACTGCGGGATGGGTGATATTTTTGTGCGTTTATATCATCTTTTTTTCGTTAAGCTGGTTGAGGGTCGTCATTAGGTTTCATGGCATAAAATAGTTGGAGATTCCCACTGACGTGGGACCCTGATTTGGACGACACCAACAAGTCCGCCCGACATTGCGAAAGCTCATCCGGGGTCAGGTTGCCAAAGTACGAATACATGGCATCGGCATAGTACAGACCGAGAAACTCAGTCAAATGGCCGATTCGGCCACCCCAGCCTCTTGGTAATGCTAGCAATGCTCGGTTAATGTCCTCAAACCCAGCATTCCGTAACTTGGCGTGAAGCGTTCGTGAAATGTGCGCATCCAGTTCGTTAGCTGCGTGGGCTTGTAGTTTAGAAAGCCAGAACTTGTCGCGGTCGCTAGAATTTATCAAGTCCAAATCACATGTTAGTAACTCGATCGAGCCTCCGGGCTTGAGAACTCGATAGATTTCAGCCAATGCTCGGCCCCAGTCGCTCTGTCTTAGTGCGTACCACAGAGACTTTGACGACACCACCTCAAAGGTGTTATCCTCGAATGGCAGTTCGAATAGAGTGCCGCCAGCCACTGGAATGTAGTTTGGCGGCCCGACATTGGGGTCCTGAGGCGGGGCCATGGGCATGCCAGGAATTTGATAGTTGTATCCGTATATCCGGGCCTGGGGGAAGTCCAGTGCTACCTGCCACCCCCAGGGTGCCTTGAGCACAGTATGCAAGTCCAATATGTTATACCGCGGAGAGTCAAACACGCTTCCTCCAGCAATAGCCATCGCGGCCGGGGAGAACAGGAGCCGGGATTTCAGCAAGAACCGCACTCCCATAATTGTCCATAGTTCAATAATATCCATCTGTGAGCTGGGGGTGTTGGCTCGGTTATACAGCAAGAAGGCCTCCTTTCTGGTGACGGCGTAGGTTAGAGGGTCAGAGGGACGCGACCCGGATGAGAATGAGTAAAAGGAGTTCCAAAATTCCATTGACCATGGCCCTTGGGGTCCCTGGCTCGTATTGTCGTTATCAGAAAGGGTCGAACTAGACCGGCTAGGGCGACTGCGAGTTAGCGGAGGCGGCAGCGCGCTTGGCGGCACCGAGTTTGATCGGTTCTGCAGCTGTGATGACGACGACGCACTGGCGATGCTGGAAGACGACTGCGGCGACGGTGGCCGTGACGACGGGGCCGAGATAGAGCTGTCTAGGGGGGACGAGCCCACAGGTCGTTTGGGTCCCATGGATCGAGCCGAGGGGGACCCCGCTCCAGCTATTGGGAGCTGAGGAGATGAATGTGAAGAATGGGAGGCATAAGTAGCCTGAGACCCTGCCAATGGGTATTGGTGCTGAACGGAAGCGTATAGTGACGAAGTAGTCGAAGATGCAGTAACTTGTCGAGACAGCTGAGGGCCGCTAGTCCCACTGAGAATGCTGCTGGTACTGGGATTCATGCCAACACCACTGGGGTGGGCACCATGAAATTCGGTTAGCGGAGGGGTCTGGGGCCCTGGCAGGTATATGTCGTTGAACTCAGTGTTAGGGGGAGTGATCTCGCCATGGGTCTCAGGGATCCGCTCCATAGCTGCCTGTAATGGGGACATTGGTGAAGACGACACCGAAATATCGTCGTCACTGAACTTCTGCTGGAGCGGCCTCGACTCCCACGACTGAGGCTGTGAAGGAGCCGACCCCCGTTTGCGAAACGGTGACATTATATCGCGGACAGGTCGATACCAGACCAAATAGGACACATACGCCAGTTGCTCTGGGTCACAATACCGTACGCTTAGATCACGGCCAAGATGAAAGGCGGCTCAGGCGGCGGAAGTCGCTTACTAGATAGCAGCACAGGCGAGAGCGGATCGAGAATCTGAGAGCCTTTAGGAGCCTTTAGGTTAGTCGGGGCCTAGAGGTTAAAGAACTGGCAGCGGTTAGGTCCCGAGAGAGGATGAGCAAGGGTCTTCTGAACCGAGGGGTAGCTTGAAAAAAAAAAAATAAACTGGCAAAGATAGGAGTGGTTGTTTCCCCAGTATCGCAAGTTACCGCAGCCCAGAATACGAGGCTCCGTCTCTTCTTGTTCAATCTCGATCGAGTACAAAGACGATCGCCGATCTGAGTAGGAGGATGGGTCGATGGCGAAAAGACACTGTGGTAAGTCGGAGCGCCAGGGACCTGGATGGACGAAAGGGATTTCGGTGGTTGAAAAATCCACCAAAAAAGTAATGGGGTATGGGGCGACTGCGTGGAGCGAGCGCGCGGATAATGCTATAAAATGGGGAAGGGGTCAGGAGGTAGGGTGAGGCAGCAGGGCCAGGTGCCAGAGGCGGGATGAATTAGCACAAGAGGAGGAAATGGGGGAAAAAGAAAAATCGCCGACCCGGTGGAGGCTAATGACGGCGGGGCGTAATAGACCCCGACACCACCAGTTAGGTTAATAACAGTCGAAGAGCCGTGGCTTCTTTGACTCGGTCGCTATGATCGCTGGCTATGATCTGCTATTAGTCGAGGGACCCCTTCTATAGTCTCCCCGGACTGGAGTGATTTTTTTCACCCCTCATACCCCCGTAGTTGCTTTTTGCGACACCGCCTGGTTCATTTTTCATCTGTATGTCTGAGACTAGCGTCCCCAATCTGCAGCGCCATGCAGAAAAGTGATTGTCGGGCTCGGCCGCGTGCATCTCAGGTCTGAAAGCTGAGTACATCAGTGGGCGCCGAGCGGGCATCGACCGCGCAGCGAGCGGTCATCAGGACAGCGAGCGCCAGCAGCCCCTAGCAGACCACAGCAGGGCAGTGGTGTGTAGAACGAGCGACAATCAGCGGAGACAAGGCGAAGGCCCGAAGGATAGTCAACGTCGAGATAGGAAACCTGGGCGCTGATGACCGTTGATGACCGTCGGGGGAGCAAGTTGCACTTTGCACATTGATCATTGAGCATTGAGCCATAGCTGATTGGATTCCTGCCATCCACTGCCATCCACTCGCGCACCCACCCAATGCAGTATCGGTGCCTGTGCTGCCCTAGCGTTGCCTTTCCCCCCAGGGACGCTCCCCGGTCACGCTGGCCCGCAGCCGTTGCACCACTACTGCAATTGTCGGAACGCCGTTGTGATACCGACACTGTCATCTACTGACCTGCTGTAGGCCACTTGATCAAGTCTGCTCACTCCGGTGCGGGCCTATTATCCGGCAATGCCTCCCCTGGCCTCTTGGCCCGCCGCCCGGTTGGCGTTGAAACTAGCAATGTATCATCACTGACCCACGACTGGATCTGCATATGATGAGACTACCAGAGTCAGATGCGTAACGTATCTTGACTTTCTCGGAGAGCCATGGAGGTGACGTACTGCAGTTTGTCCGCCGTCCCCATCTCGGACCCCGTCTACTAAGGAGGAAGGCGCCCACATAGGTTGGGTTGGTCCGTTGCAGACGTCGCCGTGCGGATGTGTTGGTGATTGTCCTACTGCAGCTCCTGCATCAGCCGGTGGAAGCTGCAGGTTCGAAGGGAGTCATTTGGGTGGTTACTTTTTCATGGTTTCTTGCCGCTTTCTTCTTTTATTTTTTGGGTGTCTATCGCTTTTTCCCCCTCCCTAACATTACCTCCGCCCATTACTCTCAAACTACTGTCTAGCGACATTTGGCGCGAGCTGGCGCTAGTTCAATTCTTGTGGCTGTGAACGTTGAAAGTGACTGGCTCGATTTTTGCTCCCGCCTCTTCAACCGCAAACTAGGAGTCGAGCATGTTGTCTCAACCATTCTGCGGCCGTTGGTAAAAATCTCCGAGAGCCAACAAAAAAGGTCGTCCTCGAGCGATCTCCCTGGCCATCTCAAGTGGTGGATTTGCAGTATCATATGTAATCATCCCAAATTGGGCCTGCTGCTCATGCTTGAATAATAAGATGGGATAGCTAGCAATAATGGGGGGGAGGCATATCACAGGGCTACAATTACCAGGCCCACCGCTAAGTACAGCTACAATGCAAAAGGGGCCGACAGACATACAGATGGCAGTGGACTAATTTCGGCATTAAATTAAGGGCGAGGAATACGACGGGGCATGGGATAGAGTAGACAGGGAGAAGATGGGGAGCGGTGACGGCTGTGCGTGTGGTTGACTGAGTGGACAACCACGTGCTTTTGGCGACGACGACGGTGGGAACCTGGAAATTGGGGAAATTAATAGGAAGTGTGCAACCTGGCGGTGTGACGCTCCGAAACCGGTATATTCCTAAAACGGCCAGCGACAGGGTCTCGACGATGTTTGCTCTTCTGGCCGACCCCGGCCTGCTAGGGGGGCCAGATGTAAAACATGCACCCTACATTTGGACCAGGGCTGAGACATGTCACGTGACTATCTGTGGGGAGCGTTGGTTGTGGAGTCGGTTGGTTACTGATCACCGCGTATCCGGCAGCGGTCTGGCCAGATTGCCGGTGCAGCTGACTCCACTATCCCCAGCACAGCTTGCATTGAGTCTGTGAATCCAATTCCACGAATAAATTGCAGTAATCAAGCGTTCAGGTGCTGCCCAGCCCGCAGCTCAGCATTGGTGCGGCTTTAACCTCTGGAAACGGTTCACTGCCACTGCGACTACCACTGCCAGAAACGCACCGCCACCCACACCGCCACAGTCACAGAGCTGATTACATCGCTGAGACTGCAGTGCATTGCCCACACCGTGCGTCGCATGCCCACTTGCCGCTCCCGCTCCCGCTCCTAGACCATTGCTCGTGTACTCTCACTTGAACTCCGTGACCTGCATACCGCAGATGTCATCACTGATCCGCTACAAATCTAACACCCTATTACTATGCCCTTGATTGCTACGAGTTGTCAACTTCGTAAATGTTGCCTCCTTGAGCCACTACCCGTTTCTTTTCTAACGACGCTCGGACAGGGTGAGGGCTGTTGAAAATGTCTTCAATCTCCTCCAATGTCCGCCCTCTAGTCTCAACAAACGTAAAGTAGATGACAACCATTCCAAACGCATCCCAGGTAACGTAAAACAGATAAAACTTGTACCCGACATTCTCAATTGCAACTGGCGGGAGATAGGTGTTGACAATCTGTGCAGCATTGAACATTAGATTGAATGCTGCCATCGTCTTTGCTCGAGCATTGAACGTAGACACCTCGGTCGGGTAGATAGCTTGGAGAGGGCTCCATCCAATTGAAAACACAACCAAAAACACAAAAAGGAATGAAATGCCCGTGGCCCCGACCGCAGGGTGGCCCTCCTGCCGAGCTGAACAAGCGGTAATAATTGATACCGACACAGTCATGCCCAGCGACGAAATAAGAAACAGCTTTCGCCGGCCATATCGCTCTACAAAATACGACCCAACCATTGAGCTGACAAACATAACTGGGGTCTGAATAGCGTTCAATAGCAATTGAATCGTGACGCTCTTGATTCCGGCAGTGGCTGCCATCAATGGAATGTAGTACGACGTCGGTGGGAGGTCCCACGACGCGAAGAATGCCACACAGGCAACCAGAAACAGCCGGTAGCGTGCAGCTCGCGTAGCAAACAAGTCTCGAATGTCCCACCATCGCTTATCAGACCCGTCCAACTCAATTGCACTAGCCATTTCTTGCATTTCCAACTTCACAATCTCATTGTCGGGGTTGCCATT
Source organism: Blastobotrys peoriensis (assembly GCA_003705735.3). NCBI lineage: Eukaryota > Fungi > Ascomycota > Dipodascomycetes > Dipodascales > Trichomonascaceae > Blastobotrys > Blastobotrys peoriensis. Next base: position 117,217 of record PPJJ03000018.1, on the reverse strand, counting down.
CCCATGATATTTGGTCAGCACCGCCAGCGCCTCTGCGTCTCTTCCCTGACCAATGTACCATCGCGGGCTATCTGGGATAAACCACACCGCAATGGATATTATCAGAGGAGGCAATGCCTGAATCGCTAGGGGAAGGCGCCAGCTAATTTCCGAATCCTTGACAAAGTTTAAGCCAAACTCAAGCCACGTTGTGACGGTGGTGCCCATAAAAAAGCACGATTGGTATATTCCCGTAAGCATTCCCCGGTAAGCAGGATGAGAAAACTCCATACAGAACGCTGGTGCAGCAGTCTGGGCTTGAGAGACACCTAACCCCATCACAAACCGTCCTGCCATTAAAGCTTTGGTGCTCTGAGCTGATGTCATGACAATGACCCCGACTATACCAATCATGGAGCCAAGCCCCATTCCAAACCGTCGTCCGTACCTATCCATGCCGATAGGCGCAATCACTGACCCCACCATAGTTCCAATAACATAAATGGACGCCAATAATCCCTGAGTGCTACCACCGCGGGAATTGAAGTAGTCCTTAAAGTTTTCCATCGCCATGATTCCGCCAAACGTATTTGCATCAAACCCGTTGGTGACGGAGCACAGGAAGCTGACTCCAAGTACGAGATAATGTGCTCTCATGGAAGGACTCTTCCAGTCGGGCCTCTCGTGCTCCAAGGCTGCGGCCATGCCCACTGATAACACATCCCTCTTGACCGCATCATTATCATTATCATCCTCATCACCAGTCAGTCCCATTCTATGAGATGACTCTGCGTAATTGTCGTCTTGGTACTCAGAGTGCTCAATTTGGACTTGAGCATTTCGCTTCGCCGAGCTCTGGGGGCGAATTGTATTCGTCATTGCAGCTGCAAGAAGCTACGAGGTTGCGACAACCTTGCCAATTTATACCTGTACCCATAAGAGCAAGACATGCCACTTTTGTCGATAGTTGTTACTTTGAAAAACCGATCTCAATCAGCGGTTGCTGATCTTGTTACCTTGACCGTATTGCCATCCCGCATCCGCGGAGCTGATCCAACTGCTGTCCGGGCTCCAACTGGATCATTCGGACACCGAAGACGTCAAAATGAGCTCGTGTAGACATTTCCATGGTCGTTCTGGGTTTCAACTAGAGGCTCTCCGCCTTTATATCGTTGCCAAGTGCTCTTTCCCGTCTTCTCCAGGAGTTCAAGTACCCCACGAGTTTGACAGATCAGTCCCAGATATGGCTGCTAAGTAGCAGATCCCCCGCATCCCCGCAATATCACATACTCCAAAGCTTGGAATACGGGGGAAAGCGGCAGCTCCCCGAAGCAGAGTTGAAGATCATAGTCAAATGTGGCGCTGTATGACTGGATGCGAATGCAGGGAGCAGGGAGCAGGTCCAGGTACCACAGGTCGAGGCCCACGTGCTGGCGAGTACGAGCCTGCAAAGAGGCATATTACGCTGTTATAAGCTAGTCGTGGGGTACTAACTCCAAGGCCACTAGACACTGCCAGTAGCCCAAATACCCGTTATTTAAGGAAAACTGGGATTTATGTAGTAGTTATGTAGACCACTACTGCGAGCATTGAAATGCCTCCTTACAGCACCACGCGTGGTAAGCCTTAAGAGCGGTAGTCGTGCCTGAATTTCAATGTCATAATGTTCCCGCTCTCGTTTAAGCGCGCAAGTATGAGACATGTGGTGAGACAGTATACAATCGATTTTGACTCTCGATTAACGTTTAGGTCACATCAATCCATCCCGCAACAGCTTTACCCGGTACAAACGTGATCCAGATACTCCAGTGCCTCTTGACGATAGATCGACAGGTTACTTCGGCCTTTCTGACGGGGGTGATCGCCAACGCCCGAGCTAGAAATAGCCGCCAGTCGATTCAGCCAGCTTAGGCGTTGGTAGTAGATACAGCGAGTCCAGTGTGTCCAGTGTAGGGGCCAGTGTCTGGGATGGAGTCTTCACAGCCTGTCATGAGGACGAAATGACAGGTCATAGACAGTATCCTGGAAGATTGGCGAGACTTCGATTGACTCAGATGTTACGATTACGACCCGAAATCGCAACTGCAGTAATGCTCGCGCCCAATTGCCCTTCACGCTTTTCCGCTGGTTGGCTCGCAGTGTCCTGCCCGTAGTGGAAGTGGATCTGGACGATATAGATATATAAAGGGCCGAGGGCGGCCAGAAGGAGCAAGAGAGGCTACAGGGGCTTGCGGATAGAACGCAGGCACATTTAATCCGGTTGATTTTATTGTTTGCCAAACTACTGTGGGAATGACTCTAACCGTCCCATCTCGAGCCTGCTCGGGGTCCGAACTATACTCTGTCTATCGCAATTGCCTCGATATGAGTTCGGTAATATTGGTCTCGGCGACATATACGAAGGCATTGGAGAAGCGCCGGCTGTTTGATGCCCTGAGGCAGTTGCTACTGACTGAACCTATGCTTTGCGTGAATGTTTTTAACACTTTGGACGATTCTATGGACCCACCAGAGCATCGCATTTTGAAAGTAATCAATTTGGAACAAGTGGTATCGTACTGCCCAGAATTTGCGTCTATCCAGGATTTGAATGACAGGCTGGTGCCACAAGTAAAGCTTCCGTACGAGGAAATGTCAATGCCTCTATGGAGAGCATATGTGATTGGAGAGGAAGCAAGGGAATTGGTCTGGGTTTACGATCATGCAATAGCTGACGGCACCTCGGGTGTTTTGTTCCATCAAAAGCTATTGAAATGCCTACAGAGCAGCTATGCTCAAACTAAACAGCACTCCAGCTTTTCGGAACATGAACTGGTGTCCTGTGAAAGCAGTGAAATCGCTCCCCGCCTGGAAGATGCCATCGATCTCCGGCCGTCCTGGCGTTACTTAGGAAATTCGCTGTACGAAAGTTTAAAGAGCAGGGTGCTTGGGAGCAGCACTTGGACCGGCCTACCTCCAGTAGTACCGATGGCGTCGCAGTCATTGTTTTTCGAGCTCAATAGCGACCTATCAGCAACTATTCTCCATTACTGTCGCCGAAACAAGTTCACGGTTACTTCGTTGATGTATGCTGCCCTCATGAAGTCGCTGGCCGCGATACTGCTATCAGATGGGGAAGCGTTGCCCACCGGTCTCTCTCAGTTTCTCTTCACTTGTCCCGTGAACGCCAGACGGTACCTTGACAAGGATCGGTTCGAGAATACGATTGGAAATTATGTGTTTCAATACTATAAGGGGTTCGAACTATCTCAAAGCAATCTGCCAATTGATCAAATTGCTGGGAATTTCAACACCGGTCTTAAGCAGGCAACTGATAACCCCATCGATATTCGGTATGCTGTGGGAAAGTTCAATCGAACGAATATCAGGCAGATGCTTTTAGACTCGAATAATTCTGGGGTCCGAGGAGAGACAGCGGAGATATCAAACTTGGGGGCATTTGAATTCTCTACTAACGACACCAATGTTAGTATTGAGAGTTTGAATTTCACCCAGGGAGTGAGCAGCCCTGGTGCCTATATTACCATGAATTTAGTAGGGATAAAGGGCGGCGCCATAAATGGGTCGGTTTCTGTTGCCCGAGACCTGGACTTCTCCATGTGTCGTCGAGTGAAAGACCAGTTCATGGATATTCTTGTGCGCCTGGGGCAGGAGCTCACTACGAATTAATTCACCAAAAATAAGACGTCAATGCTACTGGGTCCCTGTAACTTTTACAAGAAAAAGAAAAGCTGCTGGGGGCCCGAAACTTCAATCCGTCTGATACTAGTTCAAGTGACTGGGCCCTCGCTGGGAGATGCTCGGACCACCGGGACCTTGAGACCCGTGTAGAGGGTGAATGGAGATTAGGTAAACTGATAAGAGCCAACCGCGTCCGTTATCCTCCTCCTCTGTGCACCTGAGACATGCATTCTCCCAATGCCCATAATTTTTTCCCCACTTTAACGCGGGCCGGTGTAAGGGTGCTTGAACCGGTAATGATTGGCAGTCGAAGTGCTATCTCATACGCGTTAGTTATTTGGAGTGGGGTAGCAGGAACGTCACACGGGGATCTCGCCGAGACCTGCTGATGGATCGAGAATTGATTTAACCCCCTCCTCTCCCACCCTTTCGAGGGATAGGAGCTTGTCGACTCTTGAAAATGTCAAAGAAACAGGAGATTACCGAAGTGCACACCGCTCCTCGAGCGGGGAGCATGGTGAGCTATAACAAAGAGGACCTTCAGCAGGGAGCACTATTTGAATTGGACGATAGTGTATTGACCCACAAGGTCAGACTCGTTAATGAGGCGATGAATGAGATTGGCTTCACCCGATACCATTTCAAGCTCTTCTGCCTCAATGGTATGGGGTACGCTGCCGATTCATTGCTGACTTTGATGCATTCTGTGGCCCAAGCTCAAATCAACAAGGAGTTCAATCAGAGCTTTGCCTGGGTCGTCACTGCAGATTACATTGGCCTGTTTGCTGGTGCACTGTTTTGGGGGTTCATTTCAGACATTGTGGGCCGAAGGCTGGCTTTTCACACCACCTTGTTCATTACCGCGATCTTCGCAATGGCCACTGCCGGCGGGATGTCATATGGTGCAGTGTGCACATTGGGGGCCATCTCGTACTTTGGCGCTGGAGGCAATCTGGTGCTGGATTCAGTGACTTTCCTGGAGTTTTTGCCTTATAACAAGCAGTGGATGATTACATTTATGGCAATGTGGTGGGGACTGGGCCAACTGATCCCGACTGGTGCCTCCTACGGGCTTATTCCGAGTCACAGCTGTGAGACCGCTGAAGGATGCACGAGAGGGCAAAACATGGGCTGGCGCTATGTTTACATTGTCAGCGGCGGCGCAGTTTTGGTGGCAGCATTGCTACGAATCTTTGTGATCCGAATGTGTGAGACTCCCAAACACGACTTGGCGAGCGGAAATGATGAGCGAGTGATCGAAACTTTGAATATGGTCGCAGCTTCTGCGGGCCGTTCGAATCCATTGACTCTAGAAGAGCTACTTGCTTGCGGCAGAGTGAAGCATGATACTTCCAACAAATCGTTTATGCAGCTCCTCAATCCACTGAGTGCTGTAATGGACTTTGGTCGGAATGCTAAGGGCCTTTTTGCAACCAAAAAGCTGACACTCTCAATGATTCTGAACATGATATCATGGGCACTCACTGGGCTCAGCTTCTCACTGTTTTCGGCATTTCTTCCCACATTCCTGCAGACTCGAGGTGCAGACCTGGGTAACGGGTCGCTCAAGACTACCTTTAGGGACAATCTGATTGTAGCTACTGGCGCAGTTGTGGGTCCATTATTGGCTACCCCATTGGCAATCTACTGGAATCGAAGAGGCACCTTGTTCACGGGGGCCGCCCTGACGATGACATTCATGTTTGCCTATACTGCAGTCAAGACCTCAGCGGGAAATCTAGGATTCAACTGGTGTTCGAATACTTTCCTCAATATGTACTACGGCACCTTATACGCGTACACCCCCGAGGTGATGCCGTCTAACCATCGGTCTACTGGTAACGGCTTGGCGGTGAGCTGTGGACGTATTATGAGTGCAATTGCCCCTGTGATCGCATATTACGGTGATGCAGCTTCAGCAATTCCGATTTACGTGATGGCTGCGTGTTTTGGACTCAATGCTGTCATTGCTCTGCTGTTCCCGTTTGAAGTCAAAGGGCATAACTCCATGTAGCACGCTATCGGATTAATCGACAACTTACATAACGCACATATCATATCTATCTGGGTGAATCTAACAAGTACAGCGAATCACATTCATGACATTATCCCGCATTAACCGCGATTAGTTGCGGCAGTTGCCTGTATGTGTAGCCGCCCACACAGGCGCAGACCCCAGATTATCTTCGAGATGCGCTTGAAACATTGAGAGAAGTGAGACAAGTGGGGGCGGGTTGGGAGATAGCTGAAAAAGAAAACATGGAGTGAAAATCCAAGGTAGTTTTGAATCCCCCCGGGCCCACGAGCAAAATATCTAGTTCCGAATGGAAAGTTTTAAAAAGAGCGTTAGTTGTCAAGAACCAGGTTATCAGGTATCAGCGTGAACAGTGGTAGCGAAAGGCACTGTGAGCAGCCAAGAGCCTACAAGATGGAGACCAGCAAGAGACTATTGGTAGTTGGTAGTGTTGTAGCGGTGGTGTGTCTCGCGGTACTCAGCCAGCGAGTTGGAAATATTAGGGATCTAATATTTGGAGCAATTGGTCAGTCATTTGATGCCTTGAGTGCTCCGGCATTGAGAAATGGACGATGTGTGCAGGTTGCGCCTTTAGTACCGCAGAATAAGGATGCGTTGGACTTCGTCAAGACCCATGTGGAATCAGCAGAGTATCAGCATGAAATTATTGCAAAACTCTCGGGACTGATCCAAATTCCATCAGAGAGCTACGATGATCTGGGCCCAATTGGCGAAGACAGCAGGTGGAACGTTTTCAAGAAGATTGAAGACTATATCCTGGCGAACTACCCACTGCTTGACAAGACCTTGACTTTGGAGCACGCAAACACTCACGGATTGGTGCTTACATGGAAGGGCTCCAATGCGAGTTCTAAACCGCTTGTCATGCTCGCACACCAGGACGTTGTCCCAGTCCTCGCTGACACGATCCAAGATTGGACGTATCCGCCTTACGAGGGTCATTATGATGGAGACTTGATCTGGGGTCGTGGCGCGACAGACGACAAGGGGTATCTTGTTTCTATAATTGAAAGCGTGGACCTGTTGATAAAAAGCGGATTCCAGCCGAAGAGAACCGTGATTCTAGCCTTTGGATGTGATGAGGAGATTAGTGGAGAGAATTGTGGCCGGCCAATTGCGCAATCGCTCGAAAAGAAATACGGCCATGATGGGATTTATCTGATTATGGACGAGGGGTCAATGGGAGTCGAGCGTGAATTCAATCAGTCTTTCGCCATGGTCAGTATTGCAGAAAAAGGCTATGTCGACATCGGCATCAACATTACTGCGGGCGGGGGACACGCATCCGATCCTCCGGACCACAATTGCATCGGAGTCGCGGCAGAGATAATATCTGCCATTGAAGGAACACCGTTTTCGGGCGAGGTGGTGAAGGAAAATCCGATGTATAATTTTTTGGAATGTGCTGTCTCTCATGCGCCGCCGAATGCCATGCCGAAGAGTATTCGCAGATTACTACCAAGGATAGACTCTCATGGCGATTACCACGCTGGGAGACAATTGGCTCGGGAGCTGGCTTCAAAAGGAATGAAATACTTCTTTCAAACAAGCCAGTCAGTTGGAAAGATTTTCGGTGGGGTCAAAATCAATGCAATTCCAGAAGCAGTGTCTTTAATGATAAACCTTCGATTGGCAGTGGGAACGTCAGTTTCTGAAATCGAAACGCATTACGAGCGATTGATCGAGCCCATTGCAAGCAAGCATCAAATGAAGTTCAAAGGGTTCAACACGCAATGCGACCCTGATGAAACCAGGAAGGTATGCTTACACTCAATTGACCCACTCGACCCGGCCCCAGTATCTCCTGTGGATTCAGAGCCGTTTAGAATTCTGTCTGGTACAATCAGGAGTACCCTTAACGGCCTTGAGGGTGATGACAACCTGATTGTCACGCCATATCTCATGCTGGCAAACACAGACACCAAATTTTTCTGGAACCTCACCTCAAACATCTACCGGTTCACTCCAATCAACATAGTTGAAAGTCTGAACCGGGCTCATACTACAGACGAATTTATTCGAGCGGAAGAATTTGTTCGAGAGCCTCTCTTTTTTGCAACTCTCATTCTTAATGCTGATGATGTATTATAACTATTCTTCTAGTTGAGACCGCAGAGTGACGTCAGCTTTAAGCAACATTCATATTTAGATCTCATCGATTGCCTCAATCTTCCTCGTTCTTCACGATACAAACATGCCCAATCTTGGTGCGTTGCTCTTCGGACAATTCTTTCAGCCAACTACGCTCTCTAATATTGCCTATTTTTCACGACTCAGAAAGTGGGAATCAAAAACTACCTTGCGGACGCCGTGCGAATGGCCGATCTTATCATTAACGGCATGTCTCGGACGATCTTTGATAGCCCCCTCTTATCTTTGCAGGGGCAAGAAATATGTGGGCAATGCTCGCAGCTGTATCAAGACCCAACCAAGGCGGCTATCGAGACCCCCGCATCCCTCACTTATTCAATACTCATGGCTGCCATTGCCACTTTATGTACGCATTTCAAGGTAGACACGGGTCTAGGTTGCATAAGTTCATGTGGCCCGGCGAAAACACCGGATACCTTTCCAATTTCAGGAATTGGGATGTAAATGAGGGGTTCAGTGTACAATCTCAAAGAACTCAATCGGAGAGTATGTATAAATATTGGGCAACACTCGGCTGTCAGTCTCTAACAGCAGTGCCAATTCTTTTTATCGCTACTGGCAATTCCCAATTGCGAATTGCCCAAGATGACCACCACCAAGAAGGCGCTACCGTTCAAGAAAGCGCTTTACTTCTCTGAAAAAGAATTCAGTGATCGCAGAAATAGGGCACTTGAATTGATGAAGCGTGAGCACCTCGATGGATTTCTCATTACGAAACAAGAGTCGCTCTATTACTTGACTGGGTACGACACGTTTGGATACGTCTTCTTCCAAGCAATGTACTTCCACAATGACGGGTCAATGAAGCTTATCACTAGAATTCCAGATCTCAGGCAGGCGTTGTATACGTCTGTGCTTGAACAGCAGGATATAATTATTCGCTCAGACGACGCTGGATCCAATCCTGTGTCGATGGTCCCAAAAGTGTTGAAAGGATTCGGAATTGACTCTATGAAGAAGAGAATTGGGTACGAGCCTGATTCTTGCACCCTCAATCTTAGGGTTGGTAAATTGCTCGAAGAGTCTGTGAAGGGCATGTGCACTCTAGTCGACCATAGCGACATGTTTACCCGAGAGCTTCGAATAGTGAAGTCTGAAACGGAAATGAGGAAAGTGAGAAAGGCGGCCTATCTTGCGGACTTTGCATTAATTCGGACATTGAAACTGGCTAAACCGGGTGCATATGAAGGCGATCTCTGGAGAGAAATTGTGGGAACTGTGTATGCGGGAGGCGGAGACGACCCTGCAAACGAAAACATCTTGGTTTCGGGCAACAAAGCAGTCCTTACCCGATATTCGACTGGCAAGGATACTATTGATCGTCAGCTCACTTTGGAGCACGCTGCCGTGTATAAGCACTATCACGCATGCTTGATGCGAACGATCCCGATAGGAGGTATCACCAAGTTAGCTCGCCAAATGCATGAGGTGAACAAGCTACAGATGTCCGCGTGTATGGAAGCCCTCCGTCCTGGTAAGCCAATTGGCGACGTATTTGAGGCCTATGCCAAGGTAGCTGACAGCCACGGATTCAGAGATCAGCGGTTCAATTCTTGCGGGTATTCTCTGGGCGCAACATTCTCTCCAACCTGGATGGACTTTCCCATGTTTGTGAGAGGCCAAGACGTGATTGCAAAACAGGGAATGGTGTTTTTTATCCACATAATTTTAATGGATAAAGAAACAGACACCGCGAGCTCCCTGGGACAAACAGTTGAGGTGACTGACACTGGATGTGTTTCACTTTCGAAATTGCCATTTTACTTGACCCGCAGAGAGACAATTGCTGCTTGGAAGAAGATCAAGAAGGAGGAATATGGGTTTACAAGTGAGGAGGAAGACAAAGGGGAGAATCTTCAAGACGTTGAACTATCAGACGGAGAAGTGGATGAAGAAGACTTTGACGTGGAGTATGACTTCAGCGACTACAGGTCAGCGGTGGCATTAGGAGATCCTACGCAAGCCGCCTAAGCGGTCTCTGGTTTTAGATAGTAAGCTAGAGGAATATATGCAGTAATAATCAGTTGCAGTAATCAAAGCGTAGAGACTTCCACAGATCTCAAATTATTATTGTACTAAGTATGCCGCCTCTTCAGCTAGTCAAGCTGTTTCAAGTAGCACTCGTAAAATGATATGTCTACAAACTCTGTTTGTTGTAATTTCAGGCCCGGTTAGCGATCTCTCGCTGGACGGTCTCTCGCATGAGCTTGATCACAGCAGTGGGATCATCTGCCTTATAAACGGACGTGCCGGCGACAATAACATTTGCCCCAGCACGCGCAGCCGCCTCAATGGTGTCCGGGCCAAGCCCGCCATCGACCTGGATGTTGAGATTAGGGCTCTTAACCCGCAGCGCAGTGACCTTGCTCATCATATCTTCCATGAATTTTTGTCCTCCAAAGCCTGGCTCTACAGTCATCACCAGAATCATATCGACCTTGTCCACGAACGGGTAGATGGCCTCAATTGGTGTCTTTGGCTTGACAGATAGCCCAACTTTCATGCCAGAGGCCCGGATCTTAGAAATCACCTCGTCGTGGTTATCTGTCGCTTCATAGTGGAACGTATAGCTGTTTCCCCCGGCCTTTGCAATCTCGTCAACCCATTGTACGGGGTTCGCTACCATCATGTGGCAATCAAAGAACGCCTCCTCTTTGGGGACAGCTCCTCGGAGCGCCTTAACTATCATAGGGCCAAACGAAATATTCGGCACGAAGTTACCATCCATCACGTCAACGTGAAGCCAGTCCGGCTTATGTTTCAGAATCTGCTTGGTATCATCTCCAATACGCGAAAAGTCGCCTAAGTTAGAACTGCTGCGGACTTCCAGTTATCCCGACGCCTCCAGGACTGACAAAAAATACATCCCTCACCTACCAGAAAGAATAGACGGTGCAATTAGTGCTTCAACCATAGCTCTATAGTGTTTATGATGAGCTCACCCAACGGAAATCAAATGAAACTGATTCCACTGGTCGCCGTCTATTATACTTTTTCGTGGGGGGCCAAGACCTGGTGGGCGACTCTGGAGGTCCCAAAGCATACTGAAGGGCCGCCACAGTATATGCGATATCAAAGCCGGAGCTATTTAGACAATCTCATTCTTTCTACCTAATTTTGGTGCAAAAAGGGACTCCAATTGCCTCAGGAAGCAAAAAGGTACTCCGACACGGGGAATTGAACCCCGATCTGCCCGGTGAGAGCGGACCGTGCTAGCCATTACACTATATCGGATGTAATAAAAAAATGAAAACGATTCACGTATTGAAGCCGTTTTTTTCAATCACGTGCTGGCCATTGAAAACATTCGGAAGATTCTTCGCTATCACCAGGTCCCGGGTATGCTGCATGCGCGGATGCTCACGGCAAGTCGGTCTTTTGTCACACTATCTCTGGCGATGGAGGAGACTACCTTCCTCTCCCACCTTTGCCAGCTGATGACCACCCGGGAATGACAGCGAGTCGGGGTCATGGATGGCCCCCCCCCGCGTGAGAGACCGCTGACTTTCCTGATACTTGGTCCCCTAGGGGGTTTTTAGTGGGTATTAGCTATTTTCAGCTCCTGTTTTTCGAGTCCCACACTATTAACTTGTGCGTAATTGCATTTTCCTCCTAGTCAAACGATTGGTGATTATACATTGATAATACACACAATTCAAGATAAAAAAAAAAAGAGGTCACTGCCCAGAACTCTGCATCACATCAACAATGATAACTACGTGGTGCATGTGATCTACCTTGTTGCTACAATCACAGCGACCACAAAGACTCATCAAATTCGTCTGGGCAATTGTCGAGATCATTACAGGGTATAGATTCCATACGCCGGATGGTGAAGCTATACTGGAAAGCCATATCATTGAGGCGTTCGTGAACGAAGCAATCACTCTTGACAAACCACGCCGATTTTCTACGTATCGGTTAGTTCACGTTCAGCACCCTCCCTCTAACATGAAACGGGATCATTGCTGGATCCCAATATCAGTGAGAATTAGAGGTTTTTATTGATTTTTCCTCAAAAAGGCAAGCTATCATGGTACATTACACATAGGTTGGATTTGGTATACAGATTTTATGATATAGATGTTGAGGCTTGTTGCGTAGTCCTACGGCTGAAACAAATACCTGCGAATGCTAAACTAGTCAGCCAATGATTCTAACTACTCACTAGTAGATATCCCACCACGTATCACCTGAAGTTGTAACCAAACAATGTAATGAAAAACCAAGTTGGGAAGAGTCCTTTTATACTGGAGAATGTACCAGTGTCACTCAAGCCGTATCCTTCCAGATCCAACAAATTGCCCTCGAGATCACAGGTATAGTGAAATGAAGGTCTTTTAGAAGTCAAATCTATAGTGAATTTGTCAATTGATCGTGCGGAGATCCTCCCTGGGCGCTACCGCCCTTGTGGCTGACATAGCGAGGTGGTGACGACTATTTGCCAGGCGCTGTGATCCTCTGTCGTATGCTCACAATTTAGGAGGAGTACATTCCTGAAGAAAGGCAAGTCTATCAATTTAACCTGATTTCACTTATAATGTCCTGAAAGCTAATGCAACGTATCTGGGCGAACTTTCAGCAATGTATGACTAGGGGAGCAATAATAAGAACCAAGAGACTAGTGACAACGGGAGACAAGACAAAATAGAACTGTGATCCCAACGAGGGAAGTAGTTATTCGTCAGCACCTTATTAGTAAGGCGCATTTGTGAGTTAGAATTGCGCGGAAGCCATTTTTGAGAACAAGAAAGTGTGAGAGATACAACACGCTAGAGGGACCGTAAAATTAATGGGGCGAGCACAAATCAAGTGGTAGTATTAAAATTCAAGATTCAAGACAATGTTAGTAGTAGCGGTCCCTTCCAATGGATATCAATTCTTCACCGCTGGTTACGCTGGCTTATGTGACCGCTATTTATGAACCTTACTACTTTACCGTCACTTGCATCTATTTCTCGAAAATTCCACAGTTAGGAGCTAGGAGAATCCGAGAAAAAAGAGAACCAACTAGACGGGGCCTAATACAATCAATTGCACATGAATTGATAATGATTGTGCTATATATCTCCACAGAATTCGACAAATGAGACCAATTTGCAAGCCGCTCATGCACAGCCCTGCAGTGATATACGGCTGAAAGAATATTCTCTATTACTCAGTAGGTTTCGATTTTTTTCATGGTTGGTCTCTTGGCCCAGTTGGTTAAGGCATCGTGCTAATAGCAACTCCTTGTTGATACGCGAGGATCGGCGGTTCGATCCCGCCAGAGACCAGGCCGTTATAGTATAGTGGTCAGTACACTTCGTTGTGGCCGAAGAGACCCAGGTCCGATTCCTGGTAACGGCATATTTTTTTGCCCGGCGTTTGCTTCATCCAGTTACTGTTGTGTTGTTTCCAATCATCTTACTTCTCTAACGTTTAATCATCCAATTGCCTAGTAATTATATTTTTTCATTCAACCACCGCCTGTAGCTTCACTAGCCTGCTTCGCTAAGCCTAGTTCGCTGAAGAGTCCCTTAATACCTTTATACAGAGCCTTTCTTCCGTCGTAAATTGGAAAGATGACTACAGCTCCGTAGGCAAGGAACTGCCATATAATTGCGACCGTCACCCATCCACCGAAAAATGCTTTGGAAAAGATGTAATCTCGGTACAGGGGCATTGGCCATAGCACAAATGTGAGCAGAACTATAACAATCAGAAAGACCCACGCAATCAGATACCATTTGCGGAGCTCTGCCAATGTTTCCGGTGGGAATGGATGGTCGACATCTGTTGGTTCGGGGGCGGTCAAGAATCCAAAGTATCTCAACAGTTTGTGTTTTGAGGGCCCTGCTGGCTCGATGTGGTCATCACTGTCCCATTGAGAGTTCGCCGAGCTAGACACGACTTCTTTTGACTTGGAGTTTTGACCTTCGGAGGGGGATTCATCGATGGATCTTTCAGGAGAGGTGTCCCCTGACGCTAACTCCTCAGACTGGCTGGCGTCATCAGACTTGTCATCCAAAAGCTCGATTTGCAGGAACCCTTTCCAATCATAGTTTGCAGGTCGAATCAATGATAAAATAATTGAGTACACTGCTGGGGCGAAGAACGAGGTCAGACTAGCGTAGAGGCAGACAACAGGGATGCTGGTGGTTTCAATTGAAATTCCCCCATACATTTTGTGAGCCAGTCCCAGCCAAACACCAATGCCGGTACCTAGACCCAAGAACCCCGACACGATAAATGCAAATTTGGACTGCTTCTTCCAAAACAAAGTAAAGATAAGTGGGAAAATTCCAGGAGTTGTGATGATGGCATACGAGTAGCTGACCCAGTTCATATTCGCACCCACGTAGTTGAGCATAATAGCGAACCCTGCTAGGAATGCCCCATAGAGCAGTACCGAAACATGAGACGCCTTGACGGTGTGTGCATCATTGGCGGATGGCCGCAAGTACGTCCGGTAGAGGTCAAACGAAAGAATGCTGGAGACAGCAATCACCGAAGAAGACAGGGACGAAGTGACTGCCATAAACAGCAGCAGCAAAATGCCTACAGTCGGCCCCTTGCCAAGCAGCGCGTTGATTGCGTATGGCATGACTAGGCCAGTGTTGATCTCTGCTTCTGTCATTAGCTCGGGATAAGTTGGGAAGAATGGGAGTCTTTCGATAACAGATGTAGACAGTCCCACTACTGTACCGAGAGCCCATGGGACAGCGAAGATGGCTAGGGCTGCAAGATCATATCCTGGCACCGTAGATCTGACGTCGGAAGCAAACGACTTTTGCCAAAACCCAGTGTCCATCACTACCAAAGCGAGATTACCGAATTTCAGAATGAGTCCCCAAATGGCTGCCTCCTGGGACTTGAAAGTGAGCAGTGAACCCTTATAATTGCCCTCGATGTATCGGTCGCCAGCCGTCGCAATTAGCCTGTCGTACAGCCCGTCCAGACCACCGATGTGTTCATTGGTCAGAGTCGCAATGGTGAAGTAGATGATCAGTGTCAGCGCGATGGCAGTATGAAGGTAGTCAGTAAGGAATGTTGCTTTGAGGCCACCCACTACTGTGTAAATCACCACACCTGCCGGCAGGAGGATGGTGGCAGCGACAAAGTGCATACCCGTCATTGCACTGAGCAGAGAGGAGCCAGTAAACAGCAAGGAGGAGCACCCAAAGATATTCAAAATGAGACACAGCACCATGAACGCCAGGTGTCCCGCTTTCCCATAACGAATCCTCACAATTTCGAGCGATGTATGGGCATGAGGCACTCTCAACTTTGCCTGGATCCCTAACACCGCCATTAGCGCGATCTGGAACGATAGCCCCGCACCCCACCAGATCGGCAGGGCAATGCCATATCTGTAAGTAAGATCTGCACAGAATACTGTTTCATTAATCCACATCCAGGACGAGAACACTGCCGAGGTGGTGAGGCCGGTACCCACAGATCGATTGGCGACCATGAACATTTCAGTGCGGTCCGAGTTTTCTGATAGGTATTTTCTTTGGAGCCATACTGCCAGGATGATAACTAGGGCAAATAATACACCCAATCCGCATATAACTCCGTACCCAATCGGCTGAGTTAGCACAACCTTACCTTCGAAGGTAAACATCGGACAAGCTCACTATAACTTGAAGATAGCGACCGAAAGAGATTCTTTCTATCTAATGATTTCAATTGTTTTTTTTCTTCTCAGTTTTGGGTGTCTGTGCAAGACTAGGCTCTTAAGAGTGCACAGTGCTCTCTTGGCTCGCATATATATTTTTCACGGTCGACAAATTTGGCCAGTATCTCATCTACACTTCTGCGCTTGCGTGGCCATGGCGTTATTTGACAAACCCATTTCGAATGATCGCCCTGAATGGTGGGACTTTAGCGGGATCGTTGGCAGGAGTGATGACTGCCCACTGGCCTGCTGAGACACCACGGTCCGACCATACATATACCCGCATAACACCTGCATATATCATGCACACAGACGATCCTGATAGGCCGCTGCGATTGCGTGCTAAGTCCCGTCACCACGAAATGCCGAAATGCTCGGAGGTGAGAGAGCACGACAGCAGCTGCATCCCAACTTTGCCTGAGAAAACTTAAAAGGGACAAACTGGGGAGGGAGGGGGGATTTCGACCGTGCAATGTCTGCGGTTGTTTCTGATGGTCCTCGAGAATTGCGGCCAAACAAGCGGCAGCGCGAGCTTGAACACGAACCCGACCGTGGGGTGCTCAAGTCTACAGTTACGAAACAGGTAGAATTTGCA
Source organism: Blastobotrys peoriensis (assembly GCA_003705735.3). Classification (NCBI taxonomy): domain Eukaryota; kingdom Fungi; phylum Ascomycota; class Dipodascomycetes; order Dipodascales; family Trichomonascaceae; genus Blastobotrys; species Blastobotrys peoriensis. The sequence goes on along the minus strand of PPJJ03000018.1, from coordinate 101,113 downwards.
GGTGATGTACCAGAGGCGTTGGTAGGTAAAGTAACCCATGACGTGGGGCCGATTAAAAAGATCAAGACTTCGACCTCGACACTTGAAGCTTCAGCCGCCGGCTTGGCTTTGGTATTGCATTCAAAATCGGGCCCCTACACTCTCGTGTACGATTGGCCCCAACCAAAGTTCGGCGATAACGAGGTGCTAATCCGGAATCGGGCAATTGGGCTTAATCCTATTGATTGGAAATGCGTCACCTATGGGTTTGGCGTGCACCACCTCCCGTGGATCAGCGGCCGAGAAGCTGCGGGAGAGGTAATTGCTGTGGGAGATGCCGTCACCTCAATCAAGAAAGGCGACCGGGTATTTGTCCCCAGCACTAATTATCGAGATAACCGAACATCAACATTCCAGCAGACGACTGTAGCCCTAGCAGCAAATGTATGCCGAATCCCAGATTGGCTCTCATATGAAGATGGAGCGGCCCTTGGGGTGGGATACGTTGCTGCGGCGGCGGCCCTGTACAGCACCCTCGGATTATCGCGAGACCCAACGAAAGACAGCGAGGATCCCTCTGTGCAAAAGTGGATCCTGATTTGGGGCGGATCGTCCACTTGTGGGATCATAGCTACTCAATTGGCCAAACACTCGGGCTTGAAGGTGATTTCGGTCGCCGGAGCCGCCAATAAGGATTACGTACTCTCAATTGGCGCCGATATCGCGGTTGACCGCGAAAATGAGAACGAAATCTCGGCAATTGCATCTTCAAAGAGCATTGAGTTTGCTCTCGACTGCGTCGGCAAACATACAGCATCCGTGGCTGCATCCTTGTTAGCTCCTGGCGGCAAGTTGGCCTATTTGGTTCAGCCACCCAAAGAGGTACCGAATGGTGTCACCGCCGACAGCATACTCGTCAAGAGATTTCACGAAGACTCAGTATACGGAGAGGACTTGATGACCTTCGCCACCAAGTTGCTAACAAAGAAGGCGCTACGGGCTCCGCGAACTACAGTTATTGCTGGCGGGTTTGAGGGAGCAATTGAGGGACTCGCATTATTAGAGGGTAATACTGTATCTGGGCATAAGCTCGTGGTTAGAGTAGATGACACGCCTTCGCGGCCTGGGCAACTTGCGGTCTCACTAGGCTCTCCGCCTGGGCCCCGGCCAGAGGCTCGGGTTGAGCTTGAACAACCCGAGCCGACCCGTCCAATAGAGGCCAGCATTTAGAAATAGAGATAGGCGTGTAGACATGTGGGTGAAAGCATTTTATAGGGTAAAAATGGGGTCGAAACGTCATCGTCTCTGTGGGTCCCTGTGGGTCGCTGCGGGTCGCTGCGGGTTCGCAGTAGATCCACCGTGGGCGATTGATCTCCCCGATCTTCATCCTGCATATTCGTTATCATGTCTGCCTCGCACGCCATAGCAGGCAATGAGAGAGAGAGTTATATGACCCGGCTAGCGCAGCAACTATACGTAGCGACAAGTCCAGACCAATTCGCAACCACCGTCTGCTCTCAATTGAGACGTAGCCAAAATGACCACTCGAACCATTGATGATACCAATGGCCATGAGAATGGCAACTATGCAAATGGAAACGGCACCAATGGCAACAAGAGGATCAAAAAGAAGCAGGTAATTCTCAATGCGTTTGAAATGGCTTGCGTGGGCCACCAAAGCCCTGGATTGTGGAAACACCCGAAGGACCAATCTTCTCGATACACCGATGTGACTTATTGGACAGAACTCGCCAAGCTTCTGGAACGGGGAAAGTTTCACGGTCTGTTTCTGGCTGACGTCCTCGGGGGTTATGACGTGTACAAGAACTCGCTGGAACCTGCAATCATTTCTGGCGCTCAGATTCCTCTAATTGACCCATTATACATTGTGCCAGCCATGGCGGCCGTCACCAAAAACTTGACGTTCGGAGTCACCGCCACAACCACGTTTGAAGAACCCTATGCCCTGGCACGGAGATTCTCTACAGTCGACCATTTGACCAATGGTCGAGTAGGGTGGAACGTTGTGACTGGATACTTGCGGTCTGCGACTCGCAACCTCGGCATTGGCGAGCTTCCAGACCACGACCACCGATACGAGGTGGCGGACGAGTACATGGATGTGGTCCTCAAGCTATGGGAGTCCTCGTGGAAAGACGATGCAGTGGTGCGAGATGTCAAGGCAGATGTCTATTCACGCCCGGAGCGAGTTAGAGAGATCAATCATAAAGGCAAGTACTACACTGTTCCTGGGCCCCATATCACTGAGCCAAGCCCTCAGAGGACGCCGGTAATTTATCAAGCTGGAACATCAAAGCCCGGGCGTGAGTTTGCGGCGAAGCATGCCGAGGCAGTGTTCATTGCTGGGCATGAGACTTCGGCGGTACGGGCAAACATTGATGCCATTCGCAAATTGGCTCATGAAAAGCATGGCCGCGACCCAAACTCTATCAAGTTCATCTTCAAAATCTGCCCAATTGTAGCCCCTACCGACGAAGAGGCACAGGAGAAGTTCAAGGAGTTTGAGAAACTGGGGTCTACTGAAGGAGCACTGGCGCTATTTGGCGGCTGGACTGGCCTGGATCTGTCCGAGTACAAAGACGATGAGGAACTTCGGTACACTGAGACAAATGCAATTCGGTCGTCGGTAGCGTCAATGGCAAAGCAGTCCCCCAATGTGCCCAAGTGGACAAAGGAGGCAGTGGCCCGCAATATCGCGGTCGGCGGGATGGGCATCTATGCGATTGGATCGCCACAGACAGTTGCTGACGAGTTTGAGAGATGGGTCGACGAAGCCGACGTCGACGGGTTCAATATTGCCTACGCAATTACTCCAGGGACATTCGAGGATGTAGTTGATCTGCTGATCCCCGAGCTCCAACGCAGAGGGCTGTACCATACGGACTATGATGTGGAAGGAGGAACAGCACGAGAGACCCTCTATAGCACTGCGGGACAGAAGCATTTGCGAGAGGACCACCCAGGGTACAAGTATAAATGGAAGTGAATAGACAGATAGACAGGTGTAGAGAGATAGGTGCTACCGGATGGAGGTGAATGGAATATCAATTTCAGCGTCGTTCAATCGCAGTTTGCTTTCTGACTTCAGTGAGGTCCGTTTGATGCCTAACTTTAGTAGGTGCGTTTGGTGTGAGGTCGGTCAATGGTCGTTATTGTATGTACAGTCGTTAATATGCTTATGGGACAACTTCAATTCCTACAGAGTTTGCCACTCCGAGAACTGATTGAACGATATGCTGCATTGGTAAAGCGGCATGGCGGCCATCCTAAGTTAGTACTGAAACGAACGTACACAACAGGTACGAGACGGGTGTTCGCCATTCAGCAACCATCAGCATTGACCAGTATCTTCGTCACAACGCACACCACCAGTTGCACCATAACACCACCATCACGCCACCACTCACACCACCAGCCACCAATTGACTTTACTTCCACTTACAGTTTTCTTGATTTTGGCAATTTCGTAGACATGCTTTAATGAGACCTTTCCGACCTTTACAGTATTCGGAGTAGCGCTTCCCTTATCGATACCGGCAGCCTGCATTAATAACCAGGACGTCGGAGGACTCTTCAGCTCAAACGTAAACGATCGATCCGGCCGGACTGTAACTAGTGCAGGCACAGGCACTCCATCGTTATAATGAGCAGTTCTGGCATTGAATTCTTTGCAAAAATCAATAGCCTTCACTCCCTTGGAACCCAGAGCGGGACCGACCGGAGGCGCGGGAGCAGCCTTATTAGCTCCGACCACTAGCTTGACCAGCACATTCTTTGAGGCAGCAGCTCTTTTAGACATTACAAGCCAAGCGGTGAAACGAGACCAGAGATGAAATTTCGGTCGGGAACTGAATTTTTCAGCCAGAATCAGCCGGTCCTTTTTTGACTTGAATCATTTTTCAGCCGGTCCGCAACTATACTCGTGATTCTATTCACGAAATGATATTGACCCTGCTTGGTTTCAGCCCACGGCTGACTGTTAATACCTAGAACTTATAATCCAATGAGTCTAAGCACTTCCAAAGATAACCTAAGGAACAAGTAGCCTGCATTTTGACTCTTATACCAATTTTGTTCACTGTTTAATTGGGGCGTGTAGTTACGCCTCGGATAGCTTACAGCCTTACCTGGGTTCAATAAATGACCCGGTACCCGGGTACACGTGATCTGACCCGGGTCGAAAAATTCCCTGCCCCTCGTCTGTTCCCCCCGCAGAGTCATTATCGGATTAGGCCTGTTAGGAGATCCCCGACCCAACCCACAGATCAGTAGACACGAGTCAACCTCGTGCAGACCCGCTTCCCCTCGCTGAGACTAGTATATTAACAGCTGTTCCCCCCGGTGCCGTCTCGTCACCCAATCTCTCTGTTTGAAAATGCATTCGATTCGAACGGTAGCCAGGCGAGTGCCAGCTCTGAGACGCAACTATGCGTCCTTCACTGCTAAGCAATTGGTAGGCGAAAATGTGGAGACCGTTGATAAGGAGGTATTCGACATTCTGTCGCGAGAGCGACAGCGACAGCGCGAGTCAATCACCCTGATTCCGTCTGAAAACTTCACTTCCAAGGCTGTGATGGACGTGCTCGGCTCTGAAATGCAGAACAAGTACTCGGAAGGATACCCTGGGGCTCGATACTACGGAGGCAACCAGTTTATCGACCAGGGTGAGCGATTGTGCCAGCAGCGCGCTTTGGAAGCTTTTGGACTTAACCCCGAGGAGTGGGGAGTGAATGTGCAGGCGCTGTCTGGTGCCCCGGCAAACCTCTACGTGTACTCAGCACTGTTGGAGGTCGGTGACCGACTCATGGGTCTTGATTTGCCTCATGGAGGCCACCTTTCGCACGGATACCAGACGCCATCTAAGAAGATCTCAATGGTGTCCAAGTACTTCCAGACCATGCCGTATCGGCTGAACGAGAAGACGGGCACAATTGACTTTGAGACTCTGGCCACGACCATCAAGCTGTTCCGACCCAAGATCTTGGTGGCCGGTGCGTCTGCATATGCGCGGGCAATGGACTATGGCCGATTCAAGGAGATTGCCGACTCGGTTGGCGCATACCTGATGGCTGATATGGCACACACTGCTGGCCTTGTTGCTGCGGGAGTGGCGCCGTCTCCTTTCGAATATGCTGACATTGTTACCACTACTTCGCACAAGTCACTACGGGGTCCTCGAGGCTCAATCATCTTCTTCCGCAAGGGAGTACGATCTACTAATAAGAAGACCGGCAAGCAAGTTCTCTATGACCTGGAGGATAAGATCAACTTCTCGGTATTCCCCGGTCACCAGGGTGGTCCTCATAACCACACCATCACTGCCCTGGCAGTCGCTCTTGGCCAGGCTAAGACTCCTCAGTTTAAGGAGTACCAGAAGCTGGTCGTTGACAATGCTCAGGCCCTTGCTAACGCCCTCAACGCCAAGGGATACTCTCTGGTGTCTGGTGGTACTGATACTCACTTGATCCTAATTGATCTCAAGCCCCAGCAGGTTGACGGTGCCCGGGTTGAGACTGTGCTCGAACTGATCAACATTGCTGCGAACAAGAACACTGTTCCTGGAGATAAGTCTGCCTTGGCGCCTGGCGGCCTGCGACTGGGTACACCTGCCATGACCACTCGAGGCTTCTCGGCCGAGGACTTTGAGCGAGTAGCGTCGTTCATTGACCAGGCCGTCAAAATCACCCAAAAAATCAAGCAGGATGCTCTGGCCAAGGGCGAGAAGACCAAGCTTGCTGATTTCCGTGGCCTGGCTGAGGGACACCCTGAGATTGAGGCATTGAAGAAGGAGGTCACCGAATGGGCATTGACCTTCCCCGTGCCGGGCGATCTTTAGTAGCTTTCACCCTGCAATTGAGAGAGATATGAAATGACGTAGCAACAAACATGTTAGTACCTACAGGGCAGAGGAGACGAAATAATGTCACAGATCACAGACCACGGTTGTGCTATGTCCTACCTAGCCCGAGTTTTGCTCGGGCCTGATCTAGCTCGGACTCGATTTTGCACAGCCGCTCAATATCTGAGACAGATCACCACGACGAAGTTGCCCAGGATGAGAGCTCACAACGAGGGGCTTTCGAGTAAATTTGGCAACAGCAGAACCGGCAGAATCTATCTAGGGGCCTAATTGCTTTTTGACCACCCAGATCCAGCCCAATTGTACTCTTCACATCACCAATTGTACTCTTCACATCACCAATTGTACCTACCTCCTTCACCCTCAAGGCCCGACTCCCGCGCGGCTGACCTCGAATCAAAATGTTCAGCATGAGAAAAACTCGCTTCTCCAGTACTCAGGCACTACACAATGTCAGATCCCCAGCCCGGGGCAAACGCTAATTCGGGCGCTAATGGAGGCTCCTCAGGTGCCTCCAGTGCATCTGGAACTACTGCCGGTGCCGCTGGTGCTAATGCTAAGCCACCCCGCCCTGAGTTCCGTCATCCAGTACTGACTGCGATGGGTATTCCTCGGCTTCGGGTCCCATCTCGAAACTGGCTCATCTTCTGGGCGGTGACTGGCACAATTGCCGGTGCAATTTACTACGATCGCACACAAGCCAAAAAGAGACGGGATTTTTGGAAGGACCAGGTCCGCCCGCTGTCTACTCAGCAGATGAGTCCTCTGGAGATGCCTCGAAAGGTCACTGTATATATTACCCCCCCTCCAGGAGATTACATTGATGTGTCACTGGGACACTTCCGAAAATACGTCAAGCCCATCCTGGTCGCGTCAGCAACAGATTATGAAATCAAGACTGGAAGCCGACAGGGCGAAATCCGCCATCAGGTTGCCGAGCAGATTCGCAATCGCCGCCGGAAGGAATTGGGTCTGCCCGAAGTCGCAATTGAGGGCATCAAAGTCGACGACGAGCTCGACCAGCAAATCGTCGCTAAGCTGGAGTACGATAGCACCGGAGGAGTGATTTGCATTGGCCGAGGTTCATACAAGGAATACATGAATGGGCTTCACGAGGGATGGCTAGGACCTCTCGACAAGCCTGCGGGGCTCGATGATGATGCCGAGAGCTCCCAGGCCGGCGCTCAGGATTTCCCTGATCGTAACCGAGACATGGCGGACATTCAAGGATATGATATGGACAAATACGACAGTGACCGAGCCAAGGCCGAAGCTGGGACAGTAAAGTCCGAAGGACACTCGAGCCTGTCTGACTCGCTAGCAGCGCCAATGGGCAGTGCCGCCGTCAATGCTGTAACCGGATTCAGTCCAATTGCGAGCACTGGTGGGCAGGACAAGTCGGAAGGCTCTGAATCCGACCAAAAAGACGGGTCCGAACCTGGGTCCGGCTCGGAGTCTGAGTCGGTGGACAAGGACAAAGAGGAGGAGAAGAAGGCGCCTGTGCCCAAACCGTACGTGCCTATTGGAGAATGGTCTCAAGCACAGTCTCCTGCGGAATTCCTGCGGGCTCAAGGGTATGGGACTGAGATTTCTCAGCCAATTGCGATTATCCCATTCCCTCACGTTCTGGGGTTCTTACGCACCCCCACTCGAACGTACCGCTACTTCACCAGGCGACACCTTGCTGATTCGCTTGGTGAGGCAACTGCAGCGGTGGTGTTTGCTACGACACAACCTTATGACATGAACCAAACGCCTTCTGCTTTGGTACGGGAAGAAGACGACTGGCCCACCAAATGGAAGAAAGAAGGCATTGAAAAGGGGTCCGAATGGATGCTGCCATTTGCGGTTGACGACCGAATTGGCGAATCTATGACAATCTACCCCGACAAGGTGATTCGAAATCAGGATGAGTAATAGTATTATTGATGCTATGGTGTTGGTGAGAGAGGGGTCTAGGCGGGAACCTTTTGCCTCTTTTCGTGAGCGCTGAAGATTCTGTCAATAGCATTGTCGTCATCGAACGATTTCGCTCGTTTGAGTGACTTCTTCGTAGACAACGCGACCTGCGATTGATGCTGAGGTTGAGCCTGGGATTGGGCTACGTATTGAGGTTGAGGACGTGGCCCCTTTGGCTTTGGCTTTGGCTTGAGCCGACTGTAGATCAAAATGTATGCCGATTCTTGGTTAAGAACGGTCTTTTCTCCGACCTTTCGGATCATCTCGTCGTCGTACTCGGCCCAAGTTTCACCATTTGGTTGCCGGCAGAATGCAATATAGTGTCCGGAGGACAGTGAGCGGCCCTCATGAACAATTACGGCCATTAGTTTGTATCGGACTGGCTGCTCAGAATCCAACGAGTAAGGGTCCAAGTCCAACTCCATTGGATAGCTCATTGCCTCTTTGACTTTTTGCCCGGATCGACCGGAGTACTTGAATCTCTTCATATGCACAGTCAGGTACTCAGGTGCATGCTCAATTCGACACTGCTTGATCGCATTAGATCGTTTTTTGCAATTCTCGCAAGTGTACCCGGTGGTCTCGCCGTCGGTTTTGATAGCTTCGGGAGCAAAAAAATCGTGGACCGATTTCATTAGGCTGTAAGAGCCCTTCTTTTTGAGCTCCTTAGAAGAAAATGTGACGGGCAGGTCATAGAAGTCCTGGTGGGTCACCGAAACATGTTCGCAGGAGCTGCATTTGACTCTCTGTACCAGCTGGCCGCCGAAGATGTCGTGGACGATCGATGAATTGAGCTTCTTGCCCTTAGGCACGCTGTCTTCTTGTAGTCTGCTCATGAACGACATAAAGTACTCGTGTGCATCCTCCTGGTTCCATTCTGACATCATGCAGTTGATATCTGACAAACGCGACACAATGCGGGTAGGGTATAGCGCCCGCTTCTTGGACGACCGATCGGTGAGCCGGGCGTACAGGTTTGAGAACTCCTGTGTCACCGAATTGCGCTCAATTGTCGACTTGTACTTGCCGGCCTGAATATCCAATAAATAGTGAGCAATTGCAGGCAGGTGTATCAGAGCCTGAATCGCTGAGTTCATATAGCAGGTCACTCCTCGGTTAATGAGGCCAATTGGGGACTGCGACACTCCGCCCCACGACTTCTGGATCTTGTTAGTCGAGTCCGACTTCCGAGACCCGCCGTCGTTACTGAGTTCGTTAATATCGTAAAACCGGGTTTTGGGTTCGGTGGTAGTAGGAGTCGTCGCAGGTGCAGCACCATTAGCCTTAGCGGGACTGGAAATCTCATTGCCAACGCTGCCGTCTCCAGTTGTCGGTCCTCCTTCTTCTTGTCCTTTGATCACCACATAGCTCGACGGCTTTACCGACACTGCTTCTGGGTCACGAGCAGGCACAAACGTCAGAGGGTTCTGAAGGATTTGCTCCGACAATTTTTCAACCGAAGCCGTAGCCATGATTCGTAAAAGACTAAAACGAAAAAAGGGCCTATATTAGTAAAGGCGTCTCGTAGTAGCGCGTGGTGGAGTCGCAAAGTAGCCCACCAAGACAACAAATGCAAATGAGAAGAAAAAAGAGCGACAACAATAAAACTTGTAACCGTGCCAGCAGGTCGTAACGAATATGGTAACCACCGCTTTTTCCTCTTGGACCCTTTGCACGCGACGAGAAAAAAAAAAAAGAAATAGAAAATCCGCAGAAACTCGTCGAGCCGCATCGATGATTCTAGCGCCGCACAACTATTTAGACACGGGTTCCATGCATAGAACGTTGCCAAAACCGGTCTGACCACAGGAGTCACAGACATCTGTCTCAGATCCGGGACTTAGGGCTAGAATTCAGGGATGGCGCTAGGCCAGGTCAAAAAGTATGCTATGTATCAAGTGGGTTAACTAATGCATTATCCAGCCTATAAATCAACGTCGGTGTACACCTACGAGCACTCATTTCTTCTTCTTTGAAATTCGCTTCATTGCTCGTTGCTCCTTCTTCATGGTGCCATCCACCATCTTGTACTTGCCCTTAACACCACGAGGACGTCCTTGGAGTCGCTTGTTCGCACCCCGCGCAGCAACAACCGTTACCTTTGGCCGCTGCTTCTCCTTCTTGGTCATCTTCTTCATGAGCTTTGCAATTTCAGAACTCTTTTCAGACTCAGTCCGGTCAGCGTCGTCGTTAATGTTCTCAGACTTCTTCTTAAGCTTCTCCATCCGTCGCAGTGTCCGCATCTTCTTTCGAGCCTGAGCCTCAGAGACCTTCTTGATCGGGCGCGCGTTCAGAGCCTTTAGCTTCTCCTTGATTGCCGCTGCCGCTTCCTTGGTAATTGGCTTCGAGAGTTTAGAATGCCGGTTCTCATCGTCCAAAAACCAGTCAGGCAGTCCTTCCTTGTCTCGGAACGAGTACCGATTGTAGCCCTCGTCGACCAAATCATGCTTGGTCTTGTGACCCAGAGCGAGCTGATGAGCCATTGTCATGGCCTGCTCGGTAACAATGTCCACGAGCGGCTTCTTGGCCTTCTGAGAACCCATGGTCCAGTCGTCGTCGCTGTTTTCGTCATCATCAGCTTCATTGCCAGCCACCAGCTCAATATCATCTTCACTTTCCGATACAGAGTCTGCAGAGCCAGTCGTTTCCAAACCAGGCTCGGATTCCATCGGCGTCGTCTCTAACGAGTCTTCCTCAGACGAATACGAAGCAGTGGTACTAGAATCGCGGTCCTTAGCTGCAGGCACAGCCGAGCTGGCTGCTACTTGAGCGAAAATAGGGTCGTCAAAAAATTGCGTCGCCTTTCGGCTCAGGTCGCGCTTCTTTTGCGCCTTGAGCGTGTTGACCAGCTTGTTAAGGTCGGCATCGTACTCATCGTCAGAATCGGAGTCGTCTGCATCAATTGCTCGCTCCTCTTCCTCACTGTCACTGCTGTCATTTTCACGGTCAGAGAAGCCCACAAACTCATCGTCTCCTTCTTTCTCCCGAGCACGCTTTGCTTCATATCGCGCATCCCTCTCGGCCTGTCGCTCCCGGTAGCGTTCATAATCATGATCAAGCTCGTCGCCAAGCTCCTCCAGCGCGCCATCGCTGTCGTACTCCTTCATATTGTCGCCACCTAATAGCTCGTCGTGATCATGCTCAGTTTTTTCAAACACCATAGCCTTTTTGCCCTTAGCCAGGTCAGCAAGTTGGTTGGTCCTGCTGGCCAAATTGATATTGAACAAGGAGCCCATTTGTTGTCCCGCTTCGGCACCAATGTCTGTTGGCGTCTGCATATTCATTTGCATACGATAGATCTCTTTCTGTTTGGCTTCATTGGCGCGCCGCTTTTCCCGCTTCTTTTTGGCAATCTCCTTCTGCCGTAATTCGTCCAAACCCTTTGAGATCTGTTCCTCCTTCTCTTCCGCAGTTAATGGCTCGACTTCTTCAGCGTCAGCACCTTCGCCGTCCTCACCAGTCTTCTTGCGATGTCCCAGCTCCTTCTCCTCCAGTCCCAGAGCAATTCGGGCCATCTTGCGCCATTTCAAAATCTGGCGGAAATCCTTCTTACCCAAAACCTTGAGATCCTTGAAGCATTCCAGGAGCTCAGATGTCGTTTCGGGCAGCTTCTTGACAGGCTTCAGTTCAGGCTCAGCCTTGACGTCAAACACAAACTCAGCTGCAGCCCCCAGACTCTGGATGGGATCCTGGCTCTTGATGAATTCTAATGCAGAGGTCATTTGGTGCTGAAGGTAGTCTCCCTCTTCGTAACCATCACGCTTTCTGACCTTCTTCTCGGGGTTAAAAATCTTTGCATTGTAGTTCGGGGTCGCTTCTTGAAGCTCTTCAAACACATGCTTGGGGTCAAGCAGTTGAGGGTCTACCTTCTTTGGTGCCTTAAATCCTTTGCAGACCACAAAAATCTCTGCAGAAACATCTCGAGAAGAAGGCGGCTTAGTCGCCTGCACAGTGTCGAAGAACTGGCCAAACACCCACATAAGGTTGTTGTAATCTTTAGATCTGAAAACCTTGGTCACAAATGTTCCACCCTGCACCAAGAACTCCACAGCCAATTTGAGCGATTGCAGCACGAGCTCTGACTGGGTAAATGCATCCTGAGTCCACGCCATACCAACGTTGGGGGCTCCGTCGTGCATCACCGTGTCGGCCTTCCATGTCTTCATATGACCTCTCAGCTGTTGCCGGCAGTGCTCAGTTGTGATATCAGACTGGAACGCAATAACATTAGGCAGAGGCTTGATCGGAGCCAAATCAACTCCGATAATTAGCGAGTTTACTGGACAGCAGTTAGATGCCACTTGACACCATGATCCGGGAGCGGCACAGAGATCAATCACCACCTTAGATTTCTCGAGAAAGTGGCCGAATTTCTGGTTAATTTGGATGATCTTAAACGAGGATCGAGCTCGGTATCCTTTTTCTTTAGCCAAGTGGTAGTACTTGTCTAAACGACCTTTACCAAACTTCTTTTGCGCTTTTCCCATTGCTTAGGTAGTATAGCAGGAGATTTGGAATGAAATTTGGAGTGAAATTTAGGGGGAAAAAAAAAAAAAAAATTCTTGTCGATAAAAGAGCTCAGCCGCATTACGATAAGGATGCGATAAGTGAGAAGGCCAACAGAGACCAAATAGCAGAAGAGGGAGAAAATGGGCACGACGCGGGCGCAGAAGGTCTGAAAGAACGAGATGTGATCGAATGCGTATATTTCACTACTCAATGGCACTATTGCTCTATCCCTCTTTGGCCCTGAACTCGCGCTTCGTGCGATACCATTGTGCGGCTGAACATTTTTATCGACAATTTTCTGGTTTCTGATAAATTTGAAGTTTTGAAATTTGACACTTTGACTTTTCGAACCTGACCGCCTTGTGCATTCATCCGTCAGTGCAATGGATGACGACTTGTTTTCTGTATTCGATGAGGCCCCAGCGCCTGATACCACAGAGGTCGTCGAGGTGACTCGGGCTGAATCCAAGAAGTCCAAGAAGGGCAAACGACCAAGATCAAGTGAGCCCGAGAAAGCTGCAAAGCCAGACACGGGAGACAAAAAGGCCGAAAAGTCTAATAATGGAACCCTGCTGACCCCAAAATCGAAATCTAATGAGAAGAATGGATCTGATATCAAACGCACCAAGAACAATGAGCCCAAAACTGTCGTCACTGACTCTTTCGAGGAAGAAGCTCAGGTCCAAGTGAGTGGTGCAGCTGGTCTACAAGCTAAACCCGAGGAAGAAAAGGTGGTACTGTCTCATCAAGTTCGTCACCAAGTCGCACTTCCTCCAAACTACGACTATGTCCCGATCTCGGAGCACAAGTCCACTAATCCTGCCAAAACATACCCGTTCAAGCTGGATCCTTTCCAGTCGACCTCAATTGCATCAATTGAGCGAAACGAGTCTGTTCTGGTATCGGCTCACACATCTGCCGGTAAGACTGTGGTCGCAGAGTATGCAATTGCCCAGAGTTTGCGAGCCAAGCAGCGTGTCATCTATACTTCGCCGATCAAGGCCCTGAGTAACCAGAAATACCGAGAATTGGTCCAGGCGACTAACGGAGATGCCGGTCTGATGACGGGTGACGTGACTATTAACCCAGATGCCAGTTGCTTAGTTATGACCACCGAAATTCTGCGGTCAATGCTGTACCGAGGTTCAGAGGTAATGCGAGAAGTGGCTTGGGTCATTTTCGATGAAATCCACTATATGCGTGACAAGGAGCGAGGGGTTGTGTGGGAGGAGACTATCATTTTGCTACCAGACAATGTCCACTATGTTTTCTTGTCAGCGACAATTCCTAACGCTATGCAGTTTGCAGAATGGATCTGTAAGACCCACAACCAGCCATGCCACGTTGTGTACACAAACTTCCGACCTACCCCACTACAGCATTACCTTTTCCCATCTGGCGGAGCTGGGATTCACCTTGTAGTGGATGAAAAAGGTGTTTTCCGCGAAGAGAACTTCCAAAAGGCCATGGGATCGCTCGGCGAAGCTATGGGCGATCACGCTATGACTACCAAATCGAAGAAAGACGGCAAAGTCAACAAGGGCGCTAAGAAGGACACTCCAGACATTTACAAGATTGTCAAGATGATTATGGTTAAAAACTACAACCCGGTCATTGTTTTCAGTTTCAGCAAGCGAGAGTGTGAAGCGCTGGCCATGAAGATGAGTAAACTCGATTTCAACACCGAAGATGAGCACGCTGCCGTCAATCAGGTGTTTAACAACGCCATCTCTCAGTTATCTGATTCCGACCGAGACCTGCCTCAGATCAAGCACATCCTACCATTGCTGAGGCGAGGAATTGGTATTCATCACTCTGGTCTGCTGCCGATTCTCAAGGAGGTGATTGAGCTGCTGTTCCAAGAAGGGTTCATCAAGGTTCTTTTTGCCACTGAGACCTTCTCAATTGGACTCAATATGCCTGCAAAGACAGTGGTGTTTACCAATGTTAGAAAGTGGGATGGAAGAGAGTTCCGATGGGTCAGTGGTGGTGAGTACATTCAAATGAGTGGACGTGCCGGCCGACGAGGTCTCGATGACCGTGGAATTGTTATCCTCATGATTGACGAGCAAATGGAACCCAATGTGGCTAAGGGCATGGTTAAGGGAGAAGCTGACCGACTTGATTCCGCGTTCCACCTGACATACAACATGATTCTGAATCTGCTACGAGTGGAAGGGATTTCGCCTGAGTTTATGTTGGAGAGGTGCTTCTATCAGTTCCAGACTGCGTCGAAAGTACCCCATCTCGAAGCCGAAATTGAGACTCTTCAGGGCCGGCTCGAAGAAATCCATATTGAGGACGAGACGAACATCCAAGAGTACTACGAGTTCCGCCAGCAACTCTCCGAGTATGAGGAGGAAATGCGGCATGTAATCACCCACCCATCGCATATTGTTAACTTCCTCCAGCCTGGGCGGTTGATTAATGTGGTGGTCAAGGACAAGGTCGGTACTAAACTGCCTCTCAACTTTGGCTGGGGCGCCATCTTGTCATTTTCCAAGCGCCGGCCGTTCATGCATGGAAGCAAAGTGAGCATCACCACCGACCACGAGTCATACCTCGTTGAGGTCGCAGTGCCAATGGTCCAGAGCTCTCCGATCCACAAGCAGAGGAATAACCCTACACTGGTAGACGGGATTCGGCCCCCTCTCGCTGGCGAGCAGTCCAAGTGTGAGGTCCTGACCATCACTTTGGACTCAATTGCCGAGATCTCGTCAGTGCGTATCCAGATGCCAAATGATGTGACAACTACCCAAGGAAAAGCTGAGATTGGAAGACGGGTTGCTGAAACTCAGCGTCGGCTTCCTGATGGACTGACGCTTCTCGATCCCATTGAGCAGATGAAGATCAAGGACGAGGGATTCATCACTCTAGTCAAGAAAACTGAGGTCCTAGAATCTCAGCTGTCCATGAACGTGCTGTTCAACTCTGTCCATCTCAAGGACATGTATAACGCTTATGCGCAAAAGGTGACTCTCCAGAAGGAGATCAAGAGTGTACGGTCCAAGATATCGGAGGCGCACACGATTTCTCAGTTGACTGAGCTCAAGAGCCGAAAGCGGGTGCTGCGACGACTTGGCTTCACTACCCAGGCTGATGTGGTGGAAATGAAGGGACGAGTAGCTTGCGAGATTTCATCCGGAGATGAGCTCATGCTTACTGAGCTCATTTTTGACGGTACTTTCACTGAGCTCAAGCCTGACGAGTGCGCTGCGCTCCTGAGTTGCTTTGTGTTTGACGAGAAGGCTAAGGAGGCCCCATCACTGCCACAAAATCTGCAGGATCCCTGGAAAGGGCTGATTGCGATGGCAAAGCGAATCGCTAAGGTCTCGCGAGAGTCCAAGCTAGAACTCACTGAGGACGAGTACGTGGAGAAGTTCCGCCCCGAGCTAATGAATGTTGTCTACAAGTGGGCGAACGGAGCGTCGTTTGCTGAGATTTGCAAAATGACTGACGTTTATGAGGGCAGCTTGATTCGAATGTTCCGACGACTAGAGGAATTGCTGCGACAGATGGGTGCCGCGGCCAAGACTATTGGTAACGAAGAGCTAGAGAAAAAGATGGACGCTTCGCTTGCGCTTATCAAGCGAGACTTGGTGGCCGCAGGCAGTTTGTATCTATAATCTCCATATAGGAAACACGAATGTATAATACAGTCAATTGAATTGAGGGTTGAGCGAAGTAGCGTGGACTGCGCTAACTAGGCCTTTCGAGTCTTTTTACTTCGCCTAGACTTGGAGTTTGACGTCGAAGCCGCAGTAGCAGTTGCAGTGCCGCTGCCGTTAGAGGTACTGCCAGTAGAACCCTTGGTAGATGATGCGTTGGCCTCACTCCCCTCTTTGCTGGCTTTGCCTTGCTCGGCTTCGGCTCTCTTCTTTGCAATAACCGACTTCTTCTCAGTATCATCCACTAACTTCCTAGTGACTTCAAACAGCCGAGCCTGCAGCTGCTCGTCAGCCAGTTCCTTTCGCGGAGGCGCCTGTCGTACTCGGCAGTCGGAAATATACGAAACTTCAGACGTCTCTGCAATCTCAGGGGACATTATGGCATAAAAGAGGGATTGGGCCCCACCAATCGAAGTCCTCAACACCAGCCACCACAGCGGCCACAGTAATAAATAACCAAGCAGACCCCACAGCGTTCCCAGCGACAGGAACCGCTTCAACGACGGCGATCTCATCATGCCCGGGTCCACCACTGCCACATGGACATTGCTAGGTGCCTTATCGGGGCGTTCATATGCATTGAGGTGGCGCTGGAACTCGTACGCGAACATGGTCTGAGCCAGCTTGGCAGCTCCCATAACCTTCCACGGCATCCATCTTGGGTACCCTCTCGATTCAAACTCCAGGTCGTCGATATCAAAGTCTGCGAGCACCGACGATACACAGGTAGTCAAAATGACCCGCACCTCTCGATCTGGGGGCTGGACCCGAAGACCAGGCGATAGCATTGTGACCAAATGATAATGGGCCAGGTAGTTGATGGCCAAGTGCTGCTCAATTCCGTCCAAACTAGCGGACCGAAGAGAGTACGGAGGCAATGCCACGCCTGCACAGCACACAACCATGTCTAGTCGCCGAGGAGGTGAATTATCGAGCCATTTGGTGCAGAACTTTCGAATCGAGTACAGCTCGCTCAAATTGCACTCCTCAGCGTACACCATGAAGTTACCGGTCGCGTCTCTGACGTCCTCAATATACGACTGCACCCATTCATCTTGAGCACTGCGCACCAGCACAATGACCTGGGCGCCCCGCGTCGCGAGTTCCTTAACCACTGCAGCGCCAACGCCAGAAGTTCCTCCAGTCACCAACGCCACCCTTCCATGAAGATCTCGCTCCCAAGTGTTTGCTGTTCCACCAAAGTACCATTTGGCCAGGGACAAAGCGCCCAAGTACGGGCCATAAGTTTTGATTTCGTCATAATAGGGGATCGTAGACGTTCCCTTAAGGAACACTGTTCCTATGAAGTTTACCGGCATTGAGCCTATTCAAGTGGGAACGACGGGTAGGCCTAATAAAGTAGGTGATGAAGGCGGCTGGAAAAATCGGAATCAATATAGCAAGAGTCGTAAAGAAGCAAGAAAAACAGTGGGGACGAGAAAGGTGGAAAGGGGGTTTGAACTAGAAATATAATGCTTCGCAGTGTTTAGAGGATAGTGCGGTAAAAAGAAGCTTTTGCACTACTGAATTGCCAGATCAATTGCTATTTTCACACTACTTAGATATAAATTTTAGCTATTTTTCACCATCTTCAGCCAATTCCTTTTTCAACTGAAATTTCACGCCGTGCTCCCTTTCGACTGCAAGAACTTTTCACTGATCTGATCTGATCTAACTTCCTAGGATGGAAGAAATCTTGATTTACGGATCAAACGCTGGAAAGTCGGGTCAAAATGCCACTGCCTCAGACCAGTTCATCACTGCAGTAGACCTTCACTCCGGATCACACGTGTCTACATTCAAAAAGTCGTCGTCTCCACACCATGGAATTGCAGTCACCGACAAGTACATTATCGCCCTCCAGTACGACCAGGCCCAATTGTTTGTCTACACTCATGGCAGGGAATCGGTAAGCCAAAAAATTGTGCTACCCGAAAAGCTGTCGTGCCTGGCAGTATCGCCGAACAGCAACTACCTCGCTGCCGGCGGTGCACAAGGCCGTCTGCTGGTATGGGAGCTGGCATCTGGCAACCTGGTGTTTGCCCGCGATGCCCACTACCAAGGAGTGTCCTGTCTCGAGTTTACAGCCGACGACGCATTTCTGATATCCGGAGGTAAGGACAGCCGAGTTTTAGTATGGCAAACTGCCACAATTGTGAACTCGCTGCGAGGCGGTGACGAGATCGAATCAGCGGCCGCAGACACACTGGCCAAGCCCTTGTGGTCGTGGGCCGACCATTCTCTGCCAATTGTTGATGTCAAAGCTGGAATTGGTGGCACCGCCGCTGACTACCGCATTTTCTCTGCGTCGGAAGATGCCACTGTCAAAGTATGGGACCTGCGATCGGGCCAGCTCCTGTCGACGTTTGTACTCCCTGGCAAAATCTCGTCAATTGCAGTCGACCCAATTGAACGATCTATTTACGCTGGCTTGCTGGACGGATCAATTCATATCATCTCCCTCTTCTCCACTAATGCCACTACCGGATCTGTCGTGTCTTTGGGTGGTGCTAAGCAGGTCGTCACGGTTGAGGGACAAACAGTCCTGTTGCATCACGAAGCTGCAGTTACCTCGCTCGCACTATCTTTTGACAGCACCTTGCTAGTTTCGGGTGACGCAGCTGGCGAAGTAATTGTGTGGGACTTGGTGTCAAAGCTGGTGGTTCGACAGCCCAAACGGCACCGTCACAGCATCGCGTCCATCCAAATTCTCCGTCGTTCGATTCCAATTGTCCCGCAAAAGACATCGACCACTGGAAACAGTGCCAATAACAGCAAAAACGGTCCCCAAATTCCGCTATTGAAGCGAATCATTGACCCTCAGGCTGTGATTGACCACGACGTGTACGTCAAAATTCCAGACAGCGACAACCAACAGGCCGCCACCTGGACGCTTTCTGACATTGACTCCCAAGCTGCTCAGCTGGCTGTAGGGTCTGACTCGGCTAACGGGCTGCAACTCAAGGTCGTCCAGTTGCAGGAAGAATTGGACCAAATGAAAGAATACTACGCATCTTTGAAGTCAACACACGATGAGCTATGGAAGCGACATGCGCAAGCACAATTTAAATAATGCCAGACATCCTCTCCAGGGCCATTCACCGGTGACTGCGTCACTGACCGCGCGGGATGACTGTGAACATTCCGGGCCCATGTGGTCTCCGGCAGGCTAGCTGGCCGATTCCGAGGTTATTTGAACTGCGGGATCTGATACACCGCCATACGTCACTTGTTGATACACCTCGCGCACTCGAGAGTCCCATACTCCAAGAGGGGTGGTGTCTGAAATACTAACAAGGTTTGCCAGAGTTTGTCGTCGCAATGTGACCGATGGACGATCGTTCAACTTGTCAACATTGAGCAGTCTCTCCATTACCGCCGGCCAGTTCAGCAGGTCCTTTACTCCCCATTTCGACTGTGACAGCGTGCTTAGCAGGTATACCAAGTCTGGGAATGGCAGCTCTGCCAACTTTGTAGGGTCCAAGTTGAGCAATTCATACGACTGCTGTTGGTGAGCAAAATTCCAAAACGCGCGCAGTGTTTTGGGGTTAATTTGTATTCGGCGCAGTACCTCTGGTGCGTACGCAGCCATGTACTGCCCATCAATGCAAGCCAGTAGATCCAGCGACCGGTTGTTGGTCCAATCATGGTCTAACGAGGTGATGCCATACTTGGTATCTAGCGACTGTAAGAGGTGCGGCGACGCCTTGGACAGCGCTCCAAACAACTCCTGGATTTCACTCACCAAAAAGTCGAGCCTTATCGAGTCTGAAATACTGTACAGCTTTGCAACGGGGTCTAAAAGCGGCGCGAGCTTCCTAATCACCCATTCGAAGTCTTCGGGCCGTAGGTAGTTAGCCCTGATGATGTTTTTGTAGAATGCAACAATCGTGACCTTTTTCAAATCGTCCTCGTCTGCTAGCAGCTCCTGTGCAGGCCGCTCCACCAACCGGTCAAACGGAATAGCCCGCTCCTCGTCAAATGGCAGCACCTGTTCAACCAACTCCATAACGCGAGTCGTTAGAATATCGTCATTGCCTCTAAACAGCTGCTCCAGCGTATCCAGACGGCTCCCTGAAAACAGTCGTCGTCGCACTAGTTGCCCTCGCTGACCCAACTCTGCCAAAACGTTAACAATAGTAGCAGGTTCCGTGTTATCCTTCATGAGTTCAATCAGCGCTTCAATCAGCGTTGTTGACGCGACCACGTCGGCTGGATTTGCCGCTCGAATCACGTTCAGAATCACTCGATGCAGTGCCAGTAGCGGCGACCGCAGTCCCTCCTGCAGCACTTCCACTGGGACAATGCTCAGCACCTTTGAGAATGGCTTATTTGACAATAGCGTCTCCAGCAGATTCCCAAGCGACTCTCCGTCGTCTGAATACTGGCCATGCTGCAGTGCGCCAACCGCTAATGGCACCAACTGGTGGACCACTTCGTCCTCATTAGCGGCCTGGCCCCCGTCGATTTCCAGTCGTGACGTCACGTTCCGCACTACCACCTCATCAAGCTCTCCACCGTCTTCCACCTGTTTTAAGTGGGTCACTGCGCTATCTAGAAAGTCCCCCATTGCAATTGAAGTTGTAGTTTTGAGGGCGTTTGCCACTATGGAGACACAATTTCACTTATCAACCGATAGCACAGCCGTAGAATTCTAAGGAAGATGGCTGGGAATGGGTAGGTTTTTAGCGGGATCGGGCCGTTTGGGGAGTCTACACTAATAGGACAAATGGTGTACTTCTACAATCTATACATGCCATGTGTATAACTGTATATTGGTGTTGGGAGGAAAAGGGAATTTAGGTGGTCGACGCTCATCCATGAATCTCACTGGATAACAAACTCACTGATAGCAAACTCACTGTAATCTCACTGTATATGATATCACTATATATCAATTCTACATTAGTAATTGGTTACTGCAAAAGCGCAATTGAACTGCTAGATTCCGTTCGTAATGGTCTCGGTGACTCTCTCATTGACGACATAGCACCGCTTCGGCCTGACGGTCCTGGCCCCGGCCCTGGAGACGGAGTCCGATTCTCGGCGGCCGCAATGATGTTGCCTAGTTGCCGCAAGACCGGTCCTGGCTTGGACCGAGGAATTGCTCGATGCACGTCCTCAAACACATCGCTCTCGTCAATAATCTCCTCCCCAATCAACTCCTCAATCACGTCCTCGAGAGTCAAAACTCCAATAACCTGGCCCTTTTGTGCCGACACCAAGGCCATGTGAGACCGGCCCTCTTGGAAAAAGTTGAGAATGTTGAGGCACGAGGTATGCGAAGGAATTGTAGGCAGCGCCGCTAATGGGAGCTGGTTGACCCGAAGCTGGTCGTCGGGGTCATATGTGATCAGCGACCGTACCAACAGCATGCCTACGAATTGGTCAGGATTGCCAGGGGCGTGCACCGGGATCCGATTGAACCCTTTGTCAAACAGCTCCTGGATAGCGGCAAAATCAAGCACCCGGTCTGCCGAAAGCGTGTACACGTCAGCGACTGGAGTCATAATTGACCCCACTGGCTTGGCCTTCAAGTCGAGAACCGCCGAAATAATCGTCACCTCGTCCGCGTTCAATCGCTCTGGGCCAGTGCCCACGTTCTGGTGCAGAGTGACCAGCGTCTTGAGCCCGGCTCGTTTGTAGGTAGTGCCGTGAGACTCCCCGAGCAGCTTGTCGAGGGCAAGCGCAATTGGGTACGCCAGTGGGTACAGCAGGTACATCATGACCACTACAAGCGGGGTCATGGTCGCCCCCACCGTTAGGCCGTACCGCACACAGACCGACTGGGGGATGATTTCGCCAAAAATGACGATGGACGCGGTCGACGTGAGCACTGCTGGCCACCCCCCGCCCAGGGAGCGGTCCAGGACCACAGGCAGCGTTTCATTGACAATGACATTTGCCAACAGCAGCGTCACCAGAACCCAATGCTTGCCTTTTCGGAGCAAGTTGAGCACTCTAGTCGCATTCCGCCGCTCGCTGCGGTCTCCAGTGCGTTCAATCACCTGCAAGTAGATCTCGTCTTGGCCCATTAATCCAAGAGTCAGCCCGGCAAAGATTCCCCCCAGAATCACAAGAATCGCCGACGAAGACAAGAACACCAGAGACGACGGGCCACCGTCCTTTCTGCCCGATTTTCCGCGACCAGAGTCGGATCTAGGCAACGGCGACGCGTGGACCAGCAGAGGCAGGCACAGGAACGCGGCCCTAGCCACGAGGTTCAGCCCAGCACCAGAGCTGGCACGCCCCATGCCATCACCAACGGCCGCGACCGCCCTGCTATCATCTGCCACCACACAATCAGCTGGCGTGGTACAGCCTGGCCCAAGGGTCTCGGCCTCTTTAACCCCCACATCAGTTGCATTTCCAGTAGCATTTCCAGTAGCATTTCCAGTAGCATTTCCATCAATCAGTCGTATCCAGTTCCATCCCTCGTGCCCGTCACGCCTCTCGCGCAACCGTTCATGTTTTCTCTCGTGCCCACATATATCAGGCTCGTCGTCCTCAGCATCACAGCCAAGGTCACTGCGTTTGCATTCCATAGGCAGTCCAGATCAGATCAAATCAATGCCAAAATGTGGAGAAATGTGGAGTAGACAGATAGACAAAGTTCTTGGTCTTGGCTTCACTAAAAATCTTAACCCCGACGTCTAGCGAGTCGCAACTTAACCTGCAGCAAGCTAAAGGGCGGTGTTGGCTTAAGTACCAACCGATCAATGGGAATGTCTTGGCTTAAAAGTGAAATGGGGGCGGTTATGATTGTCGCGCGTTATGTACTCTCTGATTCAGAGCCACTCTGTTTACCCCTTTGGTATCTGCACCACTAGCAAGCTTAACAAGACTAGGCGACTGGGGCGCAATCACGATCGTCGTCACGTCCAGATAAGGCGACGCTGTGCCAGATTATCAAACGCTACAAAATGAGGCAACGTTGTGGAGCAACTACCACTCCATACCGGGCAAACCACAACCACCAATCAAGGTAAATTTGGCATTTAGGCGGGAGCAGTTGGGATGCCGGCTACTGCTTGTCTGTGTCTGCTAAAATTCCCGCAAATGCACAATGCGCGACTACGGCAAATGCGCAAATGGGTAAATACGATTGTCAATACGCACCCCATTCTTGGCAGGTGGGAGTAGAGAGGTAGGAGAGCTGGAGAAGTTGTGGATCATGAGATCGGAGGCCGACGAGGCGTGGCAGAAGAGGAGGAGGAGGCTGGTTGGTGGAGAGGCTGTGTCAAGGCAGCCAAAGGTTAGGCAAGAGGGCTGAAGATTAGGTAGGCAGGACAGGGAATAGGCAGTAGACAGGGTAGGCCAGAGAATAGACAGAGGCGGGACGGGGAATAGGGAGGGAGTGATTAAAAGATGCCGTTGTTTCGGGATGTGCTGAATCAGTATGCTGCCATTCAATTGAGTCAAATTGAGTCAATTGTTATCAATAACGCAGTACCACTGTTTCAGTTGCTAATCACGTTTCATAAAGAGCCTACGCAGCATCTGGGTCAATCCGCCAGTGTGCTAATGCTCCTGCTACTACAATATCACCCAGCCTTCTCCAGTCCTCGGGTCTACAATAAACTCCAGACTGTTGCAGGGCTCTACCGTTCTAAACTCCAGTTGTCTCCGGTCTCGGTCGGCCTTATTACCTGTCTCCGGTCTCGGATACAATTTAAACTTCACGCTTCTACAGGTCCTCGGCCTCACTCCAACTCCGTCGCTCTTCTAAATTAATTTCCTACATGTCTAGTGATGAGGATACTCAACAATATGTCGTCGCCCAACAATCTCGCCCAGAGCAAAAAGTCCTGCAAACTGAATGCCAACCGCTCCGTACTTGTACACAGCAGTCTTGTCAACGCCCTTCACAAGGTTGACAAAGTCCTGAGGAGTCTCAGCCCACTTCTTGAACTGTTGTAGACCCTGTTTGTAAAGATCCTTGTAAACGACCTGGAAGTCACCAAGAGCAGGAGGAGCAAATCCTTCCTTCAGATAGACCTGCTTTCCGAGCTCTCCAACGACCTTGGACCAGTAGATGGTGGAGTTGACAACCGCTAAGTTAGTATGCATTCACCATTCACCGCTCGACCCAGTTTTCTCGGGAAACTTACCAGTTGCTCGGTCGCCAACAGTCTTGGCAGTAGCCTTAGTGGACTGGAATCTAACGCCACGGGCAGCACCCGCGACCTGTCGCTGAGATAGTCGGAACATTTGCGGATTCTATGGCGAGGGTGAAAAAAGTGAAATTTCACCTCGGAGCCAATGAAAAGAGGTTTTACGCGCGGCTGGAATATGAAAAGACCAAGGCAGGGTGCTCGCTAGGGCGGATCGCGATGGGATGCTGGGCGGGAGGAATAGGGTAGAACAGGTCATTGCCAGGTCGACCAGTGCAATTGGCAAACACTAACTAATAATGTGCCAGTACAGTACAAGCCAGAGATTTATTTACATATTTACAGTCTGTACAGGTTCAGGATAGTCCGCTACGCCCAGATAGGGCCTTAGAATCCCATTCCTCCCATACCTCCCATGCCGCCCATGCCACCAGCTCCTGGAGCAGGCGCGGGGTTCTCTTCGGGGGCATCTACAATAGCACACTCGGTAGTGGCAAGCAGGGAAGCGACACCAGAAGCGTCAGTGAGCCCGGTTCGAACGACCTTGAACGGGTCGACAATACCAGCAGCAATCATGTCAGTGTACTCGCCGTTAGCAGCGTTGTACCCCTTGTTAAAGTCCTCACCAAACTCGTCAGTGAGCTTGCCAACAACTACAGAGCCCTCGCCGCCAGCGTTCTCAACGATGGTTCGCGCAGGCCCAGTGATGGCAGCCTTGATGATCTGGATTCCAAGCTTCTGGTCAAAGTTGTCGTGCTTGACGTCGTCCAAAATTCGCGACGCCTTGAGAAGGGCGGTACCTCCCCCAGGCAGGATACCCTCCTCGACGGCGGCTCGGGTAGCGTTCAGTGCATCGACGAATCGGTCCTTCTTCTCACCGACCTCGACCTCAGACGAGCCACCGACCTTGATGACGGCAACACCGCCGGACAGCTTAGCAAGACGCTCCTGCAGCTTCTCCTTCTCGTACTCGGTAGTAGAAGAGTCATTGACAAGGGTTCGAATCTGCTCGCATCGCTGAGCAATGCTGTCCTTAGATCCCTCACCGTTGAGCACAATGGTGTCCTCCTTGGTGATGGTGATGGAGCCAGAGGTTCCGAGAAGCTCGACCGAAGCGTTCTCCGGCTTGATATCCAGCTCCTCAGTGAAAACAGTACCTCCGGTGAGGATGGCAATGTCTCCGAGGATGGACTTTCGGTTGTCTCCGAATCCAGGGGCCTTGACGGCGGCAACCTGGACCTGGCCTCGCAGCTTGTTGAGAATGCACGCAGCAAGTGCCTCACCGTCGACGTCCTCGGCAATCACAACCAATGGTCGTCGCGATTTGTTGGACAGCTCCAGCGAGGGGAGAATGTCCTGGATAGAAGAAATCTTCTTCTCCGACAGCAGGATGAGCGGGTTCTCAAACTCAACCTTGCCAGACTTGGTGTCAGTGACAAAGTACGGCGAAATGTATCCCCGGTCGAATCGCATGCCCTCAGTCACCTCGAGCTCGTCCTCAATGGTCTTGCCCTCCTTCACGGTGATGACACCTTCCTTGCCGACCTTCTCCATAGCCGACGCAATCAATCGACCAATGTGAGCGTCTCCGTTGGCCGAGATGGTCGCCACCTGAGCAATCTCCTCCGACGTGGTAATGTCCCGCTTGTTCTTCTGCAGGTAATTGACAACCGCCTCAACCGCAGACTGGGTACCCCGTCGCAGGTCCATGGGGTTGACTCCAGACGCCACATGCTTGACCGACTCGGTGAAGATTGTTCGTCCCAACACAGTGGCCGAGGTGGTACCGTCTCCAGCAGACTCATTGGTCTTAGAAGCAACCTCCTGCAAAAGCTTGGCTCCAAGGTTTTCAAACTTGTCCTTAAGAGTGATGGACCGGGCAACAGTCACACCATCCTTGGTGATCTTGGGGGACCCAAACGACTGCTCAATCAGCACGTTTCGTCCCTTGGGCCCCAGAGTGACTGAGAC
The DNA here is from genome assembly GCA_003705735.3 of Blastobotrys peoriensis. Lineage (NCBI taxonomy): Eukaryota > Fungi > Ascomycota > Dipodascomycetes > Dipodascales > Trichomonascaceae > Blastobotrys > Blastobotrys peoriensis. The sequence goes on along the minus strand of PPJJ03000018.1, from coordinate 75,032 downwards.
AGCCTTGGCCAAAGTGTCGACACCTCGGAGGAGGGCGGCTCGGCCTTCGACGCCGAATTTGAGCTCCTTGTGGGAGTAAGAGCGCACCTGCTGGCGCAGGCCATTGCGCAACGCTTTCGAAGTCACAGCTCGATGCATTGGAGAGACTTTTACCAGGGAAACCTCAAGTTTTTACGCTTTTGTGGGTGGATTTGGAAGGGAAGGAAGGCAAAAGAATTTCTATTGAAATATTTCAGTCAGGCGACGAGGGTGGGGGACCGCGCGGCTGCCGAGGGTGGAGAAGGACGCGGGGAAAGGGGGTGCTGGGGCAGGAAGAAGGGGGATCTGGCGGTCAACGGCTAATGCGGAGTGAAGAGAGTACGCGTTTGTGTCGAATGCTGCTTTTTTTGGGTGCAAAAATCCCTGTTTTGGCCGATTTTTCACTCCTCTTCACCCCTCCGAGACAGGCAGCCAATGTGGGGAAGCACAAATCTCAAAAAGGCAACAATCACGTGGGTGATCCCTAGTTCCACAGTGCCCTGAGCCCAGGCGTAATGGACGTTAATGGTAAGACGACTTGAAATAGGCAGCAGTTAGCTCCCGTCTGCAGTCAGCACGGGCCTTTTCCTCTACGCCCCCCTTACTCCCGTCTCCCCTCGCCGGTCTAACTAGGTTTCTGCCCGATTCTTGGAATCTTTTATACTATCTTCCACCCAACTGAGGGACCTATAGTTCAAACTCAGGTCCCAGAAGGAATCGTCTCAAGCCAGCTACTCAGCTCAACGGTTCACCATGAGGACGTCCGAGAGCAGCTGTTCAACTTTGACTGGATCAAAAACTATGTCATTCCTAAGCCCCCCTTGTGCAACCGGCTGGTCACTTTCAAGGTGCTAAACTACAAGCTAGTGGGCCACCCAGTGCTGGTATCGGGCCCGCAGTACGAACGCAATTCGTTTGTGTTTAACTTTGTGTTTGTGTTCAACGCAAATGAAGACTCAACGCCTTATGAGCTTCCAATTCGCCGACTTGCCCGGATGTTTATGGTTCTGGAGGAGCAGTCGGCGTACTTGTCAAGTGCCAGCTCCCTCACTACTGTGTCTAACATTATCGAGCAAATTTATCAAGACCTCAACAATTACTCCGAATGCATGATCCCAATTGACGACTCCAATTCGGTCAATATGAAGCTGTTTCCGATCTTCCCCGACCCGCCAAAGCTGGAAGGGTACCATGTCCCCATCTCGACTGTCCGGCTAACAAAGATGATTGACGAAAGCTGGGACCCCACCATGGAGATTATTGTCCCCCATATCAATGGAATCAACTCAATTCGGCAGATTGCTGACCTCGCAGACGCAAACTATAACCTCACTCTTCAATGCATGCAGCACCTGTTTCATTACCGATGCATTGTGATGGTGGACCTGTTTCAATTCTCAAACGTGTACGCACCAACCGCGGACATATCGCTATTTATTACCGACCCAGACATGTCACGAGAATGCCAGGTCTATGTCGCGACTGCCGAAGAAAACAGCGGGCCCGGGTCGACAGCGGGCTCAATTGCAAACTCCGCGCGCACCTCGGGCGTCCAATTCCAAGACCCACTAACTCCCGGCGAGGCCTCCTCAGCATCATCAATGTCCTCCATGCATTCGGGCCACTCGGTTCCGGGACCAATTCTGCGGCTGCCGTCTCAGTCGACGCTCTTCTACCTCTATAGATCACTCCACCAGGGCCAGTCGGTGCGAGATTGGTATCTGGAGCACCACAAGCTGCTCGCCGGAATCGACGTCCGCAGATTTCTAACGTTTGGCATTATTAAGGGCCTCCTTTACCGAGTACAGATGTACCCAATTCTTGACGACCGCCGCCGGCATCGTCGTAACCATTCTGATCACAAACCCACAATTGCTCCACTGTCTGCCCGGGAGGCTGAGATTGATGATGTCTTGACCAAGATTATCAGTAGTCCCCGGCATTTTGACTCTATTTGCACCGAATTGCGCATGTCTCGAAAGGAAGTCGAGCAATTACTGCAGCACCGAGGCGATTGGACAATTGTCAGTAGTTAGCTAAAAAGTGAACTAGAAGAGACATGACAACGAGCGCAATTAGATGTAATACGATTGAGAATTGCAATTGATCCAACAGCGCTGCAGGACCGTATGGCTTAGGGACTGTAACTTATGTTAGTGTCTAATTGCGGGCGGAAAAACCACCGGAAATTCTGCTGGAAATTCACCGGAATTTCATTAATTATTCTATGCGACGCGTTTGTTTACTTGAACCAATCGACCCAAATCTACTCAATTGCCATTCCGTTTTCTCTTATTCCCTCTTCACTCCTCGCCAAGTACAATGGAAACCACGCAAACTCCGACCGCTGAGCCCGCTGACTCCAAGAAAACTAAGGATCAATCCGACGAAACGGTGTATAAAACTGCTGAATCCACCGCTTTCGACCACTCAATCCCTGATCCTAACATGACCCCAATTGCTGATAGATACACGAAAGGAGAGTTCCGTGATTACGGCGACGACACCCCGATGGACGGCTCAGATGTAGTCGTGGACCAAGATCCCGCGTGGGGAATCACAATTGGAACCCGATCATTCGATGAGCTTGACGACTCGGGCCAATCTGAAGCTCACCGTTCTGCGTCTGCTAGGAGAAAACTGATGGCAGTATCGGCACAGCAGGATATCGTGATGGAACAGAACGCTGCCGGGCTGAGTTCTGACCGTGAATCGGTCTTGTCGCACGATATTACTTCTGCTAATGACACATCCACCCCTCTTCCAATACCAAGCAGAACGGCAGCATCAATTGAGCAAGCTAGCGAAGACGTGGGGACTGCCGCCGATGATGGTGGCGTCATTGAGAATGGAAATGATACTGACGTCAGCGCGGTGACTGCTCCGAACACCACGCCCGGCCAATCTGAGCCTATGCGACCTATGAGTGTCCAAGAAGAACGAGACTACAACAAGTCGCGTCTCCCGCACCGGTTTTCCTCCAGCATCTCTATTTTCGGGGCCAAGGCGTGCAAGCTACACAAATCTGACCGCAACAGTCCCGCACACAGTCCAATGGCTCCACAGAGCCTACTAACAGCTCGCAATTCAATTACTGCTCTCAGTCCAGGAGCCTCCGCCAGCCCAGTTGCTGTCCGCAGTCCCGCTTACGCAGACACAGGCAATGAAACTGTCTCTGAAACGTCTCGCGACAACGGCACTGAAACTACGCTCCATACTTCGTCCGAACATGTTCATGAGTCTGGCTTTGACACTACTCAAGCTCCTGGATCTGCTGTGGAAACTGGCAACGACGCTGGTGCAGTATCTGCTGGTACCGCGGTTGGTGAGACTGCTGGAATTGAAATTGAACCCAAGCACGACCCGCAAGACTTGGTGCCTGCCAAATCCCCCAACTCGGAATCAGAGGTTGCGCTTCGATCACGAGCATCTTCGCGACGCAGACGAGAACAATGGAAAGCAGCAGCATTATACACTCTAGGCGCTCTATTATTGGTATCTTTGGCAATTAACATTGTTCAAGCAGTGTAAGTAGAAGCACGGATGGTCACGGAAGGGGTATGCAGCGGCATTGACAGTAGAAGGTGGGCATGGGCATTCGCGGCGAAACCAGCAACTAACCAGCGTCTTCCCAGTGGAAGTACCAACATTGAGGAGCAGTGAAGTGTTTGATAAGTCGCATCCGGCAATCAAGTCATTGCTGAAGGATCGGCGGCTCAAGAAAATGTTTTACGGCCTCAATTATAGCCCTAACAATGTGCTCCCTGGTCAATGTGGTGTCACTCAACGCGAGGTGTCTCAAGATATCGCACTCATGTCTCAATTGACAGACCGCATTCGACTGTATGGAACGTCCTGTCGCCAGGCAGAGATGGTACTGGAAGCAATTCAAACCCTCGAGGTGCCAATGACGGTGTCAGTGGGTCTGTGGCTCAACCAGCACATTGACACGTCGCTCCAGCAACTGGCCGACTTTCGAAGAATTCTAGATAAGTACCCTGCACGATTGATTGATTCCATACTGGTAGGGAATGAGGTTCTTCTTCGACAGGAGCTGTCGCCAGGCGAGCTCATTGGCTATATGGAGTTTGTACGAGAGCACGTTGAAAGGCAAGGGCTTAAGATCCCGGTGGGAACATCAGAAATTGGGTCGCGGTGGACCCAAGAGCTTGTCAATCACAGCGAAATTATGGCCATAAATATCCACCCCTTCTTTGGCGGAGTCCCAGTCAACATGTCTACGCTCTGGACCTACGATTTCTTGCTGGAAGAGGTGGTCACGAAGCTCAGCGTCCACAACTCGTCAACGGCCCGTATTGTCATTTCAGAAGTGGGATGGCCCAGCTCCGGCCCCAATCTTCAAGGAGCAGTCCCTGGAACTCTTCAACTTCAGCAATTCCTCGATACCTGGGTTTGCAGTAACCGTAACAGCGAAGTTGGATGGTACTGGTTCGAAGCGTTTGACGGGCCCTGGAAACAGCAATTGGTGTCAGGAGATCTGCAGGAATGGGAGAGTCATTGGGGGCTCTTTGACAAAGACCGGCGACTCAAAAACATTACCATTCCATCTTGCTAGCGCACGCCACCTGACCCAGTCACTTACGCTGTCACGTCTGCCATCGCGTCTGCCAGTCACGTCTGCCAGGTCCGTACGGCTTCTCAAGTTCGCAGTATAAAAAGCCATGAAAAATCTTCTTGAATCGACATCTTACAAAAACTCTCCATTACCAAGCACGGAGCGATTTCTATTCATCCGCAGCATAAATGGCAGAGAGGAGATGGATTTGTTGAGGCCCTTTTAATTTCTCCAAAAGATGCTTATGCTCAAAATCTTTTAGGGGTTCGCTTATGGGCTACATCTCTACGGTACTAGCCTATGTACTGGTTAGTGGCTAGCGTGATGTGTAGAGCTTGTAGACTGTCCATAGCCAAAACAAGCCAAATGATGCTGAACAGACTCCAACGTTGGCTACCACCCATAGGTCTGGGAGCCGGGTGATGTAGTAATGGGCCGGGACGTAGACCTCGGCAATGTGGAGGACAGCGACGGCCGCGTAGGAGCCTGCGACCACTAGTTTCCAGAACCAGGTCGTGGGTAGGTACGTTCGTGGCCTAGTGGTAGCCCCCACTAGCCAATTCCAACACAGGACCATGCCGAAGTACTGGACGTAGAGCTGCTCGCGCTTTAGCAATGGCCACAGTGAAAAGGCGGCGATGTTGTTGATCCAGATGACCATTGCGATTACGTGAGGGTCAGTGGAGGCTAGGAGCAGGGTGACTGGCATCAGCGGCACTAGCACCGACTTTTCGTGGACTTGGAACGAAAACAGGAAGAATGCCCACGCAATTGACGAGAACGCCCAGGGGAGAAGGTGCCGACGCGGGTAGGTGAAGATGATGGTCATGGACGGCAGGATGGCGGTGACGGTGGCAGCGAGCGAGTACCGCTGGAGCTCTGAAGCTGCGAACCGCGATTTCAGCTTGACGACTGTGTTTGCAGCGCACCAGAAATTGGCGACCTTATCCTCCCATAGCCCGCGCTCGAACGGGAACACGCGCAGGCCGATCTGGACCAGTTGGGGCACCAGGCCGCCGGTGCTGAGAGCGAATGGAGCGAATGCGAGCACAAACGTCGCGACTACAACCGCGCCAATCTGCACTAACCGCGAAATGTTAATCGCGGGGAACACGCACTGGCCCAGCAGGTACGCAAAGATTGCCGGCGCGTAGTACAGAGACATTTGCTTAAACAGCAGCGCGCCTACAAACAGCACCGACGCCACCAGGCGATGGTTCGAACTCAGCATCACAATTGCCATCAGGGTGAGCCCTAGCATGACTGTGTTGTACTGGAAGTGGCCGTGGTCAATGAGAACGACGCATGGCTGGAGCAGAATGGCTCCAGCAGCAATTGAGTGGTCAATGGCGTCGGTCGCAGACACCGTCTTACCGTACCATCGCACAAACGCCACTACCGCCGGCACATAGATTGCTAGTTCCGACACCACCACCGTCGCCCTCATGTACGACTTGAGATTAGGGTCATCGAGACCACGCGACGCGTCCAGCGCGAACCATTGCGAACTGAACACCGCGCCTACCTTACCGAGGAGCCACGAGTGGTACGCAGTGAGGGGAGGGTAGTCTAACCCCCACCATTGTAAGTCGTAAAAGTACCACTGTGAGATTGGCAAGTGAGTGGTGATTTCCATCCAGTGCCGCTGGGCTTCAAAGTCGCCATGCATCGGTTCAGCCTGGAACCCCGAGTACGGGCCCAGGCCCACTGCCAGCCGGAGAATGACCGCAAAGCCGATGACGACCCATTTTGCGACCCACTGAATAGAGGTAGGTCGAAAAGGAGACAAGAACTGGCCCAGCGGACTTGCTCTTAGAGGCGAAGCTGGCTTTTTCATTGTGGTCGTCGAGTCAGGTGCCGCGTCTCAAGAAAGGAGCAGTTGGGACCGTGGGCGAGAAGGGTAGAAGGGTACGGGCCGGTAGGAGGCAGGTAGACAGGAACTAGAGCATAGAAAGACAGTAGTACGAAGGCACAAGATTGACGGTTGGAATGGCTATTTCAGTACCACCACAGCGACCACTGCCTCGGCCCCATTAAGGCCATTGGCAAGTATTGTGGTATTTCTAGCAATTGTTGAGCTTAGTGCCCGCCATTCCCTAGCGGCCCCTGAGCTTGGGTGCCTCGCCTGGCAGTCGGGTACGGCTCGTACCAACCCCCGCCCAAAGAGGTATCTACTGCCACAGTAGACAGTAGGCAGTAGGCAGTAGGCTGGCTGGACCCACGGAGATCTGAATTACCAGTAATGAGCCTGCTGAGATCTCTGAAAACCGGGAGATACCGCATTGGCAAGTCACACCAACGCACCTTATTCGATCCATTTACTGCTATGTGTATTAACTACGGCGACTACTTACTATAGCTCTATCAATCCCTCTACCGTAGCCGCTGCCGTCTGTCATCTGCCCTACCTCTACCTCTACCTCTACCCTTCCACCTTACCTTCTGCCTCTACCCGTTCTAACCTCTCTGCATGCATGGCCTGCCTCACCGCCCCCTGGCCTCGCTTGTACTCCTGACGGCTGCACAGGCCAGGAACGGTGAAACTCTCAATTGGCCCACCAGCCAGTTAGCCGCAGCGCGGTGACGTAGCATTAGACTACCGTACATCTGCCCTGCAGGTCCTAAATCAGTATCAACGACCATGACTACGGGCTCAAATTCGCGGCGTCTGTTCTGCAGCAGCCAGTGACGAGTCGTTATGCCCGTCCCGGCGACCTGAAGCAGTGCTGCCTTTGTGCTGGACACACTTTAAGCACACTTACGCAACCTTCGACGCGCTTGTGTCATAGTTTCTTGGCAGATCGGCAGCGTGTAGCCAGTACAGACAGTACAGGAGAGGAGCACAGCACCGTCCTGATAGAGGGAGGAATAGCACCGAATCAGTAGCAGAGAGTAGGAGTAGCACTGAATCAGTGCCAGCGAGTAGGGGTAGCAGCGTGTCTACCTGACTCTTGAGCAACACTGGTAGCTATTTCTGAGAGTCCTCCAATCGTGGCGGGCGTGTACAGACGAAAAACTGGTACATGCCGTACTCAATTGTGCGGTCTCACCAGCTTTGAACGGTCTTTCCAGAGCTGCACTGTTCTGAGCCACTGTACTGAGCCACTGTACTGAGCCACTGTACTGAGCCACTGTACTGAGCCGCTGTGCTGACTACCTATACTGGGCTGTACTGACTTGCTACCGAGACTGTACTGCTAGCGCCTCCCGCTGGCTCGAGCCCCTTGCTCGGCCTTTGCCGGATTGGTGCACGGTATGCAGGTTGACCCCCTGATGCAGCGTTAACCTGGTGCTGCTAAGTCGCTTTGAGATGCTGCCAATGCTAGGTAGGCCACCTAGCATTGTCCGTTGAGAGCCAAATCCAATCGGTGGGGTGCTACTAAAACTCTAACGGCACGACGTGGCCGTGGGTGAACCTTTCGCACGGCCAGACGATCATTTCATTTCAAAGGTTAGGGCTGTCGGTACCGGTCGGTGGTACAGATCATCTCTCGAGAGAGGTTGTGGTAATATTAATATTTTTCGGTTATTAATATCCTTTTTTTTTGTCTTTTTACTTTTTTTCCTTTTTTTTTATTTTTCCTCCCTCTCCTTTTGGCTGCTTCGTGTCTTAACCAAGGATATTTTTTTTCGTTTTTTGGCAGACTGGTGTGGGAGTGCTTTGCGACTGTGCTGAGGTTGTGAATTTCTCTTGGTCAGATCTTGGCCAATATGGTGCTCAAAATATATAACCGCGTAGTGTACTGGGCAGTGGGCGTGGTGCTGGTGCTGTTTTGTCTATTCAAGATCTGGTCGTCGGAGCGGTCAGCGTTACGAGAACTCCATCACAACAAAGTGTTCCATGGATCGGTAATCGATGGGCGCGAAAACGCGACTTTTATTACGTTGGCTCAAAATAAGGACTTGGAGAAGCTAATGACACCTATTCGGGCCGTCGAGGATAGGTTTAACCACAGATTCCATTATGATTGGGTGTTCCTCAACGAGGAGGCCTTCTCGGACGAGTTTATCGACACGGTGACCCGGCTCGTGTCCGGCACTGCAAAGTTCGGGGTCATCCCCAAAGAGCACTGGTCGTACCCCAAGTGGATCGACCAAGAAAAGGCCGCCAAAGACCGAAAGAAACTCGAAGAGGAAGGCGTCATTTACGCCGGATCAGAGTCGTACCGACACATGTGCCGATTCGAGTCTGGGTTCTTTTTCCAGCACGAACTCATGAACGACTACCGATACTACTGGCGAATAGAGCCCGAAACAGAGCTGCTCTGTGACATTGAGTACGACGTGTTTGAGTTTATGCGAACGAACAACAAGAAGTACGGTTGGACCATTTCAATCACCGAGTGGGAAAAGACTATTCCGACCCTGTGGAAAACGACCCAGGACTTTTTGAAAAAGCACCCCGAATACGTCCACCCTAATGCGCTCCGAGGGTTCATCAACGACAAGGACAAGCCTGATGACTATAATCTGTGCCATTTTTGGACAAATTTTGAGGTCGCCGACATGGAGTTCTGGCGCGCAAAGCCTTACCAGGACTACTTTGACCACCTCGACAAGTCGGGCGGATTCTTTTATGAGCGATGGGGCGATGCACCAGTGCATTCCATTGCCGCTTCGCTATTCATGGACGCTAGTGAAGTCCACTTTTTTGATGACATTGGGTACATTCACCCTCCATTCCGCCATTGCCCTGCGTTCCAGGCCGAAAAGAACCTGAAATGCCATTGCATCCCCAGCTCGTCTTTTGACTGGCACGAATCGTCGTGCTTAAGACGGTTTCTGGATGCAAAGCAGATGCCCTTACCTAAGGATTACCATGATTAGTTTGTACATCAGAATAAATAGACGCTACCCTCATAGCCCGGGCCGTAAGACCCTCAATTGCCACATGCAACTTGTCAGGTAGCCCTGGCTACTCAATTGCCAGCATGCGACGGAGAATTCCTTGAAGCTTGTCAGTTGGCAGCCCTTGAGCTCCAAATGACGCAATAATCTCCTCGGCTTGTCGCTGGTATAACGCTACTGAGGACTTGACGTGATCAAACGACCGCGTCACATTGCGCATGTAATCAACTGCATACTCCTTGAGACCAATGTCGCTGGTCTTTTGCCGTAAAACATTGAGCAGCTCCTTGTTGGTCTCATCGGCCCGAATTGAGTGGATGATAGGGAACGAGAACTTGCCTTCGGTCAGGTCCTCACAGAACCCCTTGTTTTTCGAGTATGTCGCCGATTGGAGGTTGAGATAGTCGTCCTGGATCTGGTAGATGATACCAAACAGGTTTGCTAGTTGGATCACGTCAACTGGTGTCTTTGTAACCGCCATCATGAGCCGAACCGCTAACCGGTATAGCCCGCCAGTCTTGTTGAGGACCATTGAGATGTACTCCTGCTCAGTAGGGCACGTCAAGGAGTCACGCCAGTACAGGTCCATTCCTTGTCCGCGGTGCAAATTGATCATCTCTTCGGTGTAAATATCGATGATTTGTCGGTCAGGGCTCAGTTGCAGCAGCTCCTGGAGGGTGGCAAAATACATGTAGTTTGCAGAGTTGATAGTTTGGGCGATCCCAAACATAGAATGAGCAACAGGATACCCCCGTCTCAGCGATGCATTGTCTTCCACGTCATCTACCAGCAATGAAGAAGTGTGGAGAGTCTCAATGACCTTAGAAATGATTTGCAACTTTTCATCCGGCACTCCCAGCACCGAATTGAACGCCTCTATCAGTTGGGGCCGGAAATCCTTGCCTGGGATCTTCTTAAGATAGTCATACGGGCCCTTCAAGATAGCCTCCTGGTCATTCTTCCAACTTTCGCTATCCATTTTAGTATCTATCTTAGCCCAGCCCGCACACCGGGTCAAATCACAGCTAGGCTACAACCGCGCGAATCCCAGTAATCACAAGCTCTAACCCTGATTCGACTGGTCGTCTGACTACCTCCCGCACGCCTCCTGTGATCCAAAAAAAACACTGTGTGCGCAGCCGCATAACTGCCAATGAAATAATCAAATAATCCATCGTGCGGCTGTTCGCGCGGCTGTTTACTCCCAGCTGCCACCCCATATTTAATCGGGTGCTCGTAACGATTGGAATGCCAGGGTGGTAGTGGCGATAAGGTATTTCAGGAGGTACCCAGGGTTGTGAGTGCCAAACTCAGTCTCGTTTCATTCTCGTTGCATTCTGTGGGTGTTTATTTGAAAGTTCCGGTTTCCCCTATCCTCGTATTTTAAACTCTCGGATTCTTGCGCTCGTTGTGATGGAGAGAATCGTACTTGACTGGCTGCAAGATATCCCTTTAGTCACCCGATTCTGGGTAGGGGGGATTATCGGGACGTCGATTGTGGAGCAGTTTGGGGCAATTTCGAGACTGCAATTGTTCTACAATTTTCGCAAGGTCGTGGAGTATAGAGAATACTGGAGAGTTGTGACAGGATTCCTGTACGTGAATCCGATAAGCATTGATTTGGCGTTATATGTGACGTTTGTGATCCAGCATTCCAGACTGCTCGAAGAGTCGTCGTATCGCGACAGACCTCGAGACTACGCATGGACTTTATTTCTGTTATGCTCCATCATCTTGGTCGAGGCCACTGCACTGAGTCCCTCGTCCTCTCATCGACTGGTGTTCTACCTCATGGAGGCAGTGCTGTACCTGTGGGCGCGACGAAACCCAGACGTCGAAGTATCAATTCTGGGCCTAATTACCATCAAGGCTCCCTACATGCCTTGGGTACTGGCGATTTCGTCGGTCGCAATGTATGGATCCGAGATTTCGTCGGCGCTGCTAGGCGTCGCCGCCGGGCATTTGGTATTCTTTGCTGAAGATATCTATCCCCGGCTGCATCGCGGGAAAAAGATTGTTCGACCTCCTTGGGAGTGGTTTGAACGAGTGCAAAGGGCCTGAGGAAGGCAGGGGGGCTAGCGCTGCTGCTGAGGAAGTAAGAGCTGCTGCTGCTGCATTGGCGACTGCCCGAGCGACCGGCACCGGTGGTGCCGGGTCTGCTACGGGGTCTGCTACGGGGTCTGTTACGGGGTCTGCCACGAGTCCGGAAATTGCTTCTCAGTCAACCGAAGACGCTATTGATGGGGCGTCATCCGAATTGAGAGAGTGAAACGTGGAGCGACAAGATCGATTGCTTCACGAGGATGGTGTTTCGGCAGAATAAATTTCCGCAGATATCAGCATTGTAACAGAAGCACTTACTTTTGCACATGAATTTGCCCCGACAAGTATCCGAAATTTTGCAGATCTTGTCGACCAAGTTCTACGAAAAGACTTTGCGCAGTCTACCAGTGCTTCTTGGCAGTTTTGCTCATTATTGCATCCAGCGACCGAAAAGAGCTCAAGTACAGAATGGAGTAGCTCAGTGCGCTTGCGATCGTCTCGCAAGTTATACGTCGTGATCAAATTGTATCCGCGTACTGGCCGTCATTTGAGATTGAGCAACGGCTCCAGTGGGCCGAACTGCCGGGTCTCGCTATTACTGTGTCGTATTGTTCCCGTACGTTTGCTAACGTCGCGCTGTCTTCTTGCACACTGCTTGGAGTCATGCCTCAATGACTCGTAGTGAAAAAGTTGTTATCGGCTGCCTCAGTATGAGCATGCTGGCCGGACTGTGTTCTCCGATAAAAGTGTTTCGGATAGATTCGCGGTTCTATGAGTATGATCTATGTCGCTACCAATTGCTCATGCAACACGTGCTGGTATTCATTGCTAATCGATTCGGGATAGAGTATGAAGACAAGCGACGCCATCGCAAATCTGCATGCGACCAATTACGGAAGCCGAGTATTGCTCGGCGATAATGGATAATATCGATGTTCATAGAATTGCGAAACCGCGTCAATTCTCAATAATGATATACTCGTAACGCGAGTACCCACATGAACTGCCCCGCTTCGTAATGACCTTGTAGCCCCTTCATTGTTTCTTCATTCTAGCCCTGGCATATGGGTCTACCGCGCCATGGTACCAGATTCCACGCGTAGCAACGCTTTCATTCCTAGCTCAGTGCGGGCTCCCGTCTATTCCTCACAATGCCCAGCTACGGCGTCTCATCGACCCATTTGCCGTTGGAAATGTAATGCGCTGCTCTAGCAGTAAATTTTGCAGGCGGCCGAGCCACCCACGAGGCAATGATCTCCTAGCGGCCTAGCCAGGAGAGTGGTGTCATAATATGGCGCCTGGCATTCGAATTGCAAACAGACTCACAATTGTGCCAAAAGGCACCGTCCGTTCCGTTTCCGAGCCGCTTGGACGCCTTAGAGCAGCTGATCGTCACGTAATGTGCCTTTCTCCACCGATTACTGCTATAGCAACTGCCTCATCTCGCTCTCGGTATCCAACTCTGATCATGCACAACACCACCGTACGAAGCGACGCAAATAGAGGTCAGATATGCATAGCTTGCGTAGTAAAATACGGCATCAATGGCTTTTTTGGTGGTGTTAGTTGCGGATCGTGATTGCGGCCCCTGCTGTCTTTCACAAGCCGTCGCCAAAGAGAGACGGGATAGCTACCATCGATGTAGCTATACAAGTGGAGCAGGATAGGCATTACCGTCTCGCTATGACAATAGGGGTTGACCTTGACGGGAATGTGCAATTTCTGAGTCAATTGACGAGAATTAATCCGGATCCTAGTGGCAGTGATTTAACGTGGCGGTGATTGCGAGCAAATCGAAAATGCAATGATGTGGGCGCTAGGTGTAATGGCAATCGAGGTGAAAAAACTGCAAATTGACCGGATCTGAAATTGGGGTCGCTAAATGAACAGTCAAATTGAGAATTCAGTAGCAAGGGCATACCCCACTGCCTCTTATATACCCACACCGTTATCTCTTACATGCATATCTTGTTATCAGCGTGCATCTTGTTATCTCTAGCTCACAGATTGGGAGACATCTCATACATGTGGTGCCTCTAACAGTCAATGCCATTTATTCACCTCCTAGAATCTATAATGTGCTCATTATTCAAAGATAACTGCGTATACTGAGTCTGCCTCGTCAATGCTCTCCTTCTCTAAAACGCTTTCTCTTAGCTCTCCATGAAGATAGCTTCTCAGGAATCTTCATCATGCCTCCAGCAATCATGTCAGTCCAAAATGTAGCTATAAAGACTGGAATGACTACTGGAGGTAGCTTTTGCGGAGTATCCAAGTAGCTGCGATCAATTGCAGACGGAATTAACACTCCTACAAGTGTTGGCAGTCCCGCGCCAACCATGTTGCAAAATGTGCTTGATGCACCATGGATCTCCTGCTCTGGTGAAAATGCCAGGTGTAGTCCTTTGAGAAACGCAATCGCATGGAATGCATTGATAATTGTGAAAATATACCATTCGCCCCACGTAGCATAGGCAGCTACAAGCCAAATCACTGACGTGAGCATCGGGAGCACCAGCTTCTGCCAAAATACTGTGTCATAGGTCAATTTGACACTCTTGCCACCGGCTGCAGCACCATAGATTTTACGGGGAATGGCTCGATGTTCTGTATAAATCATCCACCAAATTGACATTGACTTAGACTTTTTGTATCCTTTGGACCACAAGCTAAGCCGTGAGTTTAAGGTGGCCAGCTCTTGATAAGTCTCTTCGTATCGGGAGCCGTCATCTCCAGGGCCCGGCATGTCCTCAGAGCTGCGAGTAGAACTTCCACCAGAGCATTCTCCAGGTCTTGGGGATCCCTGGCACGAAGTTACCATGGTAATTTCATGGCTTGCTGGCTCCTTGTCACTCGGGTCCTCGTCTTCGCTACCCTGTGACAGCGCTCGCATTTGAGTTCCGACTCGCCAGTACTTGATACGCTTAACGGCAATGTCACTTAGTTGCACCAAAATTTGAAACAAAACCGACGATATCGCTGACGCAATAGTGAAAGTTGGTTTGCCATAAATTGGCCGGTAATTGACTGCGACCAGGTAGAGAACGAAAGACAAGACCGCACCCAGCGTTCGCTGGCGGCCAATCTCCCACAGGAAGTGGCCGTCAGCTACGGGAAACCAAAACAGTGCAATTGCAACCTGGTAAATCGTCCGAGGTCTCTGAACCGAATTTCGTGCAAATCCCACGTATTCGCCGAGGGTGAAGGTGACCGCTTCGGTCCCAGTTGCAATCATTAGGATTCCCAGTGCAGACAGAGCGAACCCCATCATTTCGCGCCATCCCATGGGCACACCTTTTTGAAATTTCGGGATTCGCGCCACTCCCGTCCACAACCGGTCGTACTCTTGCTGGCAAAACCGCGTCGATTTCTCGATCCATTTGGACGCTGCTGGGCACCGGTTCTGCTGGACGAGCGCCCAATGTAAAGCAGTCTCCTTTTCGCGATTGTACCCATTGAGCAGGTTCATTACAGACCTCAGATGTGATTTCTCCCCCACGTTCTGCGTCTGCCCATACAGGTCCTGCAACTGTGTCATCAGGCTTGCCCACTTTTTCTTGTCATCGTCCTCGCCGCTAGGCTGGGTGTCTCCATTAATATCCTTATCTTGATCGTTATCGCGGTGATTGGGACCTGCATCGGGGGCCGTCAATGTGCGGGGCAAATAATGGGCATAGAGTAGCCGGAGCACCGACTCTTCGTCAAGGTGCTGGATATTCGACTCCAGCAAAAGGCCATCAGGGAGAACCATGGACAGCACTGACATTGCAGATTCTGGGGCACATGGCGCATGAATTGCCTGCCGGAACTCTTCGTCCTCGGCGGGAACAATCTCCACCCACCAGTATGTCTTTTTAGCGATTTGGGTAGTGGCAGTGGCTACTGCGTGGAGAACCCGAGACATTACTAAGGCGGGCTATGACGAGAGACGGCACTAAGCGCTACAGTACACAAGCAGAGCAATCAAGAGAAGCAGAGAGATTGTTGTAACCTCTAGAGCGATCCTGAAGGGCCTTTAAAGCTGTAAAGGGGCACCGAGATCCCGCTGTTCATTAATCAACCCGCCCTCTATCAAGAAGATACAAAGTTAAGGATATGCAGTCTGGGTCTTTCAACCCAATCGCAATGTGACAAGGAAAATGGAGTTCTCTGCTGGTCCTAAAGATGGTTCGTTCGTAAATTGTGGCTAAGCTACGTGCTTAAATACGACTAGGTCAGATTAAGGGTATACATTGGCACTGACAGCGCCTGTATGTGGAGGTCGATTTGGGCGTAGTGGCCAGTGTGCACGCTTCCGCGCTACCACTCTGGTAATTGCATAGCGCGGTTGAAGATCGAATTTATCCGATAACGTGATTTCACGTTCAGTCATGATCCTCTGGTTGAAGATTATTGCAAATATGCATGATTGTGCGATTATGATAAAAGCCCGCACCGAAATGTCTCACCTGGAAACAAAAGAAACGATGCCCAGACATCTCGCTGCCAGATACCTGATTTTGATGAGCCCGGTTCCGTTGGCCGATGGCCAATTGCAACATCGCAACCCTCAATTCATCGAGCACCACCCAAGCCAACAGCTATAAGAGAAAGTCGGCGGCACCTCAATTGGCATAACAAGCACGCGCTGTACTGTCTTAAAACTTGATTGTGCAAAGATTGGCAATAGCTGCAACTGGCAATTTCCCTCTACCTGAATCATGGCTCCCAATATTGACGACACGCTGTTGACTGCTCCTGCAATCCCTCCAAAGCGAAAATACTTTGGCATTCCTAAACAATCTCATGAGCTTCATCAGGTCGACGAATTCCGGGTGGTAGACTGTGCTCACTTGGTAATGCTGGTGCGCACTGGAGTGTTGACTCCCGACCAAGGCAAGCGACTGCTTGTGGGTCTGGCCAAGACATACCCCGAGGTAAC
The DNA here is from genome assembly GCA_003705735.3 of Blastobotrys peoriensis. Taxonomy (NCBI): domain Eukaryota; kingdom Fungi; phylum Ascomycota; class Dipodascomycetes; order Dipodascales; family Trichomonascaceae; genus Blastobotrys; species Blastobotrys peoriensis. Next base: position 58,626 of record PPJJ03000018.1, on the reverse strand, counting down.
CCAGCTGCCAGCCCACAAGAAGCGAGATAGTCTGCTGTTTGATGTTGAGAGTGTGCTGGCAAGCATTGTCGGGGACGACTTGGCCGGCCGAATGCATACTGCTCGCAGCCGAATTGACCAGTCCGCTACAGTTGTGCGACTGTTCTACCGCCGACCGTTCCTCAACGTAATTGAGAACGCAGTCGAGTTCCAACAGGCGTTGATCGCTAGAGCCCGACACCACCTCAAGTCCGTGATGCCTTACTACACCCACATGCAGCAGGCACAGCCTGGAACGTTTGGGCACCATCTCCTGCATCATGCCGACACAGTTAACGACGACATTATTCGATGTGTCGAGACATTTTCCCGGGTCAATCGCAACCCCCTGGGGACGGTGGGACGATCAGGCACTGGATGGGCTATTGACCGAGACCTGACAACCACTCTACTTGGGTTTGACGAGCCTGTCCACAATTCTCTGTCAGGACGGGACAATGACTGGGCAGTTGAAGTATTGTCCAGTTTGCAATTCCTCATGTCCCATCTCAATGACTTCGCTACCAACTTGCACATTTGGAGCACAAAGGAGTTTGGGTTTGTCCGCCTTGGTGACGACCACTGTACCACCAGCTCAATCTTCCCTCAGAAGCGGAACCCAATCACTCTAGAGGTGATCAAGCGTGAGGCCGGTGCGTCTGTCACTTGGGCCGCAACTGCGTTTGCAACGTTTCGCGGCGAGGGCACCGGTGACCAGACCATTCACACCACCCCCTCGATTCTGGACAGGGCTCTAGAGACCACTACCCAGTGTCTGGAGCTCGCTGCCATTGTGGTAAAAGACATTGTGTTTGACCAGGCCCGGGTCGACCACCAGCTATCTGATTCCTGGCTCACCTCCAGTAGCCTGGCAGATACCCTTGTCCGGAACCAGGGCCTATCCTATCGGGATGCGCATACCGTAGTAGCGGAACTAATTAGACGGTCCCAAGCCCAAGGGGTCGCCCGGGCCGCAGTGACGGCCAAACAGCTTCAAGCCGCGTCGGAGTCGAAACTCGGAGTGGCCGTCATTGTGAGCGATACCGAGCTCCGACAGGCGCTAGACCCGTACCGGTTTATTGACCAAGTCACGTCGACTGGGGGGGTGGGACCCGCAGAGGCTGAGAGGTTGGTGGAGCAAGGAGACAAGGACGTACGCAGTCACCGGAAGTGGTTGGGTCAAGTGCAACAACACCTGAAGGACGCCCGCGGCCACCTGAACGAGGCAGTTTCTGCGGTGCTGCGCAGGGCCCAGCAGAACTAGCAACCCAATTGAGCATCCCAATTGAGTAGGATTGGGTCGAACCTTGGCACCCCACCAACTACCCCACTCCCATCTCGTTTACAGTCGATAGGTTCACGACAATGTCTCAGTACCCCACGATCGGCAGCCGTGCGCACGCCCCAGATCTCGCGTCCAAACTGGCGGACTGGCGAGCTGGCGAGCTGGCAGTGGGCAGTGGGCAGCCAGGTCGGGCCGGTCTATGAGCCGACCAGGACAGGCAGCTGCAGAGAAGCAGCAGCATGAGGCAGTTTTTTGTTTGCTTGCACAGCCGCGCCAGCGGGTATCGGAACGCCGGATTAACCACAACCCGTGGGGGCCCAGGAGCAGCAGGACAAGGCCGGGAATACGCGACGGGGACTACAGGGGACGAAGCAGCAAACGGGACGAAGCAGCAAACGGGATGAGGACAGCAAACGGGATAAAGACAGTAGAGGGGAAGACGGAAAAGGAGTACGGACTTTAGGCAAACTGGTAGTTGATATCGGTAGCTAGCAGTATGGCAGTCATAATTAGTCAAGTCAATTGACAACATAAAGTAAAGTAAAAAACAAAAAATAGACAGGGTCGTCGTATGCATGGATAGTCATTGTCCGAAGACGCAATTTTTTTAGGGGGTTTTCGTCAAAACAAAAGGTATCGCAAATCAGGCGTCAATAAGGGTTAAATGTCAATGGCTGTTCCCATAAACGAACTAGCAATTGCTCCGTCGTCTTCGTGCTCATCGGCGTCATCAGCCTCCGGAGAGAGGTACTGTTCTAGGGTGAGCAATTGCTCCGCATAAGGATAGGATAGGTCCACGGTTTCAGGGTCCAGCTTGTCGTCTCCAGTACTGACATTGACCAACAGCGAGTCTTCCAATCGATCGGCCAACGTCAATGTCGGGGACAGCGAGCTGACTGAACTCGAGTTTGTAAAAGTAGAATATGCAGAATTGGCATCATCGGAGTCCCAGACGGGGAGGGGTAATGGAGGAGGGTCATCGACCGCGAGGTCGAGACTAGTATACAGGTTGAGAGAATGGAGCTCCTTTACGTCCGATAATGATAGTTCCTCTTCCGACTTTGGCAATTTGTCAAACTTGTCGAATTTGTCTGGCGTTAGAGATTTTGAACTGCCGCTGACCCGAGCCGAGGCCGAGGCCCCGGTAGAGGTGGTGGTTGTGGTGGTTGTGGTGGTGGTTGTAGTCGTTATCGTTTCGATTGTTTGATTCGAGGCCTTGTCCCCCTCAGTGTCTTTCCGGCGTTTGGTCCGTTTGGCTTGGTCATTGTTACACAGCAACGACGCGGGCGAAATAGTGGACGGTAACGACGACGGTTCCGATTTTGTTCGGGGCTTCTTTGAAACTGGAGGAACCGAAGGTTTACGGTCTTGATGTTAGTAAGCTGCCAACTTTGCAATCATGTGGTTGCAATGATTCATTAGTCCCTTACCTTTCCTCTTTGAATTGGGCTTTTTGGTTAGTACCGGAGCAGTACTGGAGATGACTCCACAGGAATCATCGCCGGCCGGGGGCTTGGGTAATAATGGACGAAGCAACGGCCTTATTGGTACGTATTTCTGACTTGCCATGATTGCCGAAACAGGCCTGTTAGCCATTGACTATTGGTCCATACAACCAATGACTCGAAACTTGGCCTTGACAAAAGGTGAAAAAACAAGAAAAACTCGTCTTTGCCGGGGACTGCCCAACGACGCCAGCAACAGTGTATTAAAACCCGAGGGCGTAATCCGTATCAATCCGATTACTACCCAATTCCAGACTGACCCAAATCAGATTGACTTGTAGTTTGGTTCTAACCCCAGGTTGTGAATGTCCAGTCCTTGTTTGACCCCAGTGTAGTCGTGTTCAGTATTAAAGTTTAAACACTCTTTTTCGCTAAACAAACTCTGCCATATTCGGATGCTCTGTTTTGGCCTCGGGCCCATCCGGCTTGGTCCCCCCCGGGAGAATCCGGGGGGATGGGACCGGCACTACCACGGTGGCCGGAGAGTGGGGGAAAAGAAAAATTTTTTTGTATGAGCCGGGCGAAAAATAGAAAACGCGCCATCAGTCCGAGCTCGGCAGGCGACCGCCGGAACTGGCAAGGGAATGGGGGAATATGCGGGGGACAGCAACAGCAATTGCGAGCCTGAGTGTGACGATATAGGCAATAGTGGGGGTTCCGGACGGTGCCGCTGCTATTCTAGTGCCAATATATGGGCTAATTTGCCCTTTGCCCTGGCTTGACTAGCTGGCTACGCTACTGCAGTTGCGGGTTTCGAGCTCAATACCGCCGTTGGCTGCTCACATGTACCCTTGTATTCCGCATGTCTAGTACGGTACTACCCTGGGCCGGCGAGCATCGTGCTACGACCCAGCCGCAGAATCCGGCCCCCTGCCGGTAGCTGGGTCGGAATGACGGCACACAGCGGTCCCGCAGTCGGTGTCCTCGGGGGGAGTTCGGAGGTCATCACGCCTGTGATGTCCGGTGACAATAGAACAGTCGCCTGACAGATGACGAGACCGAAGCCTCGAGATCAGGGGTCAGTAAGGAGCCGGATAGGAACGGTAGGAACGGTAGGAGATGGCGGAGATGGTAGAGATGGTAACAGGCAGTAGGAGTCAGTAGAGAGACGGCAGAGAGTCAGCAGAGGGTCAGCAGATAGTAGGGGTGGAGGATTTGAGGGTGGTGAGTCAAATTGAATCAAATGGAATCACAATGGTCATTTGACATGGCTATATTGCTGTAATGCTGCTAATTCTATTAATTGACTGTTTAGACAGTGAATGCCCCATTCTAGTAATCTAGTAGCATAGCCCAGTTGAAAGTCGCAATGGGCCGGTAAAGCCTGTGCATGTCGCCGATTCGGCCCAGGACTTCTATTTACTCCACCGGATCACGGATCCATTCCTCGACTCTCTCTTAAATGCATTCGATCTGTCGGCATATGATGGGAGCCGACTGAACCCGAACAGGCCGAGGAATGACGTAGTAAGGGGGTGGCAGAAGCCGTGCTAGCTTGGAGATTTACTAGAAAGGGCCAACCGGTAAGTTTAGGCGTGGACTAGGCGTTAATTAGGCGTTGAGAATAGAGTTAGCATTTGATCATGAATGGAATTGGGGTTTATTATGTGATGGTACCATGGCGACGGGTGGGTAGCTGGGGATGGAATGGGGGATGCATCAAGGATAACCTCGGTAGATCACGGTGACTGTTTTCCGAATCCGGTAATAGATTGATTAAGATATGATCTGGAGACAGGCAGGAGAGAGGCAGGGCAAAGCAGGAGGCCGGGGAGCAGGAGTCAGGGGAGGCCGGAGGCCGGAGGAAGCATGGGGGGAGGGCTAGGGCGCGGGATGCTGTAAGGCGGAGCTGGTAGGGCCTGCTGGCAATTGAGCCAAGGTAGACGTGCCATTACAAGCATCACGTGCGCGATTGTCTGACCAGTTGGGAAATAGGGTAATCTTAATAGAATTGGCAGTGGAATGGAATTGGCTTCGATTATAGCTAGAGTAGCCAGAGTGCTAGGGTGCTAGGGTGTTAGCAGCCAATGAAACCTAACGACAGCATTTACAGCCAGTAATTCTAACATTTACAGTGTAACTGCTAATGAAACCCCACCGTTATCCTAAACCTTGCTCCCTTTTGACTCCTCGTCTAGAGCCTGCTTAACAGCCGCGATAACTTCAGAATGAATCCCCTTAGCAGCAGCAATGACCCCCTTGTTGGCGGCTAGAGTTCGTCCTTTGCCGAAATCCAGAACATTGCCATGCATATCGCTAACAATGCCTCCGGCCTCGGATACCAGAACGTTTCCGGCCGCATGATCCCAGATCTTTTCTTGGTACGTAGCCGACACTGGCAAACGCAGGTAAATGTCGCCATTGCCCTGGGAGATGGAGCAGTACTTTGCCTGAGAATCCATTCGGACTGACGGCTTGGTGATGCCTAAAATCTCGGCAATTCGAGCATTGGTCGAATGTGACGAATGCCCGGCTTCGACACTCTCGCAGAATGTGGCTTCATTGAGGGAGGCCGAATCAATTGATCTAAACGAGATAGGGGTCTCGTCGTTTGCTGCCAGAGATTGAACGGTGGCTCCTTGCCCGGCCACTGCAGTAAACAATTGACCGCCATTCAGGTTAGGGCATCCAATGACCCCGAGCTGTACTTTGGCATCTTCAATCAAAGCCAGGCATACTGCGTACTGGCCACCACGCAGGAATCCTTTGGTACCATCGATAGGGTCCAATGCCCAGAACCGGCCCTTAGGTCCGCCAGCAAAGTTGCCCTTGCCAATAGCAGAGATCATTGCGTCGGGCCCCGAAATGCGGCCAATTACCGAGCTCCAGCTGTCAGCACTGCTAGATGCATCAACCAAGTTCCATACTCGGTCTCTTAGCCCTGAATCCTTAGTCAGTTTGTCTGCGTCTTCTTCTCCGACCACCTTGTCGCTAGGGAATCCGTGGGTGATGGCATCGATAATGATGGCCTGAGCACCAAAATCGGCCACCGTCACTGGCGAATCATCTGACTTTGTGATGGCGTCTGCCTGGCCCGCGACAGATTTAGCCAATGCGCAGGCTCGTCTCACGGCCAGTTGAGCGAGTTTCTTTTCAGTAGCCAAAGACATGTTGTAGAGGTCAGGACGACCGATCGATCCAGAACGGCTTGAAATTTAAGAGTCACGGGACTGGGGCCATCAGAGATCAGAGGTGGGCAGAGTTAAGCGTGGGAAGGGCGTAGCGGAGAGTAGACAAAGAGGGGATGGCGGCCAGATGGAGAGCGAACGGAAGACGGAGGACTGGGCGCCGGCAACAGGTAAGCGATCTATAATCGAATTGCCGCTAGCGAGCCATAGTCGAATTGCAGTTAGCGGCCAGTACTGAATCGCGGCGAGGTAGCCCGTGAACTCCTATACCGGCCAGGGCCGACGCAGCGTTGAGACAAACATGCACACTGTAACGACTAAGTGGGGGCCAGGGTCAGAAAGCTGTGTCGACAAGTAACGCCAGCGATTTGAGTTGGGTCCAATTGCAATCGATACCAGAGGTTGTCGGAGCCTAGAGCGTAACCGGCAGTGTCAAACAGAGCTGAGCCTAGCCGTGTAGCCCTTTGCGCCTTTGCGTCTTTGCGTATTTGCGTATTTGCTTATTTGCGTATATGGCATTTGGGCCATTGTTCTGCCTCACCTAACGAAGCCTAGCCACAACGATGGCTGATACACTGATCATTAATTGACCGCAGGCTCGACGAATCAATCATTTGCATGCAAGTTCTACTAGGTCTTCTGCTATTACCTGGAGGATGCAAGTTCTACTACAGTCTTTTGCTAACTCCCGAGGTCGTCCGCACCAAATCTCGCATAGCCCCTGTCTGACCCGTTTAGAGCGTCTGGCCGCTAAGTGAAATCTACGCGTGCATATGCGATGGCCCGACTGTACGAGCCCGACTGTACGAGCCATCTATAGCGACCCACGGCAGACCCAAGACTCCAAGCCAAAGGTCACAGGCCACAGGCCACCGTCCACTCCACGACCCCTTCCCCGTCCACCACCACTTCGGGATCAGTCTATCGGCCCGCCTGGTGGAGCTGACTCGGGGCGCATTTATTGGCCACGCTGTTGCTGTAGACGCCTGTCCGTATCAATTGCTCATTCTTGCTGCATAATTGTGCAGTAGGGAGTAAGAGAAGTTAGGATGAGGTCAGGTGAAACAGTGGGGCATAAGCCCCGGCGGGACCAGCCAGCCTACTCCGTACCCGGTCACTCCGTATACGGTTGACTAAGGAGCTTAGATACTAAACCTTATATTCAGCTCTGATACTCACACTATTTTGCTCGGACACACCAGTCTCTGCATCGCTCCCTGCCTACTGTCTCCCTCCCTAACCTCCGTAACCTCCCACTGTCTCCCGCCGGCCTTCGTCTCGTCTCCCTACTATCTGTTCTGCGCAGCCTCACGCCTCGGTGATCGGTTAATCCTAGCCGAGAATGGAAAGATACCGCTGGAAAATCCGGTGACCCAAATATAGCCAGAACCGTTGAGCACAGGGCAATAAACGCAACCAAACGGGCAATGGGCAGAAACTGAATACGGTAAACAACCCGCCATCTAGCCATACGCAAAAATATAAAAAATTACCCTTATCGTTATCCATGTCTTTATCCTTATCCTAATCCCAAATCCAATCCCTAGTCCCATGCTCTCGTCTCGGGCCCCGTCTCCGCGCCTTGTCCCATCTCCCCCCTTCAGCCCTGCTCCCTCGTCACTGCATTTGTCACGTTTTTTCTGTATTAATCTCACCTCAGATCGGCTGTGGGGCAGCCGCTTTCCCCTCAAACGCCGTTCAGTCGCCGTTTGTCTCGTACGGCAAAGACCGGTCCGGAGATAAACTCGCGGGCCCGTCACCAGACTGCTGGCCTAAACACACCTGCACCCCGTTACCGGTGTAGATACCAATTGCAAGGCCCATTGCCCAACCCTAACCAGTTCTGCGCTCCTGCGCGTGGTGACCCACCACAGTCGTACCCCCGTTCCGCCTCTGCGTACAGCTTATTCCTGTCGAAGACGGTGGAGTTGCCTGGTTTTGGAGGTGGTACGTTGCCTACCGCCGTACTTATAGTGGAAGATCAAATCTGGGATTCGCAAAACCCAGCATCGTCAAAACTAGCTCTTACATTCGGCCACTTTGGTGCTTTTGACGCGTTTGAAGCCATATGATTAAGGTGAGTTGGCCGTGGCGGCGGGGTGCTGCTGCGCTATGGTTGGGTGAACATGGGGGGTTGGCTTATGGGGATGGGGTTGTGCTTAGGCGGTCGGAGACACCAGTGCCAGCCAAGCTTCGAATGGGTGTGCGGTGAAAAGTGGTGAAGGAGCTAGGCGGTGAGGTTGGTGTACGCAGATCCGGTATCGACATCAGCTGCTAGATGCCTGTAGTGACACTAAAGGGCATACGGATGTCCGGCCACGATCATCGTTTGGCGCCTCTTTTGTGCCTTTTGTGCCTTTTGTGCCTCTTTCAGCACGCTCTACGTTTCCCCGTTCTCTTTCTCCGTCCCCTTTTCTCCATCTCTTGTCTGTCCAGTGCTAACTTAGGGCTTGCGGCGCTCGCTCAAAGGCGAGAAACGCTCTTCGGACTCCGCCACTGGCGGGTACTCCATCTCAGTCGTCCACAGCTCCAAAGATGCCCTCGCAAATGCAAACCCAAAAAAGATTATAAAAGCTCTCTACGACTATGCCGCTCAGGGCCCCGGAGAACTCTCGTTCAAACGAGGCGACTTCCTTTACGTGGTCGGGTCAGAGGAGGACCCAGAATGGTTCGAGGCATGTGACCCTCCTTCTAATTCAAAGGGCATGGTCCCAGTGACCTATTTTGAGGTCGTGTCCAGAGGCGCAACCCCTACAACCTCGGCGGCTCCAATTGGCAGTATTGGTGGTGCTAGTGGCGCCCTCGCAGCGGCCACTGGCAGTACTACTTCGGGCACTGCCACTCCCATGTCGAGTACTGACCATGACCGTAAAAACACCGTCTCTGTGTCGTCGACCTCTACCGGCAGATCTTCCCAGGGCCGGTCGCCGCTGTATGGGGTCGTGTTGTATGATTTCGTCGCCGAGCGCCAGGACGAACTAGAAGCAAAAGCCGGCGAATCAATCATCATCATTGCATTGTCTACCGAGGAATGGTTCGTGGCCAAACCCATTGGCCGACTGGGAGGACCGGGGCTCATCCCGGTATCGTTTGTGGAGCTGCGGGATTTGGTTACTAATAAGCCGGTGGAAAATGTCGAAGAAGCAATCAGGAAGGCCGCAGTGCCCCAAGTAGAAGAATGGAAGAGACAGGCTGCCGAATACAAGGCGTCGTCCATCCCTTTGGGCCGCCTAGACGATGGCAACCGCCTGTCTGGAGACTCTGCCAAAAATCATAACCAGCACCACAGTCACCACAACGGTACGGGTGGTGCCCATCACGGCCCGGTTATGGCGGGGCCAGGAGGAGGAGGATTCAGTCCCGGCGAAGTTTATGTGCGGGCGGCATCTGTAGACAGGTATGCGTTTGCCGAGGGCCGATACTGGTACCTAGTGGTTGCGGAGCTCAGCAATGGCGCGTTCCGTAATCTGTGCCGATACTATCAAGACTTTTATGACTTTCAGATTCATCTACTCGATGAATTCCCAGACGAGGCCGGCCGAACTGGCCACCAACGGGTTCTGCCGTTTATGCCGGGTCCATTGACGTATGTGAACGACTCTATTTCGTCGCAGCGACGGGCAAACCTCGACGAATACGTCCGGACACTCATCGCAATGCCCCCGTATATTTCTCGGTCACGCATTGTCCAGCAGCTGTTTGCGCTGCGTAAGGGGGATATAGAGACCCCTCATCTTACAAACACAATGCCCCAGCCTCAGCTTCGACTGTCTACTGGCGATGAGAGCCAATACCAGCAACAGCAGGAGTTGCAGCAACAACAGCAACGACACGGTGCTCATACAGGCGCGTTTGCGCCTCCAACTCCCACGTTAGCTGACCACCCGGCGGCAGCTCCCACCTCGCCGACTGCGCAATCGACTCCTACCCAGGCTACCCCAACCCAGCCGCTGTACCCCCTAAATCAGTCTAGCCAGGCAGGTGCTGACCGAACATCCACAATTAGCCAGGGCCAAAACCATCCAGACCAGCAGCGGGCATCGGTGGCCAGTCGGACCAGTCAAGGCAATGGAGGAATTGGTGGAGCTGGGGGTCTTGGAGCCGTAGGTGCCGCAGGCGCAGTAGGAGCGGCGGGGGCTGCTGGCATTTCTGGGAATGAGTTTGGTGCATCCCAAGGGTCTACGCAAGATGGTCGCGGGTCTCAGCAGTATGGGGCTCAAGAGTCTCAGGGGTCACTAGGATCTACCCAGACTGCTAGCTTGAACAGCCAGTCCCAGAGCCAGTCTGATCTCGGTGGGCACCCTAGCCACGCGAGCCAGATCAGTCATCACACATACACCAGCAGCATTGTGTCAGGAACATCGTCAATTACTGACCGCCAGGCCACAGAGCGAGATTTGGATGCGGCGACAAGGTCGTCTCCCACTAACACTGCTGCGTCTTCTTTGTCGGATACAAAAGGGGGCGCAACCGGGCCCAGCATTACTAACACACATTCCCGACAACTCTCGCAATCGACGGTGACGACTCAGCATTCGGCTCGGGGACATCAACCCAACAATTCGGTCGCATTGTCACATCGATCCAAGCCATCAGATGCGGGACGAGATGGCGGCTTCATTAAGATCAAGGTGTTCCATGAGGACGACCTGATTGCGATCCGGGTGCCGGAGTCGGTGTCGTTTGCGAATTTGGAGTCTCGCATCTGCGAGCGGCTAGGGGTGGAATCGATCATTCTCATGTATAAGGAGGACAATCAGGGGGAGTTTGATGAGATCCATGATGACGAAGGGTTTCATCGAGCCCTGAATGGGCGAACTAAGTTGGTGCTTCACGCAAAGTAGGGTAACGTGAAACGGTGATGCAAGTAGGTTATGAATTACGACACTAGTCAATTATGTCAATTATATCAATTATGTCAATTATGCCAATTATGTCAATGCCATTATGCAAGCAACGCACTGGGGAGTGGAAAGTGCAGTCAAGTGCTCTCTAATCCAGGCAAGGTCTCAAATTGTCCACTCTAATCCAGGCAAGGTCTCAAACTGTGTCCAATCTAATCTAGTAGTAGGGAGTCCAACACGACCCTGCACAATGTTCAGTGCCTGCGGCCTGCAAAATGTAAGTTCGGAGCCCCGGCCCTAGTCAATATCCATTCCATCAATGCCCTCGTCAATCTCAAAGTCTGCCACTGGGTACCGGGACTGCTGTCTGAGGCTGGGAGGTGGCTTTGTGCCTGATCGGATCAAACTGGCCCATAACAACACGTCTCGGGATATGTATGGGATCAATGCGGTGGTGGAAACTTGGTAGTAGTGAGGTTTGCCGTAGATCACTTGTTGAGGCACCTTTAGCAACGACGCCGGGAAGAACGCGTTATCTCCGTCCTCGGCTAGAAACGAGTCAATTGAGTCAATTCTCACGATATCCGGCCCGTCGATCTCCATCTGACTGAGGCCCGCATCGGAATTTGCCGACTTTGCGCCTGACGACCACTGTGACTGCGAAGGCTGGTAGAACTGGCTGGTCAGGGACAAGTCGCTGAACTGATCTACCAGTCTCCGTTTGACATCATCGCGGTCGATATCTACAACAGCCGCGGTCCTTTTCATTCCGGGCTTGGCATCACATGAACGGTTCCAGGGTGGCAAGCAGACTCAGAATCCAGTATCGCTGGCTGTTCTTTCTTGGGCCAAGTCAGCTTAGCAAGTCAGCTTACGACTCAGTGGGCCGGGATCACATCGACTTGCCAGCCAGCCCTAACCCAGATAATGCAGCCGCGCTCTAGCCGTTCATCAGCCGTGTGTGCACAGCCCCACTTATATCCCGTTTCGGACACACCTTAATCTCAAACTAGCAACCCTGCAACCTCAGGACCGATTCAATTTCCAGGTTTGAATCGCAGCACCGATACGACTGCCCATTCGCGTCCTCGTAGTGATCTCCAGCTTTCGCGTGTGACTGCGGTGAGCCCTTCTCGATTGACCCCAAAAAGCCCCTTTGACGCATTGATGATCCTGCGGCTGGTTGAGGCGATGGTTAGAGAGCTGCGGTGAGCTGTTATCTCCTAGACGCATCAAGTTTGAGGTGTAGCACAAAAGATGGCAAAACCGAAAGCTGGGTTTTTGCATACGCCCCCTCCGGTAGATGAGAGCCGATCGTACTTGTCTGAGCAGTCTGAGAAGGAATCTTATGGTCTTGCGCAAGAGCGGCCAGACCACCTGGCCCAGGTAGATGAGACAATAGAAGTTGCAGGCAGTATATCGGGAGGAAATCAAGAGAACGGGCGCAAGGACGACAAGGAGGCAAAGTATGCAAAGGAGGCCAAGGATGGCAAGGAGAGGGATGCGAAGGGCGAGGCGGATGCGAAAGACGAGAAGGATGTCAAAAATAGAAAGTCTAGTGTCGGGAGCGTCGGTAGTGGAGGCAGTGCGGGCAGCGCGGGCAGCGCGGGCAGTGAGGTAGTAACTCTACCCCCTAGATTATCGGGGCATGTTGAACGATTCCTGGTGTCGTTGCAGGAGCCTCGGTACTCGACGCCGCTGACAGGAGACGACATTTCGAGGCTGTATGCAGAGTTTTACGACAAGTTCCATGCCGCAGCATCGTCGTATCTCCGCAATTCAGGCCCTCCACCGCCGTCATCGGTTCAGGCGCTGGAATCGGTGCGGGAAATCGCCGAAAAGAAGCGGGAGAGAACTAGAAAAGAGGCCCGGCTAAGGCAGTACGAGGAGCTGGCCGAAGCAATTGCATGCGATCGAGTGTACGACAAGATTTTTACTCTCTCGTTCTCGTCCGACAACGATTCCAAGACAAACGACAATGTGGTGCAGCGCTTAGAGGCGCTACGGCAATTGCCACTGACATTGGTCCACCTAGACCTGAAGGAAGTCGACGAGGCTCAGCTACACCCGCTGCTAAAACCGGCGGGCGAGGAATTGCATCGAATGAACGAGTCTCGCACTCCAGTGGGTAAGCTGACGTCCCTATTTAAGGCGCATCAGGTCATTGTCGAGGCGCTGTCTTCGCTTTTGCAGTCAACTAGTTCTTCATCGTCGGCTGATCTCATTCTCCCCGCGCTCATTTACACTTTTGTCTTTTACGAGACACCAGACTTGTGGCTCAATCTTCAATTCATCACCCGATTCCGCAACCGCCGGTACCTCCAGGGCGAGCACATGTATTGCCTGACGAACTTAGAGGCAGCCGTGGGGTTCTTACGGAGCGTAACGCTTGATACTCTAGGCATCAAGGCCAGCGATGTGCCTAAAGATCTGGACGTGGCTTGTCTGACTCGTCCGTCGCCAGCTAGGCGCCCGTCTTCAGTGAACAGCGGTGACAGTCGAATTAATGACCCGTTAGGAGTCGATCCGCCAACGACCCGGTCGCGGTCTTCTTCTTCCGCAAAAAAGTTGTCTTCAATGCTCTACTCATCAGACATTGCCGACCAGGGGTTAAAATCGCTGGCCACTACCTACCGGTTCTTTGTGGGCAAGTTTTCCCAGGACAAGTCCGATAAGAGTGAGTACCCTTCTACTTTAGAAGACGCAAGGAAGGTAGTTGGCCTTGACACTCCTACCGAGGAGGAGGGCGCTGCCACCACTGCGACTGGCGCTGCGACTGGCACTGGCGCCTCCGCGACCACTGGCAACTCTACTTCTGCGGCCACTGGTGCGTCTGGTTCTGCCTCTACGACTACGCATGCTGCTACCCCTGGCACTGAATCTACTCTAACTGTCCCGGAGAATGAGTCCAATCCGTCTCTGTCAAGATCATCATCAAACAATGCATTATTCGGCAAGTTTTCTAATCTTGGCGTGATCAAGCGATTCTACGAAGACACTCCGCCGCCGTCCTCGAAACTTGCAAAGCCAATTGATCGGTTAGTTAGTGCCGACACTGACCAGCTCAAGGTTGGGGATATCAAGAAATTGCATGATGACTACAAGCGACTGGTCAAGTACCTCAAGAGCATTGATGCTTTTGAGTGACCTTAGCAGTATCGCATATCACTACGATGAAGTGCGAGTATAATAGAACAGAGCAGCATGACTCAGCCGCAATTGCCCCTAAACAATGCTAGAAAGACACTATTTTGTGCTACTAAAACAGCTGTCGTATGATGAGCAGCCCGATTTCCAGTTTCATCTTGAGAGCGGCTAAGCTACTTAAATCATTTGAAATCATCTTATCGCAATCATCCCACTTATCCACTCATCGGCCAGTCAGGTTATTATATCACTACTTGTTCTACAAGGACTACTTCGTCTTAGCGTGCACTTCTTGGTTACAACTGCGCTTTAGTCTCGCTAGTTATTACTGTGCCTATGTCCTGCTAGTCAACCACCGCAAACAGTTATCGACTACTCCTGTGTTTCTACTCCGCTAGTACCGCCGCCTTCACGCTGTACAATGACTAAACGATTTGTGCCCCTGGAAAGTAACCCTGAAGTATTCGACGCTTTGATCCACTCGTTAGGTGTCGCACCCGGTCTTCGATTCCACGACGTTTACTCAATCGACGACCCCGACTTGCTAGCATTTGTCCCCCGACCGGTCCTGGCTCTATTGTTAGTGTTTCCAGTTTCAGACGCATACGAAGCGGCGAGGGCCGAGAATGATAAAGGATTGAAAGAAGGGTATTATAACGCCATCTCTGGCAGTAGCGAGGAAGACGCGGTGTGGTTCAAACAGACAATCGGCAACGCCTGCGGCACTTATGCCCTGCTCCATGCGCTAGCCAATGGCGTTCCTTCAAATTACATCGAGAACGGCTCGGCCATTGACGAGATTCTTCGCAAGGTCCGGCCGCTCAACGTAGACCAACGAATCGAGTACTTGGAGTCTAGCACCGCCTTGGAATCCCATCATGCTTCGGTAGCTTCACAAGGAGACACTGAGGCGCCAGATGCCAGTGCCCAAATCGAGTTCCACTACGTGTGCCTGACCCGATCTAAAAAGACCGGAAATCTGGTCGAGCTCGATGGCCGAAGAAAGGGTCCAATTGATCTGGGTCCCTTAGCAGAGGACGATGATCTGCTGACTGAAAAGCCGTTGGCCAAAGTGCGCGAGTTTTTAACTCGAGAAGGGCCCTCAGGAGCGTTTTCCATCATAGCTTTGGCCCCATCTTTGGACTAGGCCATCAGCGGCCAGGACGTTCTCTGGCGGCACCTCGGCCCTTGCCGTTGACGTGTCCATCTTGACGCATCCGTCTTCTCACGCACCTAGTTGTAGCTCATAATGCCCAAATTCCAAACCTTCATGAATCCAGCTAAATCTGACCCCGAATATCAACCTTCTTGTACGCCTCCTGCCGAGCAACCTCAATCGCAACATAGGCCACCTTCGCGTCCACCTTGTCGTCCTCTGGCGTCACTCCGTACGAATTCAAAAATGCCTCACACTCCTCCCTGTCCTGAAATGCAAGCTGGGACACAATAAAGTCAACCCCAACTACTGGCCTGTATGCCCGAAACATTGTAGCCAGGGCAGCTAACCGCTCTCGGCCAACAAATGAGTCCATCACATACCCACCCATATTAGGTGAGCGGCGATACAATCGGAACAACTGGCAGTAATTTCGGGAGCTCATTGCATCCGACACTTTGAGTGCATGCTTGATTGCGTCCGAGGCCAGGTCCGGTTCAGTCATCTTGACCATGATATGGCCCAACTCTGCACGGTTTTGAGTGTGTAACAAGTACAGAATGCGATAGGAAAGGAACTCCTGTTGGTGGCCGGGGATTCCTAAAGCGTACAGTTGCTTGAGCCGGCTCTGGCACTGATTGTACTCGCCCAAGTCCCCTTTTTCTAATGCAATGCGAGCGTGAATCTCATACACCGAGACTGTGAACTCGTTCTCAATGTGCTGTACAGTCAGATCCTGACGGAGCGACTTGAACTGGTCACAAATGTACGAGTAGTTCTGCTCGATCTTCCACTTTGACTTGAGCAGTTCCAAGGTCTTCTTAAGCACCGGTAGCGGTCTCACAAACTCTGGATCGGGCGCAGACGTCAGTCGAAGGTACCGCTTCTCCAATTGTGTGCTCTTCCCCACTAGTGGCTCATCGATATTAGCCGACGCCGACGGGGGAGGCGACGTCCTTGAAGAAGCTCGCACTTCATAGCCAAGCTCTCTTTCAAACCGCTTCTGACGCCGATCCCGCTTCGACTTGTCTTCAACCAGACTGAAGCCCCGCTTAGCAGACGACCCAATGTTCTTAGCGGTGGTAGCATTAGTAGCAGCAGCAGCTGCTGCTGCTGCTGCCGCAGTCGCCGCCGCCGCAATCTCGTTGCGCCTTCTCTGCACTATCGGCAACACAATCTTGTCCCAATCAACGTCCCATGCAGTATTAGTCTCAAATGCCTTTGTAATGATTTCTCGCAGCTCATACTGAACCTGAGGCTTGTCCACATCTGCTCCTTCCTCAAGACTTCGCTCTACAAACCGTCGCAACGAATCAGGCCATTGAGTCTTTGGCCGATCTGGAGGAGGGCCCGCCGGAGGAGCTGGTGCTGACCTCCCAAGGCCTGTTCTTGGTTGCACCGGGATAAAAGCACTCTTGCCACTTCTCCAAGGAGGAGTCGACATTGCACCGTCACGTACACTTCACGCACACTTCGCCCACGACTCGTGTACTCTCGTGGACAAGCACACCTCGCAATCTGCAGTTCCTGCTCGTGGTATATCCGATCTACTTGACGCCACGACCGCCTTGTCCTTGTCCTCTGGGTATCTAAGCTATTTAACCCACAGCACACTACTGCTACTGCTCACCCGACTCGGCTTTCCTCTACCCTTTCGCTTGGCTGTTGCCTGGTCGCTATCTTAGTGGTAGAATCGACCTTAATTTTGTACGTTGCATGATTCCAAAAACCTTGAGGTACCCATGTGACCGAGATCACGCTTGAGACTCCACCGGGCGGACTTGAACTGGACGACGCTGGAATAGAGGAACAAAGCCAGACACACTGGGGGATGTCGAAATTGGCGGCGGCTCAGAGGCAGAGATCGTTGTTGCTTTATAGCAGACTAGCTGGGTTGGGTCCTGTGACTGTGACTTGGGTGGACGGACAGGCAATTAGGGCTGAAAAGTTTGAAGCAGTGGATTCCAGTGAGTCCAAGTTTGTAGTCCAGAAGCTGCACACCGACTGGGGAGTTCTAGAACCGGTTGCACTACGAGCTACCGACGTGGCTGTATTAGAGGTTGGGTTTAAGGGAGTCGGGGTAGCGCAACAGTGACCAGCGAGAGGGACCAGCGAGAGCGGACCAACGAGAGACTGACCAGCAAGGGACTGCCCAGAAAGGGACTGCCCAGCAAGGGACCTAGATACGGGCCAGAAGTCAGAAGAGTCGAAGTTTTACAAGACTAATCGTCAATTGACAGCGATTGTTGGCTACTTGAGCTTACTGCGTATCCTGATAGTCCTGCTGCTGTTGATGGAGTACGTCGCTCTGCATGTTGGTGCCGGAAAGCACAGTGATGAAAAATGGATCAAGTATAAACGGTTATGTCGAATGGCGGCCAAGTATGGCATGGATATGCTTGATCACGGCGCCAGCGCTGAAAAGGTGGCGGTTGACGTTGGCAGAATGCTGGAAATGTCGCCACTGACAAACGCTGGCGTCGGGTCACAGCTGACTGAGGACGGTCTGGTAGAATGTGATGCTGCGATTGTGTCGTTAGATCACCTGGAGGGTATGGGCGTGGGTGCTGTGCAAGGAGTTGCAAACCCAATTGCACTGGTGTCGGCGCTACGGCGAAGCTTTGGACCCAATTACACTCAACATGGACGGACGCTGCCGGTACTGGTAACGGGGCAGAGCGCAGTGGCCCGAGCGCGGCAAGAGGACGATAAAGAGGTGATTTTCCAACCCCCGCACTGTCTTATTACACCCCAGGCACTAGCAATTCATGAGTATTGGAAGCGAGTCCTTGACCAGCCAGGCCAAAGTGCGAGCCAAAGTGCAGGCCAAAGCACGGGTCTAAGCATAGTGCAAGGGCCCACTCAATCGTCACAAGAATTGGGGTTAGGGCTAGGTGCGGAGAGTGCAGAATTGTTGGATGATACGATTGGGGTAATCTGCCGAGACAAGACTGGACAGGTCGTAGTAGTGTCCAGCTCTGGGGGGCCAACTTTCCGGATTTCTGGTCGGATTGGCCCGGCAGCAATGGTGGGGTCTGGTCTAGCGATTGCCAGGGCAGGCGTCAATTGCATTTCTACAGTTGCATCAGGGCACGGGGAGTCGATTGTTGGATCTAATCTTGCCGGCGCAGCTGGTCAGCTAATTGCATCGAGGCAACTCGACCCAGTGTCGTCGCCGACCATAGACACTGCCGCCTTGCCTGAGGACAGCTCTGAGGTGTCAGACTTGGGTATCCAGCTCGAATCGTCAATTCGCCGCCCTGATGGCACCCCACAGTATATGGGCATCATGGCGGTAGTAGAGTCTGATAACCGGTCACGGACACAGCTCGGGTACGCGTTTGGTACTGAATCAATGATAATGGCATATGCGACGTCCGCAGACCGACTTGGAGTCGTAATTGCCGAACGGAATGAGGGGTTGCCGTTTCACCTGCGACTGGGGCCCGTCCACCAACGCGACGTTGTACGAGGCGTCGTATGCCTGTAGTTCTTGTAGGGGGGGCTTATAGGCGGGCCGAGACTGAAAGGCCAAGACTGGAAAGCCGAACTGAAGGGCCGGGACTGAAAGTCCGAGACTGAAGAGGCCGCGCCTACGCCAATTGCGCTACGGCCCTCTCCTCTGGCCTGGTCTTGTCTGCTCTGGCCCCCTCCTTTCCTCATTATCCCCAGATCATCCTCCGCACCTCCAAATCAGGGCATCACGTGCTCTGCATCGTTGCAGCCGCGTGTGCCCCAAATTAATTTATAATTTCCACCAGCTTACTGGTCAGCACGTGTGATAAATCCCGCGAGAGCATTCGCCTACCGTTGATTGCCTCAAAGCGCTGAATTCGTCCGGAATTCGCACTCGTCTTGTCACAGCTTGCTCATATTGCCTCAAGTGTCCTCCTTTTCGCGTTTTTTTATCAATGAAGGGTTCTCGACTAGTCGTACTATTGCTCTCAATTGCCGAAAAGAATTAGCTATCTAGTGCCATTCAAATCGACCCCGGATAACTGCAATCTGGACTGGATAACGATGGCAGACATTTTCAGCTTTGATGACGAGGTTGCGGACCGCGTCCGACGGTTGTCGCTTGGTGAAGAAGAATCGGAGTTCGCCGAGGCAGAAGGCGACGACACCCTGAGTGATCTGCCAGTACCGACCACCAAACCAATCCCCATCAAAGCATGGGCTAGCACCGCTGCTGCCACTACTACTACTGCTGCTACTACTGCTACTACTGCCACTACCATGAATGTGTATGGATCAGATGATTATGGCGTGTCACCGAGCCAGGGGCGCCTGGGATCATCGTATGAAGTCGACATTGACAAAAATTATGTGTCGTCGTTCGCGCCATCGGATATGGGGTATCGTCCCAAAAAGAAGATGACCCCTCTGGATTTCGAGCCACTCAAAGTGCTTGGTGAAGGGACGTATGGTAAGGTGTTTTTGGTCAAGCATCGAGCCACCGGCAAGCTTTTTGCCCAAAAGCAGCTCAAAAAGGCCACAATGGTTGTGGAAATGAAGAAGATTGAGCAGACCAAGACTGAAAGATCAATCTTGGAGTCTGTCCGCCATCCATACATTGTGCGGTTGTTCTACGCTCTGCAGGATGTGCAAAAGCTCTATCTGATTTTGGAGTATGCCCAGGGAGGCGAGCTGTTTACCCACTTGGCGATGGAGCGCATGTTTTCTGAAGACGTGGCGTCGTTCTATGTCGCGGAGATGGCGTTGGCGCTTCATCACTTGCATGCTAATGTGGGAGTGGTGTACCGAGACCTCAAGCCCGAGAATTGCCTTCTTGATGCCGATGGCCATCTGTTGCTGACCGACTTTGGACTTAGCAAGGTCGCTACTGACGACGAGAGCTGCAAGACGTTTTTGGGCACTCCTGAGTACATGGCTCCCGAGACCTTGGAGGGCAAGGAATACGATTATGCGGTCGACTGGTGGTCTCTGGGTGCGGTGTGCTACGATCTGCTTACCGGCAACCCCCCGTTCCGAGGCAACAACTACCAAAAGATCATTGAAAAGATCAAAAAGACAAAGCTCAATTTGCCCTATTACTTGTCGGCGGATGCGAAGGATATTCTGACCCGATTGCTGCGTAGGGACCCTCGCAAGCGGTTGGGATACAAGGATTTGGCGGTGATTAAGAAGCACCGGTTCTTCCGCAAGCTGGACTGGGCAAAATTAGAGGCGAGGGATCCTAGCATTGTTCCTCCGATTGTGCCTGTCATTACAGACCCAGAACTGGCCGAGAACTTCTCCTCGGGCTTCACTGACCGGCCCGTGACGCCAGAGGATGGGGTCAGCATCCCTATTCCGACGCCTGATGTCTTGCATGAGTTTACGGGCTTCTCGTTTACCGCGTCTCAGAGCTTTATTGATGGTGCCGACTTGCCAGTAGCGTCGGGATTCAAAGCGAGCGTCACTTAGGCATTGAAGGCCGTGGAACTATTATACACGGAAAGATACCATTAAAGGATTAAACTACTATATACACGGGAAGAGACCAAGGAAGGCTATTGGGCCACCTAATATAAAGCATTCCTTTTATACAATAGATTCTTAATTGTTTGCAGGTCGAA
This sequence comes from Blastobotrys peoriensis, assembly GCA_003705735.3. Lineage (NCBI taxonomy): Eukaryota > Fungi > Ascomycota > Dipodascomycetes > Dipodascales > Trichomonascaceae > Blastobotrys > Blastobotrys peoriensis. The sequence continues at coordinate 37,964 of PPJJ03000018.1, read as the reverse complement.
TGGCAGTGCCAACGCTCTCGTCCTATTAGTATCATTCAACTACATGTTCTTCCCCCATGCCTCGACTAGAACTCATATACTGTATACGATAATCCACTGTCCTTCAACACCTGCTCAGTGTCTTCCCAAGGTACTCGAAAGATGCCCGCGTTGATCTTTGGCATGTAGATTTCAGGAATCTCAACCGATTCCGATTGTGACTGTGACTGTGACGGCTGTGATGGCTGCGACATGGGCTCCAGCTGAAGCGCCAAATCTGCTAATGCCAGCTGAGTATGCTTGAGAATATGGTCCGGAGAGTCGGCGCCAGATCCCCCTAGATCACTAGTGAACAAGCATGCAATAACATAGTGATGGCTGTCAGCAGGGTCGCTGATTTCGGTCGGAATGATCAAGCAGGTCCCCAGCAGTTGACTGGGAGAGTGATGGGCGCAATGGTTCTCATACGTTCGGTACGCTCCTGGGTACTTTCTTCGGAACACTGCTGCGATGCCTCCACCCCACGATCCCCGAGTATTGCAAGAGTGGGCGAGAACCGCATTCACAGGAGCCGTAAACAGGTCACCTTTAACATATCTAAGAGCCATACCGGACTGTTTGTGGGCGTGTGAGGGGGCGTGGGCGTGGGCGTGGCTGTGGTGGTGGCTATTCTTGATGGCAGCGGGTCCTGTCGCTTCCTGACTTCCTTCAGGTGTCGTCTGGGCCGGTCAGCTTTCTTGTTTGAGTTTATCGTCGTTATCGTTGGCTACAGCCTTCCGTCCCCCTCCCAGGCATTTTTAGCCTGTCCCTTCTACACTCAGGGCCATTTGAGATATCGGGCGCTTGTAAGGCTTTAAGGCTTGAATTCAGAAGGCCACGGCGAAGAGGCGACGGTGAGAGCACCAGATCGAAGTCAAAACGAGGTTCGGGTGAGGCCAACTGACGCGAGTGTAGCCGAGTTGTACCGAGTCCTACAGAGTTGTGCCGAGTTTCGCCGGCTTGTGGGCAGTTGTGGGAGTTTTTGGCCGGTTTGGCCCACAGTTTGTGCTGGCGGACGACTGAAATTTGAAATTTGGACGGTATTGACGACGGATTGACGGATTGCCAGATTGCGAGCTTGCTGTGGACTGACTGCAGCCGGGCATCATGTCTGGCAACGGGGTCAAATATAGCGACGACGCGCTGCCGGCATTGCCTCCTATGCTTAGTCCGACTCTGCCTAGTTGGCTGGATGACAGCCCGTCGTTACCCCAGCGGATGCTGAGTCCTACCCTTCCATCGATGTTTGACGAGCGAGAGCCTGGACAGAAACCGCAGAAAGAACAAAAGGCGCTGAAGGCTGACAAAACTGAAAGGGCGGGGCAAAGGAGTGACAGGCCGCTGTCTAGCTCCCGGGCAGACCAAGAACGGGCAAAGGCTAGCCGAGATCGGGAAGGACCTGACCGCGACCGAGTAGAGAAACCAGAGCGTGCGGAGCGTGCAGAGCGAGATGACCAAGCCAGAGTTAGCAAGGTCGCGTCGAATGGCTCGAATGGATCTGGACCTAATGGAGCCCGCGACGGAGACAAATCCGAGTCCGAAAATGGAGTCCCTCTGCATCATGTTAAGCCAAAACGACCACTAACCAACACCCTTAAGCAACTGGACGAACCGAGACGAAAGAAGTTCATTGTAAGCCTGAGCGTCCCGAGCGAACAATTGAGAAAGCTCAGAGTTAGAACCACCCTAGGACTTACTTCTACAAGCTTGGCCAACCTGCCGGCCAGACCTAGCCAAATCGGACTAGGCATCAAAGGGACAAAATCTGAGCGAGACAAGGCCGACAGGGTCGAAAGACCCGAAAAGAACGAAAAGACTGACCGAGTCGAAAGGCCAGAAAAAGCCCGGGCAGAAAGCTCAATAAAATCCAGTCACGACACGCGAGAACGAGACCGAGACCGAGACCGCGATCGAGAAAAGGGCCGCAAAAAAGTCAGTCGCTCTTACTCCAGCTCGTCGTCTGACGAATTCGAATCTACTAACCGATCAATTGTCAAAGATACCAAATCAAGTTTGCTGCCGTCGCCAATGGCGTCGTCGTCGACCCCGCATATTTCCACCCCCGACCGCGACGACCAGCGCGATGCTCAAATCAAGGTCCTACATGGTAAACTGAAAAAATGGATGGGAATCGCCAAGGCAAAGAAGCACGAAGCGGATCAAGCCAGCTCGAGTGGCAACATTAAGCTGGCGGCCGCTCTCAGCTTTGATTCCGTATTTTGCTTTATTATTGGGTTCGACTATGAAGACCGCGCTGATAAGCTGGCTCGTACTCTTCTGAGACCCCGTTCTTGGTACACCTTGGTGCCGTATATGAGCCAATTGGTCAAGAGCCTCGACAGCGCAGCGTGCCCGGAATTGGTGGGCCTATGCTACCAAATTCGCGCAATAATCTACATTCGTATTGCCCAGAGCTATAATCTGGCAATCAAAAAGATGACCCAGGAGAGACATTCGCCCGACAGCTCGATTGTAGGGCCCAATTGGGACAGCCAGAGTACTCCCGGCGGTGGTGGTGGCGGCGGCGACACTTTGGGGAGCTTAGCTGTCAAGTACATTTCGATGCTCGAAGCATCTCAAAACGACTTTCGTCGGGGGTTTAAGGCACTCAGTTTAGACCAGATCGAGAGGGAGTTTCCAAAAACATGGAGTAGACGGAGTGGGCTCGTGCTTGATCCGTCAAAACAAGATAGAGGATTGCGGCCGAGTGAGGACTCGTTTCATCTCCCGCTTCACTGCTTTTCATCAATCAAAGAAGCTACAGCGTTTGGGCACTGTGTCACCAAAGAATGGGCCGAGACAAATGGCATTGAGTGTGAATGGGCGTTAATAAAAGGGTTCCAATAGGGCAGGCCCAATGGAATGAATGAAACTGGATTAGAGGAATCAATGAGCCAGGCGATGGAACCAATACAGTGCTGGAGCGTGGCATTTCTCCTTCTGGACTAGTTAATGTGACATGAATATTACTATAGCAATTTGATAATTAAGCAACCTAACGTGATATTGCAATTGAATCAAAGTACCTGGAGCGTGATGTTGCAAATTAATCAATTAGCATTTTTAAAGCGTGAAATTAGACCAGATTGCATATAATGGATGCTACCGACTTCACGCCTGCAGCTCCATTGCTTGTTTGATGACTCCAATGGTAGCACTGGTTTGAACAGCTTCAGTGCCTCCACTGGCAAGTCGCCATTCAATCTCACTTAGACCGTCCAGAAGGGCAATTCGAGTCTCATTCTTGAGCTCGAGGTTAGTAAACTCATCTACAAGCGACGTCAGCACGTCCACCAATGCAAGGCCCTTCGTCTGTTTGAGATAATTGAATGTATGCGACGCGGTCTCCCATGAATCATTGAGAATGGACTGAAGAATGGTGTTAACGTCGGCCGGTCGCGGACTGCCAATGCAATCGTACACCAGGTCTTCAGAGATTTGCTCGCCCTCGTCCACCGATGCATGGCACGCTTGTAACACGTTGAGTGCTCGTCTCATGTCTCCCTTGGACAGTTTTAGCAGGGATTCAAATGCTTCTGTTGACACATCTAGCTTCTCCTGCTCAACTACATAGCTCAATCGCTTCCGGATCGCCTCCTCTGGAAGAGGTGAGAACCGGAACCGCGTGCATCGTGAGAGCAGCGCTGGTGTGAGCTTGTGTGTGTAATTGGCGAGAATGCAGAACCGAGTGTGGGCAGAGTACTTTTCGATGATTCGTCTCAGCGCATTTTGAGCAGCACTGGTCATTGAATCCGCCTCGTCAAGCACAATCAGCTTGAACCCCGTCGAAAAGATCTGTCTAGTCGAAGCAAATGTCTTGATCTGATCTCGGACAACGTCAATTCCTCGATCATCCGACGCGTTGAGCTCGAGAATCATGTTTTTATAGTTTTTCCCGAAAATCTGTCGAGCAATTGCAATAATTGTCGTAGTTTTACCAGTTCCAGGCGGTCCATGGAACAATAAATGGGGAATCTTCTTGGCTGCAACAAATTTGTTCACTGTTTGAATCACATTTTCGTGTCCCACCACTTCCTCTAAATTGATCGGTCGATACTTTTCCACCCTAGTTAGCACCCATCACCAGGCCCACGCCACAACTAGTCATAGATATCTAAAACCGCCAAAACTCACCATGGTAGATTTGTGTTATCGGGCTTTTCCGACGCTGTCAGAGCACGCTTCCCTTTCGTCTCAAACATTTTGGCGGTGAAATTTCACCAAAACGCGTATTTCGAGTAATTTACCAGCGGAACGCGCGGCTGAAGTGAGCCGCGTTGTTCCAGCCGCGCCGCGTAAAATTTACAGGGTTAGGGTTAAACTCCCGAGGGGCCCTGTAGCTGATAAGCGTGATTACCAGCAACTGCTGCTTTTGAATGAAAAAGTCACTAAAAATTCCAGCATGAGACCCTTTTCGATATTGGGGATCGTAGTGCTATGCTGGGTTCAACTTGCATGGGCCGACTCCAGTCCGTTTCTTGTTGCTGGTAGTCTCTTGGCCAAAAATCTCGGCATGGACGGGCTTTTTGGCGCCCAATTAGGGCAGTTTAGCCTGATGGAAGAGTCTGAGAGCATCAAAAAACGGAGCAAAGCATCTTCCCCAACAGAAGTAAAGCAGGAGGTCCCTTCACGAACCCTGCCAGCTTACCTACCCCAAAAGACCCCGATTAAAGATACGGAACCTATCCGGTACGTGATTGGAGCAGGGGATACACACAACTATGAGCTGGGCGGGCTGAGCTCGAACAATCAGACCGTGTACGTGACAATCAATGTCTGCGCGCTGCCGAACTTTGAGAAGAGTGGTAATGATACCGACGGCAATGGGCCGGGTGATAGTGGAAGTGGAGATGAGAGTGATTCGTTGAGACTTTACGGGGCGATATATGGAGGCAGTGGTGGGAGCAACACAATGAACGGTGCATTGACGGACTTTGGGTTTGCAAATGTTACGCTAACGGGGTCGTCAAATGGCAGCGCTCTGCTACAAGTGGTAGCTCCAAACACTAAAACTACTTCTGGGTCGAACTGGACCTACGAAATAGCTGCATCTACCCACTACGCTATGCATTCAGTCAACGAGGCTCCAAACTTATACCTGGTGGACACGGATTTTGCCAACGCTCTGTTTGTGACTGCCAATTTCACTGCATTGCCAAATGGTTCGACCCCTGACGTGAACAACTACGACATCTATGTTTATCCAATAGACAGCACGTTTGGGTATGAACTGGCAAACTCATACTGTGCAATTTCGAGCGGACCTGCTCTGCTCAATACTAACAACACCAACGTTTCCACAACCACCCGTGGCCGGGGTGATGAGGAAAAGGGGCAATTCTACATTCGTGGCCTCAACAAGTCCACCACATATCTTGCATATCTCACCAGTCCCAATGACGACGGCGTCCGGGGCGGTGAAGTGTTCGCACCGGTCAATTTCACCTCTAAAGTCGGCACAAATTGTCAAGTCATTTATGACCTGGACTTTTGCGACCAGGTGGCGTATGCTGCGCCTGGCAATGCCAGCTCCTTCACTGAGATGCAGCTGAACAAGTTTTACGACGACATGGCGAGCAATCGGTACAAAAACTTTTCGAAATCGCTTGATAACGTTGCCTGCAATACGACGTTGGCGGAACGCTATTCCCCATTGGCCACCTGCGACGACTGTGCAAATAGCTACAAGCAATGGTTGTGTGCGACGACAATTCCCCGATGCACCGACTGGGATCTGAATTCGACTTTCCTGTTCCCCAGACCGGAAAACACCTCGCGGAACCCGGCCGTTAACGAGATTGTGGCTCCAGGGCCGTACAAAGAGATCCTGCCCTGTGCTGATCTTTGCTACAACATTGTCAAGTCGTGCTCAACGCAATTCCAGTTTTCTTGCCCCAAGAAGCGGTTCCTGGGACTATCCTATGGCCAATATTCAGACGACGGTGATGTGACGTGCTCGTACCCAGGAGCAGTTTACTATCCTAGTGCTGCCGTTCGATTGGTACAGTCCCATGTCTTGACTGTAGCAGTCATAACTGCACTAATGATGCTCTAAACGCAGATCCATTTCTGCACTGTGCTCTGGACCCAAAATATTTCTGAAGTTTTTTGGCCTAGACTCAAAATCATTTCAGCAGTTTTGTGGTCTAGCGTGAGCCCAGGTTTAGGCTTGATATTGTTTATGGTTGTACACTATCTAACTCTGGAGCACGAAGGTCTTTGAGGGAAGTTTTAGGGCCATGCTTAAGCACATGGCTCAATTCGGGTTCCCATTTAGACGAATCTCTGTCAAAGAAATCCGCGAGTTCGAAAGTATTCTTTTCTAAAGTCCACTGTCCCTGGGCCTCTCGGACCAGCTTGACCATGTGGGCTTGAGACCCCGCTGCCTTGCCGATATCATCAATGAGAGTGCGAATATAGGTTCCTGACGACACAGTGACCCGAATCTCGATGATTGGGACGGTGGCCGTCGAGCCTGGTGCTTCTGGCGCGGCGTCTGGCGCAGCATCACCATTCTCAGTTCTTTCAACATCCTCAGAATCAGCGCTCGCCGAGTTGGCCGCCTCAGGGCCAGACTCGCTCGCACTGGTGACTCCATTGGCGATGTTTTTTGCATACAGCTTCTCTTCGGCGGTCGCGTCGATATTGGGAATTTCATACTCGTGCTCGCTCACCAGCTCGCCGATAACTTGTAACGAATCAACTGTACATTCTCGCTTCTCGATTGGCCGCGGCAGGGATTGACCGCTGCGTGCGTACTCATACAATGGCTTACCGTCCATCTTTAGCGCACTGAATACCGGCGGAGTCTGTTTAATTGTTCCCTCAAACTGCTTGACCGCTTCCTTTATTATCTCAGTAGTCAAATGAGCGGTTGGGGCGCGCACTAGGACGCTGCCTTGAGAATCGTAGGTTGTAGTAGATGCGCCAAACAGCAGCGTGGCCCGGTATGTTTTGGTACAATTACCCAGATACTGCTGCAGCTGCTTAGTTCCACTACCAATTCCCACGACCATCACGCCCGACGCTAGAGGGTCCAGAGTGCCTCCATGGCCGATTTTGACTTTACTACTGTCTCTTTTCGCTCGCTTCCATTTGTTGTGAGACTTTCGGTCTCTTTGGTTCTGGTTCTTTATGCTTTCCGCAAACACTGGGCTGGAACTGAAGTAGTACTTTAGCTTATCGAGTACCTCGGCACTTGAAGGACCAGAAGGCTTACTTACTGCGAATACCCCATCCATTGCACGACGAAGCATGAACCAGTCGCAAGTAGAGAGAGGTGAAGTGAAATTTTATCGGCCCGATGATAAGATAAAGGAAAATCAGATAGGGCGGTGGTGAAGCAGGCCGCAGATAGCCAGACAACGAGGTGAACCAGGCACGCTTCTGTGTATAGCAGGCAGTAAAGGACTGATCCAGAGGCCGTTCTGGCGATTCTGACATCTGACAAGCTAGCTGATATCTTAAAGTCTCTCACGAGACGGTAGTTAAACGTCGGTCTCGGTCAGTCTCGTCAGCCTCGGTCACTAGTTTTTTTAGTTTTCGCTTTGTATTTACAGAGGCATATGCAGATAAATATATATACAGTCAGTATTGGCAGATTCACCGGACGAGATCAGACTCTTTCACAGTTCGCCACTTGTCTGTTGTCGCCGAGTCTTTACCCCAATGATGGGCTCTCGGCAGGTTTGGAGAGGTATTCAATGTCATTGACAGTCATGACAGTGATATGTGAGCAGTCTTTGTCAAAATCGAACTCGAAAATTCCAGTCAGAACAGGGTATTCGTGAGGAAGAATATTCAGCGCCCGCACAAGTGACGACGGCGCCAGGTCCATTGACCGGAAAGAGAACGACGACGGGAAGTTAGAAGTCGCATTCGTATCGTGATGATGGTCGCCTTCATCGTCGTCAGCCCAGGTGCGCCAGCGTACTAGTAGCCGAGACGACTCCTGGCAGTCTCTGGAGAAGGTTGGCTCGAGTCGAGACGAGATGAGTAGGAGCTCGCTGTTAGGAGGCAACAGCAAGTTAGACACCGTCAGTTGGAGGAGCTTTGTCGCAGTCGTGCACGCTACCCGGCCCACAAACTCGGGAATGGTCGGATGAGTATGAGGAAGGATGCGCAACACGACGTCTTCCGACAGCAGTTCCTTTTTGAATCCGGTTCGGAGCAGGCCTGGCACCGTCGCTTCAATGGCCCGGACCAAATCTCCAAGATTGGCCAGTCGCTCCTGTTTATTGGGATCAAAGTCCTGATCTTGCGGGTCCACTAGCACTCGATCTGGCATACGCGTGAATGCCAGAGGGCCCAGAGGTAGAGGAGGTGTGGGCGGAGATGCTGCTGGTTGTGTAGTCGAGGGGGGCGAACGCGCTTTAGATAGACGTGACGGGGTCAAAATGGATGGGATTTGGGGGCGGGAAAGCGGAAGAACATGCGCTGGCGTCAAAAGCGACGGCGGCATTACTGATCTGCTAGTCAGGATGCACCGTGGCAGCGGTCTCGCCGCCCGTCCCCTGGCCTTCTGCATTGTAGCAATGAATCTGGAATTTTTCAGCTATCGACATAGATAAGTACGCGGCTACGTTTGATAGCACATGGCTGGCAAAAGGCCGACAGACCAACAACAGGGTCTACGAAGCCTGTGCGATGTTCTACAATATGATATAAATGATATTCACTAATTCCTGGCCCTCTCAACAGTACTACTTACTTCTGTAGCAGGCGCTGCCTCTGAATTACTCCTTGTCGGCCCATTTCTTGAACTGGTTGATCAATCCATTGGTGGATCCGTCGTGAGTAGCAACTGCCTTCTCGTCGTCGAGCTCCTTTCCAATCTTCTTGGCCAACACCTTGCCGAGCTCGACTCCCCACTGGTCAAACGAGTTGATGTTCCAGACGGCGCCCTCGGTGAACGTGAAGTGCTCGTAGTAGGCAATTAAAGCACCCAGAGCGGCGGGGGTGATCTCCTCAGCCAAGATGGAGGTGGTGGGTCGGTTTCCAAGGAAGATCTTGTGGTTGACCAAGTTGGACGCAGTGCCCTCGGCCTCGACCACCTGCTTCGGCTTTCCGACCATCAGAGCCTCAGCCTGAGCGAAGAAGTTGGAAGCAAGCATGCGCTGGTGGAGGTTGCCCTCGACAGGGTTGTGAGACTTGGCGGCAAGAATGAAATCAGCGGGAATGAGCTTGGTGCCCTGGTGGACAAGCTGGAAGAAAGAGTGCTGCGAGTTGGTGGCAGGCTCTCCAAACAGAATGGCGCCAGTGGAGTACTTGACAAACTCATTGGCTCGGTTGACACTCTTTCCGTTCGACTCCATCGACAGCTGCTGCAGGTATGCAGGGAATCGGTTCAGGTACTGGTCAAACGGAGCCACCAAGTGGGTCTGAGCACCAAAGAAGTTGTTGTACCACACCGACAACAACCCTCCAAGCACAGGGATGTTCTCCTCCAGAGGAGTCGAGGTGAAGTGCTTGTCAACGGCCTCAGCACCCTTGAGGAACTCGACAAAGTTGTCGTAGCCAATGTACAGAACAACCGACAGGCCGATCGCGGACCACACCGAGTATCGACCTCCGACCCAGTTTTCGAACCCAAACATGTTCTTGGTGTCAATGCCAAACTTGGCCACCTCTTCGGCGTTGGTGGACAGAGCGACAAAGTGCTTAGCAATGTGGGCATCCTCCTTAGCCTTGAGCAGGAACCACGTCTTGGCGGTGTTGGCGTTAGTGGTGGTCTCCGCGGTGGTGAAGGTCTTGGACGCGATGAGGAACAGAGTGGTCTCGGCGTCGAGGTTTCGCAGAGTCTCGGAGATGTGGGTTCCGTCAATGTTGGACACAAAGTGGACTCGCAAGTCACGCTGGGCGTAGTTCTTGAGCGCCTCAGTCACCATGACCGGACCCAAGTCCGAACCACCAATCCCGATGTTGACAATATCAGTGATTCGCTTGCCGGTGTATCCCTTCCACTCGCCCGATCGGACCTGGTTGGAGAACTCCTTCATGTGCTCGAGCACCGAGTTGACCTCGGGGGTCACATCCTTACCGTCGACCAGCATTGGCTTGTTGGACTGGTTTCGCAGCGCAATGTGGTACACCGATCGGTTCTCAGTGAAGTTGATCTTGTCTCCCCGGAAGAAGGCGTCTCGGAGACCTTCCACGTTAGCCTCCTTTGCAAGCTTGATCAACGCAGCCAGAATCTCCTCATCAATGATGTTCTTGGAGAAGTCAAACAGAATCTTAGACCCATCGTAATTGGTGAACGTTCGAGAGAACTTTTCGAATCGCTGAGGGTCCTTGTCGAACAGCTCCTTGACCTGGAGGGTTTTTGCGCCAGTGTCGTGAAGAGACTGCAAAGTCTTCCACGCCGGCAAGTCACTAGCCTGAGAAAAGGTAGATTCAGACATTCTCTGTGATTTTGGTTTTTGTCGCAATTCAAACAATTCTTGCAAAGTTGGTTCTGCTAAACCAGTATCGTGCTCTTGTCTGGGACCAGCCGGGCTTTTGTTGGGCCGACCAATCCCATTCGCAATCATCCGATTATAGGCAGCCCCCACCCGCGCCGCCGCCGCCGAGACCGCAAGCCGCACTTCAGCCTCACCGGAGACCTAACAAAGCTATGGCGACGGGGATAACGGCGGGGGCCACTGAGCACGAGGTCAGAGCCAGCCGGTGGGCCTTAGGAGAGCGGCATCTGCCCCAGATTGGCTCTCGCTACCGCTGTTCAGAGCCAATTGAGTCCGTCGCCAGTACGGGCATTGGCGGCGCCGGCAGCCCAGCTGCTCGAACGGGCAGCAGTTGTCCGCTGGCCCGCCGCTAAACACCGCCACGGCTGAGCCCATCTCGCACATCATCCCTTACATTTTTACCCGGGCCTTCCAGCCTCTCCGGTTGGTCCCTTGCTGGGCCCTGCTGCTCACTTATCGTAATGCTTAGCCAAGCTTAATAATGAGGCGTAGCAAGTGGAAGTGCCTGGGTGCCTGGGTGCCTGGGTGCCTGGTTATGTCTGGGTAACGCCTGGGTATGCCTGGCTGGTATCAGCAAAGGCCGCAGCATGTCGTGCCGGGGCTACGGCAACCGATTGGTTATAAGCCATAGCAATTGCATGTTAGCTGAGGGTGGCCCCCACAGGGTCATAGCCCCCACGCAGCGGTGCAGTAGTAGCTAAGCAGCCCAGTAGCCGTGGCAGCGCGTAGTACTGTGGCGCGTAGTGTAATAGCGCGCGTAGTGTAATAGCACGTAATGCAGTAGCGCGTTGCGCGCAGTGAGTACCAGCATGAGCAGTACGATGCGGACTCTGCTAGAAGAGTGGTGGCAATTGGCAATTGGCGTTCGCTCATTGCCAATGCCCGTGTCTATGTCATATAATCTCGGTTGATTGCCCAATGGTGCCTGATAAGCCCTAGCATCTTGCTGGTAAACCATCCACCCTCAGTCAAATATGCAAATGGAACGACAACGTTGCGTCGAAGGTTGGGCGAAACATGGAATCGCGTGGTCTGGACTCCACTCGGACTCGAAACCTGAAGAATGATCATCCCGTTACAGATCAATTCCTTGCCCTGATAAGTCCATGTAAACTGCAATTCTGGAACCACTTCCTTCTCCATCTTGAGCCGCTGCACTAGCGCCATGCTCACCACTTTGAGCCTGATGCGGGAGTCGAACAGGCTCATCTCCAGGGACCCGCTAATGGCGATTTTGCCTAGGCACATCTTTGGGTGCAATATAGGCTTGGGCTGGCCAGGGTCCTTTCGCCGTCGGCATGTCCTGCTAGCATGTTCAGATCGTCTGCAGTAAAATCAGAGATTGTTCTCGTCCTTCTGCCGCTGGAAGCAAATTTCAGCGAAATGCCCATGCTTGCCACAGTATACGCAGTAATCATGTCCTGCAGTGTGAGTCCCTGCCACTCTGCGTCTCTTTCTCGGCATTGACGCCTCGGAGAGGTGGTCATCCGGCTTGCGCTTCCCTAAAAGGTCATCCTTTTCGTCGGGAGGCGAATGCAATAATACAAATGTCTCTTTGATTACTTCACTCAAGCTGCTTGGCAGTCTCAGCATGAGGCTCGAGGTCAAAGGCCCTCGGAACCCTGCTAGATAGCTGGTGACCACGTAATTGGTGGGAATATTGAGCTCCTTTAAAAATGCAAACGTAAGGAAATACTCGTTGATGTACTGGAGAATTGGCCGGCCATCGATTGTGATTGTCAATCGCTGTTTCCGCCATTCCAGTACCATATCCAGGGGGAAGAACCGTTCTCAGAATTTCCTCAAGTGCCGCTCGAGCGTGCCGTTGCGACAGGCAGCAAAGTACCAAATAGCACCGTAGTCAGTAAGTGATTGCTTGAACGCGTCCCTTGCGTCGTCGCCATGCATGCCCCATTGATTGATGTAGCTTTTGAATCGACGCAAATGCAGGGCGGCCGCATTCAAGTCAATTTTGCCATTGAACGTGGGCAATGGCGGCGATTGAACGTCTAGAGGGGCAGCTGCAGTAATTGGAGCGGGAGGTGCGGGTGCAGGAGCTCTTGGTCGAGTATACTGCGCTGAGTTGAAGGTGAAAACTGGTGGCGCCGGTCTAGCTGGTAGGTGGTGAGCTGCCGGGGTATGTTTGGCTGGCGTAGTTGGTGGAGCTTTTTTGGCACCCCTGGTTTCGGCTTGGGCGGCTTCACGGGCCTCGCTGGCTTCGAGTTCGCCGGCTTCACGGGCCCAGCTGGCTTCGAGCTTGACAATGTAGCAGCTTTAGCCGGTGCGACGACCGTGACAGAAGCCGCTGTCTTCGCTTTCGCCTTCTTTCGGGACTGGTTCGTAGGTCCAGTCAGTTTGGTATATTTTGCAGGTTTTGCTGGCTTGTTGGGGTTTGCCCGTTTACTTGGTATGTTTGGCTCTATCCCCACTCTTGTTGCTGATCGAGTTATGGCCCTGTCCGTCGGGAACTCTCAGGTCCGGCTCCAGGGCCCACATATCGAATCCCTGTAATCATTCCAGCTGATGGGGGTCATATAAAGTGGCAACCCGCCGCTTCTTGCCGCTTTTCCTCATACAAAGTCGCGTTTACGGTGACTAGGAGACTTTTAAGCGAAATGTCTTCGTTGATTGATTCGCTTAATTAAGTAATTTATGTCGAAGATCGGCACAGCCGCTTGATCTTTAGGAACGCACGAGGACGCTGGATATGATGCTGTTGAGGGAGAGGAGAGGAGGCTAGAGCAGTAAGTGAATAGAATCAATTGCAACTGCCAGAGTCCACTTAAAGCGCTACTTCTACTGGCAAGACGTTACAAAAATGGCGCGAATCAATCTATTAATAAGACCGTCTTCATTACGTAACGAGATATTACTCAATGCTTTGATGCAATTCTGCCAGTAGTCTACGCATAGCATCTCCCTAGCAGCAAGAGCAGCCCAGCAATTGCGCTGGACGTAGCAATATAGTTCATGCGGTTATCCTCCTTCTTGCGCTCTTTACTAAACAGACTCTGAGCAATGCCGCCGCGAGACACTCCGACAACTTTAGCAGCACTGGCTGCGGGTTTGGCGTTGTTCGCTCGCGATGCCTCGGGAACTTGCCCCCGGTTCTGAATGATCTCCTCAAGCTCGTTATTATCCATGGTGGCTCTAGACAATGCTAGGATATCGCTGTCTTCAGTCTCAACCTCCACGTCCTGGACATTACCGAAAAAGTCAGTGATTCGAACCTCATTGAGGTCTCGCTTAAACAAGTCAGACCGAATGCCGGGGTTAGAATGGATGTTAGAAGGGTCGTACGAGTCAAACAGCTCTCCCAGGCTCTTCTTTGACGTCTTGTCCATCGACTCCAGAAACTCCAAATTATAGTAAGTGAATCGGTCAATCACTGCCACGCCTACGTCCTGGTCCGCGTGATGCGAGTACGAGTTCTGATCAAGCTCTGACGAGCCCACTGCCAGGATGTTGGGCGAGTAAAACCGGGAGTACATGGTGTTGGCCTGGCACGTGTCAATCATAAACAGAATCTCGTTGTATCGCTTCTTTTCCCACATTTGCTCAAACGCGTCCGCGATATCGTACGACCCAATTTCCTCGGCGTCCTGGAATTTGAGAAACTCGTTACCGCCATGGCCCGTCATGTAAATAAATATATTTGACCGGTCGTCCGTCAACAGTCTCTTGGACCGCGGTGTATCGTCGTCCCATCGGTCAGTCAACAGTCGGATGAAATTCTCTACCGTCACTTCGTAACCCCTGTAGTCGACCTCGATGTTGTCTCCGTACAAGTCTAGGGCTCGGTCGGGGTTGTTATACACTGTTCCAGGAAATGTATTTCGGGGGTTACACGACACATCGTCAGACAGCATGAGGATGATCTGGGAATCTGGGATTCCAAGTCTCTTGACTGTTCGGTACATCGAGAGCACGTTAGCCATGTGTCGATAGTTGAACCAGAATCGCGACGTCGATACTAAAACGGCCCAGTTGTTAGTGTGTCCTCGGTCTAAAAACTCCCCGACTTGAGCATCAGCTTCAGACGTGTTTAGTTCCTGGGCGGGAGTTGCAACAACTCCACTCACTGCCGCCCCCAGGGCTGACAGAGAAAGCAACCAGCCTAGCTTCATAGCAAAGAACCAATAGCAAAGAGCCAGTAGCCAATAGCCAGTAGAGCCAAATGCAGAGACTCCTACTTCAGGGCTTTAGAGCAGTATTTAGCAGCCAAACTGTGCAGTTTGTCAGCAAAGCCTCGTGGAACTTTAGGAATCAGCGCACAGCCTTACAGTTGGCTGATCCCCGCAAAGCATTTCCTAAAATAGGTATGGCAGATGGAAGCGGTCATTGACGGGACGTTTGAAGGCGCGATTTCAAAGAACTACACAGGAAAAAAGACGCGTAAGCGGATCATTGTGAAATTCCGTATTCAGGTGTCCATTTCCATATGTTTACTGCAAATGAGAGACATGTTTCACCTCGTACTCACACGCAAGGTGACAACAGGCATCAGTATGTTGGATGGGTTGCAAGTATCCGAACTCTGACGCCACGTACTTTGTCAATTGGCACCAACCGGCAGCCAAACACGCCTACTGGTTAGATTGTTTCCCCAATTGTGGCATTCTTGAATCCCAGCTCTCTTTGATCGTACACGATGAGATAAGATAAGATAAGATGGATCGCGCGGCTTTGTGAGAGCTTATTCCACCAAGACATGCACCCGAAGCACTCCGGCATTGAGCACTTACAAGGGCTCTAAAAGATATAGGCCGGTGTCGGTCGCTCAATAACGTCCCCACCCCGCGGGCCATCGCTTTCCTTGTGCCCCAGCCCGTCGCCTCGACTCCCTCAAAGCTGTCGCCACACTACTAGCCCCTTCTTTTGTGCCCCGGAATCCCAAAATCAGCAAGTGAAATTTAGCCGCACATTCTCCCCTGGCAAGGCGGATCAGATCTGTCGAAGGTACCAGTCGAGTTGTCAATTTCCACTGAAAAGGAACTTGTGCTAATCCTCGTTGGACATTGTGGCGTTGGGTTGGCAAATATGTGGCGGCGTGGCCAGCGAACCCTTTTGTGGCTTTGTGGAGCGGCATTGGCCCCGGCAGCTAAGCTGCCCAGAGGTTTTAGCAGGTTTGGGGCGGTGCCAACGTACGTTCGTGGTGTACGGAGGTATCAGCTAAGACCGTATCAGAAGGAATGCATTGAGGCCGTCACAAATGCGTTCGATAGTGGGACCCGTCGCGTTGGAGTGTCGCTGTCGACTGGTGCTGGAAAAACAGTCATCTTCTCGTCGCTAGTCGACCGAGTCAAGCCAGCTGAGGGTCAAGGAGACAAGACCCTGGTAGTAGCTCATCGCACCGAATTGGTTGCGCAGGCATACGAAAAGCTAACGGCAATCCATCCCGAGAAGACAATTGACATTGAAATGGCTGAAAACCAGGCGAGCGGGATTGCGGATATTACCGTTGCGTCAATCCAGACGCTGACTCGGGGAAATCGCATCTCTAAATTCAACCCTTCGGACTACAAGCTCATTGTCATCGATGAGGCCCATCATGCAGCGGCTCCTGTGTACACACAGATACTCGAGCATTTTGGAGCCATGGTGCCAGACAGCCCGGTGGCAGTTGCTGGGTTCTCGGCGACCCTCTATCGTCGCGACGAGCTGGCGCTGGGCGTAGCCATGGATGAGGTTGTGTACCATAAGAGTCTTACTAGCATGATCGACGCGGGCTGGTTGTGTGATGCAGTGGTGACAACAATTGAGGCCGACGTGGACTTTGACGCGGTGCCAAGGGCTGGCAATGGTGACTTCGATTTGGCCGAGTTGTCAAAATACATGCGGTCGCCCAAATGCGTAGATATGACAGTCAAGACGTGGGCGCAAGTATCAGATCATGGCAAAAAATACAAATCGACGCTGGTTTTCTGTGCAGATGTAGCGCACACTGTTGCCGTCGCCAATGCCTTTCGAGAAAAGCAGCACATTCGGGCCGAAATCGTCACCGCTGATACTCCCCGCCGCGACCGAGAGCAGATTGTAAGCGAATTTCGCGAGGGCAAGTTTCCAATTCTAGTCAATTGCGGAGTGTTCACTGAAGGCACAGATATTCCGAACATTGATCAAATCATCATCAATCGGCCCACCACCTCTCCGGGCCTGCTAGCCCAAATGGTGGGCCGGGGATTGCGATCTTATCCAGGCAAGGCCCACTGCAGTATTCTTGACATTTCTGGCAAGTTGACTCCAGATATGGTATCGGTGCCATCACTATTGGGCAACCACCTCCAAGATCTGGCCGGGCTAGAGGGTAAGCAGAAGGTCGATGAGGATCCTGAGCAGGACGCAACATCAGACGCTTCTCCAGAGGTGGACTATCTCAAGTACATGAAGTATTTGAGTATCAGGCTGAAGTCACACGATTCTATCAAGAGCTACCTGGTCCGGACCCAAGAATCCGAGAGTATGTTCAATTGGCTCAGAGTTGACAAGGCCGCCTACGTCCTGTCCCTGCCCAACGGATACCTCAAGTTTGAAGAGTACCTCGAAGCGTCAGAACTGCGGTACCGACTATATCGGTACATTGACATTCCGTACTACGGATCCAAGGAATCCGCCCCAGCTTCGGACCCAGATTCATATTCAGGGTTGTCCCCGGACCCAGGCTCAGGCGCTGCAAAACGGCCTAAGGCACGATTTGGGAGATGGGGTCCCCGGTACCGCAAAGTCCTCAAGTTCGATAACGTTACGTCAATGCCCACGGCATTACGAATGGCCGAGGAAACGGTTATGAGCTCGGCCGCAGCACTGCCGCTGGTGCTTCGTGAAGCAAAATGGCGACACGAACCTCTAACCACCACCCAAAAGCGCATGTTGTCGAGATGGCTTGGCAAGATCAAGCCAGAGCTGGAGACCACGTTGAAGACCCACGGGATCCTCCAGGACGTTAGTACCCTTAGCCGAGGCGAGGCATCCGATCTTGTAACTCAATTTAAGTTAGGCGGAGTGGTCAAGGTGCTAAAGCTTATGGTTGAGTTTTCAAAGAAAGCAGAAGGAGGAGTTTCAAAGATGCCCCAGGTTGTGCGAAGGTAATTTTGATTTGAGTTAACAAAGGCAAGGAAGAGTACTTGTACATACTAACGATTTATATATTTGTAAATACACTCGCGATGGCGATGCTGGTATTCTTTAGAGGTTCGCAATGCCTGACAGAGCTCAAATCTTCGACTCGGCAGATCCGAATCTGCCTGACGTGCCAGAGGATGTCATTGAATATGAAGAGTCTGAGCGGATCACGACCCAGGCCGAGGATCTGTATGGAGTCCACTTAGAGAAGGCAGTGCCCCGGCCATTGTCAATGTCACTGGCAGCAGGGGACAGAGTTGGAGGGTCTGGCAGCGGGACTCCAGTGTCTACGCCCGTCAAGGTGGTATTCAATGAAGACTGGTCTGCCCATACGTCGCCGCCAGACTCAGCACTGTGGAGGAAGCGGCGATCACGTCTTAATTACAAGCCAGCTTCCTCGGATCTCGGCGACGTTATGCCAGGAGGGCCCAAGATCTCAATTCATACTCGACATGGTCTGTCACACGGATCAATTTCGTTCCAGCCATCAGACCTAACAGCTGCCCGCATCAACAGACTATCTTCAATTGCCCCTGGCGCGATGGCTGGCCTCGGTACTGCTGTAGGACCGGAGATTGGGGGTCTAGCAGAGCCTGGGGATAGGCACCAATCCAGAGCATACGCTGCAACTGCAGCGGCCGCCGCCGCCGCCACGGACAACCCCATGTCGGAGCGGACAAAGCGTCGATACTCAATTGTTGGCAACCAAGACTTTGGAGCTGCTGGTGGTGGCGGTGGCAGTGGTGCCAACCAGCGTCGACGAGCTGGATGGGAACCAGGAGTCGACATTAGCACGACCGACGTTATTATGAACTCCGAGGGGTCCATGGTGACGGTTGTCGATTACAATTCGAAGCGGCACCGGGTCATGCGATTAGAAGTGGCTCCGAATGATCCCGATACGACTGAGCAACTCAGAGACTCGCTTCAGTACCGCCCCTCGTGGTCCAAGGTGCGGTGGATCAACATCAATGGTCTTTCGTGGGAAGCCATTTCGGTGATTGGAGAGCACTTTGACCTTCACCGGCTTGCGATTGAGGACATGATTGACGTTCCCCAGCGTACAAAGACAGATTCATACTATTCGCATCTATTTTGCTGTCTGCCATTACACAAGCTCATCGACCACAACTCCCGCCGGCAGTGGCAGAAGAAGAAGAGCTTCTTCAGCTTCTCTCACGGGGTTGAGAGCGACGTTGATTTCGACACTGATGTCGCTGAGCGTGACCGCGAGAAGGTCAGCCCAAAGCGCTCCTTGCGACCGCATACAAGCATAAGAGAGGTGCCCCCTCCCACGAGACTCGGCTCACCACAATCGCTGTCGCCAATTGAAGGCGAGCCTCAAGAGCTCCGCAGCCAGACTCCGCCAGGCGGCGAAGAAGTCATCTCGGTAGCAGAGAAGTTAGCTCGGAGAAAGCTCAGAACAATCTATCAATGGGATAATCCTGATCACGAACGCGCAAACCAAGGAAGCAGTGTCCGGTCGCTCTACCTCGAATCCCGGCGGCCACTGGCAAAAATTGGCAAGGCAGTCGGCGTTGAGCAAGTATCGCTGTTCCTGGTCACAGATAATGTTGTCATTTCGTTCTTTGAGCAGTCTGCCGCCGACATTGAGCTCCCAATCCTTTCACGACTGAGCGCCGAATCGACAATTCTCAAAGAGTCTCAGGACGCGTCCATGCTTCTCCAGGCAATCATTGACGCAATTGTCGACCTTATCCACCCAGTAATTTCCACCTACCGGCGGCGTCTCGACGAGCTTCAAATCGACGCAATAATGAAACCATCAATGCTGCACACCCAAGAGCTCCATCTCATCAATGCCGAGCTCACACTTTTACGCAACTCAATTGTCCCAGTCACAGTCCTAATCAACTCCCTTCGCGACCATTCAACTTCTATTGACCCTAGCCGAATGCTGGCCGCCGACACTGACGAGCCAAACCCGGTCGAAGGGGTGAACGAGGCCTACACCAGATCAGCTAATCGCACGACAATGATTACAGAATTTGCAAAAGTGTTCTTGTCCGATGTATCCGATCACACTCTCGCATACACCCAGGACCTGGACGTGATGCGCAATAATGCAAAAAGCATGATCGACCTCATCTTCAATTCCATATCTATCCGGTCTTCAGATGCTGTCCGAGTGCTGTCTTTGGTGACAGTCATCTTTCTGCCTCTGTCATTTCTGACTGGCTACTTTGGTATGAACTTTACCAAATTCGGGTCGTTGCAAAACGACGTCGGGTACTACTGGGCGGTATCGCTACCATTTGCATTCCT
Organism: Blastobotrys peoriensis; assembly: GCA_003705735.3. Lineage (NCBI taxonomy): Eukaryota > Fungi > Ascomycota > Dipodascomycetes > Dipodascales > Trichomonascaceae > Blastobotrys > Blastobotrys peoriensis. The sequence goes on along the minus strand of PPJJ03000018.1, from coordinate 18,078 downwards.
GCTCACCGTTCTACTCATGTGGGAATGGACAATTTCTCAGGGCCGTCTCCTCTACACATCCATCGTGAAGGTGCTGGAAGTTCGGCGTCGTACGAAGATTGCCAAACGTCGTGCAAGCATTGTACAAGAAGTGACTGGGATTGTGTGAAAGCTCCTCACGGGCACCCATTCCGGGCACCCATTCCGTTCACGTCTCTCAGTCCTCATGAATTTCAACCATGATTGAGCTGTTTTTGAGGTTGGCCTCCTCAATGGTCTGGTCCAGTACTGAAAACAAGTTCTTGCGGTCTCCAGTCAACGAAAAATACTCGCCTTGCACTTCAGGGAATTGGTGCTTCACAATAGAATAGAGTAGTCGCACCCTATCGGACAGCTTCACTCGTCGAACTAGTCGTTTTCCATTGCCCAGCCGAATTTGAATGCGAGTAGTATCCGGACCCTCGGGCTCCGGGACGTCTTCGGGCAAAATTGTAGCAAACACGTCTTGCTCAGTCAATTCCTCGGGCTCTTCGGGTTCCTGAGGTTGCGGTTGTGGTTGTCGTGGCTGTGGCGCAGGCTCAGGTTTACGGTCCTTGGCGGGCAAATGCCGGGGATCGAATTCTAAAATGTCGTCGTCGTCCTCCTCCTCGTCTAGCATTTCGACGTCATCCGATTTCTGGGCCTGCGACTGTGACTGTGACTGGTTAAGAGACTGTCGTACGACATACTCGATTTGCTCGTCCTCAGTCATATGAGTTGGATCCCGCTTCTGGGTGGGAATGTCAGCCAATGGGTTGCGGTGGCCAGGCTCTAGTGAGAATGATGCCAGGAAACCGTGTACTTCCTCAATGAACTGTTCGTTTTGAGGCACTTTGGACCACACCTTCAACTGTTCGCCAGTGCGGGGATCCAGAATCGAAATGTGGGGATACTCTGTGAAAGGGTAGAAATTGCGGTACATCTCTCCGGCGGGCGAGTCGCTTGCGTACTGTACAAACACAAAATTCTCCTTCACCACCTCCTTAACCGCAGCATCGGACCATAAATCTCGATTCAATTGCTGGCATGCAAACTCTCCATTGTCCTGGATGTTGGCCATCACCCATCGCTTCTGAATCTTGGCAATGTCCTTGGCCCGTTCCAACGGCACATTCTTAATCAAGTCAAATGGAGGTCGGAACAGCGACGCTAGTCTAGATTGATGCGGAGTCAGATGTGGGTTTCCTACAGTCTGCCTCAACAATGTGAGATCGTCGTCGTCGTCATCATCCTCGTCGGCTGGGCCGGCACCAGCGCCAACGCCACGGCGTCCATTGCTAACTTCACCCTCCCCGTCCTCATCATCCTCATCATCATCGTCGTCATCATCAATCAAGATATTATCGTGATGCCCTCCCACTGCCTGGCTGTATCCAGGAGGCGCTCGCTGGTTGAAGATGCCAATTGCTCCTCGCTGATGGACCCGACCCATCGCGTACTCTTCCTCCGGGTTAATGAGACGCTCTGTTATTGGCTGGATCCGCTCTCGCACCTCTTCCTGGGGCTGGCTTCGAGCAGCCATTTCTGCAGCTAGTTCGGCGTCTCGAGATGTGTCCATCACCCCACCGGGACCCGCTCCCACGCCATGACTTTGGGCGCGCTCAGTGGCCTCAACCTGGCTCTCAATTGACGCACCGCCAGACTCAAAGAACAGCGACACTGCTGATTCGAGATTATTGTCGCTCACAGACAAGTACTGCTCGGCCAACGCGGGCTCTGCTGACGTGATAGCCACAAACTGAGCCACCAGCTCGTCATCCATCTTGACTTTCAAAGGCAGTCGGTACAGCAATCGGTACAACGCAGTCACACTCTGCTGGAAGATAGCCAGAAGCGGGGAAAGTAGAACAAGAGAAGATTCTAGAACACGTCTGCACTACTGGTGATGCAGTTGAGTAGTCGCTGAACGTGGTTTGCCACCTCGAGTTGCGGTTGGTGATTGCGGTACTGGTACTTTACTACAATGGTTAGGGAGATATATTAGGCTTGAAACGTGATTCGGATCAGGTGGTTCATCAGGTGAAAATTCGCGATTTTTCACTTTGCCGCGTCGCGTCTTGATCTAAAACGCGGGATGAGAGGCCGTGAGCAGAGCAGTATTGGGCCATATCGAGCAGAGACGCAGAATTTGGAAGCAGTATTTGGAAGCACAATTTGGCTATTGAAGTATATTTGCGTCGGTGTGACTCTGTTTCATGTAAAGTGACGTTAGCTCTCTGGCTGCTGCGATAGTTCGACAATCGCACATCCACTCAGGATGGCTCATGAGCTGAGGATCCGCGGAGAGGTTGAAAGACTACTGGGCTATCTCAGGGACCAAGATGATGAAACCACTGAAAATGATGGAAATGACTTGAAGGACCGCGACTGGAAAAGCACCTCGGCTCACGGCGTCTCTTCTGGTACTAGCCCGGACTCTCTGGCGTGGGCCATGAAAATGGCCAAACGGTCTTACCTCTCTACCGATGTCGACCAAGTGCTGGACAGGTACGACGGAGTAGTGGAACGACTGACGGTAATCAGTCGGCTGACGATGGCCAATCTGCTCAAGACGCGAGTCGAAACCGCGCGCTCTGAAGCTAAGAAGAACTATGCGTTTGCTCAGGCGCTGGAAATGCTCCTGGAACTCGATCTCAACCCCAGTAATGCTAAAGTGCCTACTGGCCTGGATACTCACGCTGCCGTGGAGCCAGCGCCGGCGCTCACCTGGGAGGAAATTGTAGCCGGGGAGCCGCTGGAAGGCGAGCATTGGGACAGCTGGGACCCCAGATTGACTGACACTAGCGCTGACGGCACTGGGGACTTGTCTAGCGACGATTATGACCACGAAAGTGCCTATGAGACGGTAGACCCAGCTGGGCCCGGGCCCGGCACCGGGGCCTGGTATGACAACTGGCCAGCTAGAGAGCCTGGGCCGGCGGCTCTTGTACCGCTCAAAGTTCAAGATAACGGTAGTGCTCTTCTGGCTCGGCTGCGCCTGTCGCGGGATCGGGAAAAGGGCCCTTTGGAAAGGCCACAGTTTGCCAGGGCGCTGTTGGACTGTGTGACTGGCTCAGTCAAGGACGTAGAAGCGGAATTGGACCGGTTAACGGAGCAGAGGCCCACAGACTTTCACAGCGTGGTCTCGTGGGGACAATTTTTAGCTGATTTCAGGGTCGATTGTCGGTATTCGAGGTTGGCGCGTGATATTGCAGGTGGAAATCTCCGCCTGGGTCCTGCTGGCGTCAAAGTGGTCGATTTCCCCTGGCTTTTTGAACCCGTAGGCAGAGTTTGCGAAAGTCTTGGGCACAAGCTTGCACGGTTGTCGCAATCATACGTCAATGACAAGTCAGTCAAGCCACTGTCACTATTCTCCATTGTCGAGGATGTTCGTAACGAAATTGCTCCACACCGACTGATTCTGCAGCTCTTCGGTTTACATGAGAGACAGTGCCACGAGCTCCCAGTGTCAGACAAGTACTTCCTGGATGCTCTCTTGCATACAATCACCCACAAATTGGGTGCTGCTGATTCAGGCACTGTCGCCCTCACAATGGCAGTGTTCCACGAGTCTTTAGAGCTCTATTTGCACGATATTTTGCAATGGATGAGGTATGCAAAGCTACCACGGTGCACTACGCGCCAGTCGGCTAGGCAGTTTTTCATTCAAGATGGGCAGTTGTTGCGGTACCAAGTCCCCGCCATTCTTGCGCCAGTTGCCGAGAAGATTCATAATGCTGGCGAAAGCTCACTCTGCGTAGAAGGCCTTGTGGGCGTCGCAGAGTCGGCAGAGACTGAACAAGATGGTGTAAATGGCCAGAATTGTGTGAGCGGAGTCCAATTGCCCCCATCGCTACCAGGCATGGATATTGACGCGGCAGCACAGGCGAATTCGATTATCTCTGATGTCTGGTCATGGGTTGTCCGAGCCGACAGAGCCAATTCTCAGCGTATTTCCAATGTGCTCCTCGAAAAGCACCATCTGGTTCGAGTCTTTACTACTCTGTCGCAGGTATACCTCACAATTGGGTACGAATCACCCTACTTTGAGTTTTTTGACTCAATTTCAGGCGTGACTACCTCAAAGCTCTCATCGAGTCTCCTTTTCTATACCGTCGCTGACACGTTTACCACCTTATTCCCACAATCCGGTGCCATAGTGTCGTCATTAAGCGTCCACGACCCCCACCGGTTCGATGGCATCGACGTTCGCATCTCCATTAGTCTCCCTCATGGGATCGATAGGGTCATTACTAACCACCATCTTGCAAAATACCAGCAAGCATGGAACTATTTATTTTGGGGCCGGCGAGCTTACTACGCAGCGTCGTCTCGGTTCACCCCTTCTCAAGCGCGATTGAATTGCATCAAGCTGTTTAATATTGTCCTCGGTTACAATTACAGTATCCTAAATGCTGAGTTCAGGCAGTTACTCGCTGCCGTCACCAAAGGTGTTGACCAATTGGCCACCACTGTCATGGAATTGCACAACCAATTCATCACAACGGTCTTCAATAGACTTGACAGGCTGTTCCAATGGCCCGAGTTCCGCCAGCTGTGCAATTGCAGTCTGAACGGAACTGAGCAGGAGCTCTCCACCGCAGTCGCTGACGTTTTGGCCAACATTCCAGCTGACTTCGACAACGTGCTGCCAGCGAACTTATCCAGCGCATAGCGGGCATAGCGGCTACCGCAGGCCATAGGTGCACTCACATTACTCATTAATGCATTTCAGGGCCCCTGGGCCCTTCTCATGTCTCATAATCATCACACCGTACTTGTAGCGGCCATCATGGGCCTAGTACTGTCCATATCCGTACATTTGTTGCTGGCCCGGCGCCACATACTGGTTATTAGCACCCTGGTACGGGTATTGAGGCTGAATTCCAGGCTGAGCTGGGTTGTTGGGGTCTCCATACCCAAAAGTCGACGAGTACGGATACTGGGGAGGAGGAGGCGGTGGTGGTGGTTGAGTCCCCATCACAGGATATCCATAGGCAATCTGCGCCGGCTGGGCGGGCTGCTGAGCCTGGTTCAGCAAAGGCAATGACGGCAAGGGAGGCAATCGGCCGCCCTGTTGCTGCTGTTGTTGTTGTTGTTGCTGCTGCTGCTGCTGCTGGTACGCCGGATCATAATACATGTGCCCAGAGTAGCCTTGTTGGCGTAGTGCAGGGGGCAATTGGCCCTGACCTGCCGCTGACTCCTCGGGCTTCTGGTCAGCTTGTGCACCCTCTTCAACCCACGGTCGGTAATGGCGAGCCCTGGGGTCTTCGCTTGCACTGCTGTAGACTGGATGTCCTTGTAATTGAGACTGCTGTTGGTATTGAAGTCTCTCCTGCTGTCGCTGCTCCTGTTGCAGACGCTCCTGTTGCAGCTGATCATGATGCTGCTGCTGCTGCTCCTGCAGTAATTGCTGATGCTGAGGGTGTTGGCCGGGTTGTGGGGGCTGCTGTGGCTGCCGCTGCTGCTGTTGCAACTGCTGTTGTTGTTGCTGTAGCTGCTGTTGATGCTGTAACTGCTGCTGTTGCTGCTGCTGCTGTAACTGCTGTTGTTGCTGGAGCTGCTGCTGATGCTGTTGTTGTTGCTGCTGCTGTTGGAGCTGCTGTTGCAATTGCTGATGCTGGAGCTGTTGTTGCAGCTGCTGTTGCTGTTGCTGCTGGGACGGTGGCGGCGGCGGAGGCTGTTGTTGCTGTTGCAATTGCTGATGCTGCTGCTGCTGCTGCTGCTGTTGGTAACCGGCCATAGCTACAGACTGAGGTGGCGGTGGATATGCAGTCCGGTACATGTCTGGCTGTTGCTGCCGATAGCTCTGCAGTTGGGTCAACGTCAGCTCAGCTTGAGCCATCTCGGAATCAATCTCTCGCTCGTCGGCGCCTTCAGGCTGGTCATTTTCCTCGCCCAACTCGCCATAATCTTCCTCGTCCAGATCGGCTTCTTCGCCTAATCGAATTCGAGTAATGTCGTCGCTGATCTCACTATCAGCTAGAGGTGATACCTTTGGAGACCCTGTCAGAGTATGGATCGCCCGCCTATGGATGGTAGCGATGGATTCTCGGCTGAACTCGCGAGTTCCGCGCAATTCTCGCTCTTTCTCCATCTGCCCGAGTTGCCCCAGAATCTTTTCGATCATGTCTTCTCGAAGACTGTCCTTAGCATCGTTAAACCGGACCCACGCATTTGCAACCTCTCCTACAATTACCCGCTCAACCAAGTCCTTGTTGTACTGGTAGGACACCTCGGCAAATTTGCGTCGATAGTCAAATGCTTCATCTTGATGGAGGTAAACTTTGTCAGTCAGTGGGAATCGCCGCCCCTTCTTAAGCGCCGCCACCATTGCTTGTGAGCGGGTGGTTCGAGCATACGTAAATAGCTTTGCCAGTTCATGATACTCGCTTGCTAGTCGATCCTGTTCCCCCTTTATTCGTTGAGCTTCGTCTGGTTCTGGCGACACCCCGTCGCCATCTCCTTCAATATTGTCCTCAGTATTAGTAGCACTGCCATCCTCGTCCGGGCCACGCTTGACGGAAGTCCTGGGCTCCGGCGCAGGGGTGGTCTCGCTGTTGTCGGCTTCCCCATCTGGACCCAGCACTGGCTCAGACGGAGGCTCAGATTTGGGGTCGATTGGCAGGGTAGAACTATAGGGCGACGACGCACCGAGATCTAAGCCGGCACCGTCGTCAGCGCCGTTTGCAATGCCGCCGCCAGTAGTGGCACGATCAGCGTCGTCGCTGTCGTTGTCTGCCTTGACCATGTTGGCGGGGTCGGGCGCGCTAGAGAGAGCCGATAGATGAACCTGCGCCTGTGGCTGTGATTGCGACAACGTCTGAGCGGTCTCACCCCCAAGCCCGCTGTCAATGCCACTGCCAGGGTCTAAATTTGGCTGGGATCGGAGATTCGCGTCAGCTAATTGGTGCGGAGGTTGTGAAGGCTGCTGCGGAAGAGAAAATTCGTTAGTATCGTTGCTGTTGCTCGCTTGGTCATTGCCGTCACCGTGGCCTGCGACTGGTTGTCCAAATTGACCACTAGACTCCGTCACCGAAGTTGGGTGCATGGAAGTCTGCAGGGCGGCATCACCGCCTGGCCCGTCTAAACCTTCACCACTACTACTCTCGTCCGCGGCAGCGGTACCAAACGCATTGGTACCTACTGGGGTGTTTACAACCGCATTTCCCCCGTCGCTTTGGCCGGGGGGGCCGCGATTGTGGTCGCCCATTAGTCCCACCTAAGTCTCAGACCAGAGGCGGGAGAGCAAAAACTGGCACAAAACACACAAACCACCGACAGCAGCTGGAATCGGAATTAACCACTCAAATATAACTGGTTCGCACTGGCACCGACAGAATCCACTCGTGGAGGGCCACTGGTCCGGACACAACACCGAGGGGGAGGAGGCCCGATACGTCTTGGTGGTGCCGCTGGCGAAGCAAGACTCTGCGCTGAAAAACGTTTGAAATATGCGGTCTCAATCTACAGTACAGGTCCACACAATCTGATCCAAATTGGCAACCCGCTGCACAGCTCCTGAATAAGCACCGGTACAAATGGCGCGTAAGCGGGAGCAGAGCTTGTTACGTAATCAGGGCACGTAAGGGGTGAAATGGGTTAGGGTACGCGCTGGGTAGTGCCGCGCGTGGTGGTGCGCCTGTGAGCGAGTGCCGACCGGGGGCCGACCGCGAGCAACTGCGATTGGGAGCGACTAGGCGCGACGGTGAGGAACTGTGATTGGGAAGCGCGGCTGACTGTTCCTGGGTTAGGGCTGGGCAAGGGTAAGGGTAAGGGTAAGGGTAAGGGTTCGCCCAGGGATAGTTGTTGGTGTGGATAAAGTAGGCTGCTGCAGATGGCGAAGTTGGTAACGCCGCTGGCCAGTGCGGGCTAGGGTCGCAGCAGTAATGCCGTGGCTGGTCTGGGATCGTGATTGGCGGCTGCCTCTAGCCACTCTGCGATTCCGTACTGTAGTGACGTAGTGATTCCCCACACACAAGCCCGCGATAAACAGAAGCCACAGTCTGAGCCAGGAGATGGTAGGCGTGAAAACTACAAACTGGGAATTACCCGATGCTTCAGCCTTGCGCGGCCGGGGGCTCTCCAGAGCCGCTCGGCGAGCGGCGGGGACTATCTCCGGCGTCCCGGCGGCACAATACGGCGGCAGATTGGCCGGCGAACTAGGGGGCTTGGGGGTTGGGTGGGTGATGGGCTGGACGCGAGGGGGCTAAGGGGTAGGTAACGGTGGTGTCTCGCAACGCACGGATTAGTCGTGTTGAGGTTGATTGCTGTTGTTAAATCGAGTAGGTGAAATGAAAATAGCTGGCTGAGTCAATGTAGGGATACGAGGACAGTGCAGATGCGAACCATCGATACGGCACGAAGCCACCACGGCCACACATAGACTCTGCACAGACACGGGTAGTTACAGCCGTTGGGCACACGCAAGGGGCCGTGGGGGTGTCGCGGCGACGTGCTGGTACAGGCAGGCAGCAAGGAGCGACCACTTGTACTAGCCAGGAGCAGCAAGGGATTGGTGAGCAGCACCGCGGAGACCCGTCCCCCACGCGCCGTGAAAATGCTGGGGTACAGCCAGCCAAAAACTGGGCTATTGTGGGCAACCATGGGCAGTCGATGGCAGGCTGTGAGCACGTGTGCCCGTTAGCATAACTAGCGAGATGAGGTCAGACAATGACGACACGACCAGCCAGGCGAAGCAATCAGGCACAATGTAAACAAAAATCGCCACTGATGCAACAGTCGTGTCGTGTTTTACCGCCGTCTCGGATTAACGCTGATCACAGAACACAGCCATCTACAGCCATGAGCCAGCACGCGAACATGAGCTCAGACTCAGGCTAACCCTACACAGCTCACGGCATTGGCAAACGGCGCGATGAGCAATCGATGCCCTCTGGCAGATGGCATGGGGCCAACGCCAGGTTCTGTCTCCTTCGCCCTTCGCCCTTCGTTTACTCGGTGCTGTTCCGCCCTCCTCTCCTTATCCAGTCTCCTGATCTTCACCTCAGACGTATCGCATCGCCTCCTCGGACAGTGATTATCAGTATCAGTTACGGTGTGGAGTAACAATCTTCCATGGACTATCAGGACGGCGGCGGAATGCGGAAGGGGGATTCGCTCGATCAGTTACAAGTTCGATTCTTCGCATCACTGTGGGACAGGTGGCGAGGTGCGCGACCAGTTTATGGTGGTGGACTTAGTCTCGTTTGCAAGTCCTTGCGCAAGTCCGTACGAGTCGGTGTGGGTCCGTGCCAGTCCTTGCGTCGTCACCCTTGCCAGTGACGTATCAACTGCTAGCCACTGGAGGTCCTCGATAATTATAAAAGGACGTCTCAATTCCATCGAATTCAGTATCAAACAACCTCCTCCTCTCCACCCTAGGAACTAGACGGCAACCGCTCTAGTCTCTCTCCCTACACTCTACCACACACACACACACACACACACACACACACTTCTCTTGCAATGGCTGATCTCACTTCTCTCATTCCTGACCTTGTCAACGGTATCGGAGGCGTGCTTAGCGGTCTCCTCGGTGGTGGTGGAAGCCCCGCTGGTGCTCTCCCCTCCGGTCTCCCTGGTGGATTGCCTTCTGGCCTTCCTGTTGGTCAGCTCAGCAGCCACGCCCAACTCCCCAAGCTCAACGACGATGCCCTTGGCGATATCCTTAAGGACGTCGAGGCCCTCCTCAAGAACTTGCTCGGTGGCAGCTCCCCTATCCCTGGTGTCGCCGCTATTGCCAACGGTACCAACGGTACTTCCAATGGCACCGACACTTCTGGATCTGCCTCTGTACCCGCCGCCTCGGTTGCTAGCACTCCTGCTCCATCGGTTGCCGTCGCTAAGCGAGCTGCTTCTGGCTCTGCTGCTGCCTCTGGTTCTGCTGCTGCCTCTGGCTCGGCCGCTGCTTCTGGCTCTGCTGCTGGATCGGGCTCGGCCGCTGCCTCTGGCTCCGCTGCCTCCTCGGGCTCCGCTGCCTCTTCGTCTGGCTCCTCATCGGGAGCTAACACTGTCCAGACCCCCAAGGCCCTGATCGGCTTGGTTGCAGTGACTGTCGCTGGATTCGGCGCGACCCTTTTCTAAGCGCCATATTTATGCCCCCTCCCCCAAAATTCTTTGGGCCATCCATCGCTCATGCGTCCACGAAACATATTCCATAGAAAAATCACATAGTAATACACGTTTTTGGTACAAAGGTGCACGCAATTCGTCCGAGTCTCTACCCAAACATTCCAGATCGCGATCGGATCACGGTCAGGGACTTGACATTGCCGATCGGTGCACCCTTTACGCACTTCCCTGGGAATCCTGGCCTGCGTGGCCAATGAGATCCTCACCCTAACTGCGCGTCCAAGCGGTAGATAGCGCTGTACCTGACTATCGACTGGAATGTGTCCCGATCCTCTGGGGTTCATATAGATTCCAGCGGGGTGGTGGGCCCGTATTGTCGGTACCACCAAGGAGCACCCGCAGTATAAAGAGGGGATGTCCCCCGATCCATTCAATTGATCTCACCTCACAGTTCTTGAGCTCAGTTCATTGTACCGTTCATTCAAAATGTCTTCTCTATTCGGTTCCGGAAGTGGCGATAGCGACCTTGGCCATGTTGGCTCTGGTCCCCAGCTTGTCACTGATATCGCTGCCCTCATCTCAGGCTACCTCACTGACGGCAAGGCCGCCACTCCCATCAGCCCGAGTGGAGCTCCTGCTCCTGGAAACGACCCCTCTCTCGACACTGATCTGTTCTCCAAGCTGGTGAGCGAGGTCGAGAAGCTCATTCAAGCTTTTTTGGTCGAGAACGCTGGTGCTCCCCTCCCCAGCCTGCCTGCTCTTCCTTCCGGCGTTCTTCCTTCCGGTGTCCCTTCGGGCGTTCCTTCGGTATCTGTGCCTGCTAGCGTGCCCTCGGCTGGTCTCCCCTCGCTCCCTAAGCTCAAGCGAGCTTCAAACTCATCGTCCAACTCCACTGCTTCTTCGTCTGGATCCAAGTCTGCTGCCAGCGGAGTTCAGGCCCCCAAGGCTCTCCTTGGACTGGGTGCCTTGGCTGTTGTTGGCTTTGTTGCTACCATCTTTTAATACCTAAACAACCGAGCAATAGTGTTCAGAAACGTAACATAATGTAGACTAATATCTGATCTTAATTTACACTGCTGTCTGGTGTCAGCTGCCTGCTGTACAATTACTGTCGTTATACGAGAACTATTTAAGATATGTAGGTGAGAAATCATGTTCCAGATCTTTTCAGGTCGCCCGAGAATGGGATGTATATATATCGTGAAACGAGTACAGCAATTAGAAACCCGATGTATCAAGTTTCTATCAGAATATAGTACTACAGCAGAATACAAGAAATGTCGTGCTTTTCTCTTGTTCTTTGGCTTAGCCTGCCAGTCCTCTCTTCCTTCCCTCTCCCCGCCTTTGTCTCCTTTCCTCTCTCCCCGCTTATCCCCTTTCCTCTATATCTTCTCTGTAGGTGCCCGATTCGGAAATTGGCTGATAGCAGCCGTGCCGAAAAAAAGATCAAATCTGATCGAAAGTGGTCCATTCAGTATGAACTCTCGACAGCTAGGATGGAGAACCTTCCCAAAGTACAGCAGCTGATCCAGAAACTCACTAACCAGGTCACAGACCTCGGCGTGTCTATGGATCCAGTGCTGGATACCAATTTACAGGACCAAAAATATGATTCTCCTTTAGACCAGGCCAAGTACTGCGCATTCTTGGCCTACGCTCTCGACTCAGTTTTATTTGGTAAGTAAGCTGACCGAGCCATTGTGCGGTAAGGTGCAATTACTAACTTAGCATACCTCAAATCGATTGGAAAAAATACTAATAATCACCCCATCATGCAAGAGCTGGAGCGAATCAAAATGTATATGGCCAAGATCAAAGAATTGGAACAACCTAAGCCAGCGTCTGCACCCACTCACAAACTCGACAAGGAAGCAGCCAACCGGTTCATCACAGCAGCATTAGCATCAAACGGTTTAGCCGAGGGAGGAAACAAAGAAGAATCCAAGACCAAGAAGCGCACTTCAGAAGTATTAGAGAGCAAAGACAACGACACTCCGACAGTGGAGTCGAAAGACGAGTCTCCTAACGAGCAAAAGGCTGAGACGACGGCCGAGCCAAAGGACGGACCAAAGCCGAAAAAGCCGAGAAAGAGGTCCAAGATAAAGGCAAACAAGTGATCAGCGCCTGTTAATGACCACTAGAACTAGCACTAGAATGTATTTATGACTATGACAACTACGATTGACCCCAGAAACTGCTGGCCGCGGCCACGAACTTGCCGGCCATCAAGCCTGCCGGTCTCAAATTCGGGTCACGTGCATGCCACAAGCCGTGCGCCGTCATCGTTAGCCGAGGTTCTTCGCTCGCCGTTGTTTGCCCCGGACTTTTGAAGACAAGCTAAAGACTGGAGGCAAGAAGAGTTTCGAGACACGCAGCTTGAAAACGCAAGATCTGTACCATACATCGCGAAGCGACACTCTTATTGTATCGACCCTCACGCGGACTTGAAGACCTTGCGACAACTGCGCCTTGACCACTGTCCAGCGCTACTGTCCAGCCTCCTTCAGAATGTTGGCAGGCGCGGGCCAGTTTCTTAACAGGCATCGCCGCAAACTGCTGGTGGCAACAGGAGTGATCACGGGCGGTTACCTGTTGGCAGACTATGTGAAGAACAAGTTCTTTGAGCTTCAAGATCGATTGGCTACCGAGCGAGCCGCCAAAGAAAATTTAAAGCGCCGATTCGAACAGAATCAACAGGATGCTACCTTTACAATCATGGCCTTGCTACCATCTTTGGGGGCGCAGGTGAATGACCAGTTTCCGGTTGAGAAGACTACGTCAGAGCTACAGGCGAAGCGAATTGATAAGGTAGTGCGAAAGCAGGCAAGCGAGTCGTCTGAACTGTCGGACTCGGTACAGACGCTGCCGTCAGTATCGTCAGAGGCATCAGCAGCTTTAGCTGCGGGCGAAGACGGCCCCCAGCCAAGGAAGTCTAAGACCCAACTGTGGTGGGATATCAAAGTCCAGAGTTTATCACGAGCGTTTACGCTAGTATACTCAAGTGCACTACTGGTGTTCTTCACTAGACTGCAATTGAACATTTTGGGACGAAAAAACTACGTCATTTCAGTTATCCAAATGGCAAACAAATCCGATTCGCTGTCTCCTGACCTAATCAATATGGAGGATTTGGCTGACAAAGACGTGGCGAGCCTGGTATTGGAGGAGGAAGACGTGCAGATTAACCGGATGTACCTGACATTCTCATGGTGGCTGTTGAACAAAGGGTGGGTCGCGCTCAGTGAGCGAATCCGCGACGCAGTTATTGAGGTGTTTGACCAAATCAACCCCCGAGCGGAGCTGTCGCTCCCAGAGTTCTCGGAACTAATTGGCCGAGTCCAGTACGCCATTGACCATCCCAAGGAGCAGGCTTCGCAGTCGAATTTTTTGCATAACCTCTTGCCGCCGGCCGAATTGGAATCATACGTGCTGTCACAAGCCCCCACCGACCCCCAGTCTCCTCAGCCAACCATCAATCCCACGCTGAGGCAGCTTCTGGACGAGACTGCCGACTTTATTGAGTCTCCAAATGCCATTGACGTCATCCACAAGCTCGTCCATTCCGGCCTGTCGGTGTTTGTGGGCAAAATCGCTCCCTTGTACCCCGAGCAGGATTTCACTGCTACGCCCGAGCCAGAGTCGCTCACAAAGATCAAACTGGCAAGCATTTTAGCCAACATTTCCAAACAAGCCCAAGGCATGTCGTCGGGGTCGCCATTTGAACCAAACGAGTTTATTCAATCCATGATTGATGTGCCTGATTTGGACGGATTCTCAGCGTTGGTGTACTCCAACTTTGACTGGGCCAGTTTGGGGCAACCCAGTCCGGTCAAGGAGTCTAGAGCCTCTGATTTTGGAGTCTAACCCACTGCCCCAGTCTATTATGAGCCTTGTTCCAGCCTATTATGTTTTGCAGCTGCCTGGCGTAAATTAGCTACAATTGACTGCGACCTATCAAGTCTACCAATTACCCCAATTATACCGTTGTTGCAGTCTGATAGGGCCTGGCGTTGTACTGATATAAGTAAGTGTGTCGACTATTAGTCAACGAGCTGAGCGGGATAACAAACATAAAGGAGACAATTGAGCCAATTGAGCCAATTGTGATTCGCGAGCGACAATCAAGCCTCTTAGCGTAAATAAATTTGAATTTGATCTTTTCCATACGTAAAACCGCCCAACTGCCAACTGCTTAGGACTTGATAGTCAAACTCAAGCGGTCAGTCTAGGAGTGTCTCGGATATGTGAGACACTGCAACACGACATGACGCTACAACTGCTTATCTCACGCGAGTTTCTGGTCTCAAGCTCGGCTGAGCTACGTAGATAGTGGAGATTGAGTCCTGCCTCGACTCCAGACCCCATATGCACTATAATTGCCGTCATTGCCAGTCATTCACCCTTAGACCGCCTCATGATGAGACACGCTTTTCTTTTTTAGGTGATGGCGTCGGTGTATTTGAGGGTGAAAAATTCACTGATCTGTGCAAATCTAGAGTGATTCTCACATACTGTAGGTGGATGAAAAAGTTCCAGGTATTGGCGGAAGTTGGCTCTGCTCGAGCTGGCCGGTATGCGACTAAGGTAGGCAAAAGTTTGGACACACCATGTGGAGTTCACCAGGCCGTTCGAGGGGCGTTCCCTCATTTGACTCCCGATAATCTCAGTCGCCAGGCAGACGATTTTGGGGTGTTCGGACTGGCGGTGGAGGATTTTGTCGACAAATTGCCAGATGGATTACCGGTACTGTCAGTACAGAATTCTGCCCAAAACCCGCTTGTTTGCCTGCCAGCTGGGTCTCCAGTGATTGTTACTGCCCGAAATCCGGACCCGACACCTTTGATCCAGCCAAACTCCGACGATAGCATTAGCGTCGACACCGCCGAAGGAACCAAACGACTTGGGCTCGAGATGCTAAACCGGGTGATTTCAGCTTTGAGCGCCGATATTGTGGTGGCGCCGTTAGACATGCCGTCGCTATCGCCGGGTGGAAAACCAGGAGGTAATCGAGCCCGGAAGATGGCGATTCGGACTGAGCGATGGCTAGACACAGTGCTGAGTGGGATTGGCCCAGAAGCTAACTCCACCAGCTCGGACTTGTTTGCATCGTTGTTGCCAGCATATGTGGGCCCAGCTGCGAGACAAGAGTACGAAGAGCACCTTGGGACTGTCAAGGACCGCCTCCAAGGGCTAGCAGTTTATGAGCCAGGCGACGCGAAAGGGCGGACTGAGGCATTGGGCTTGGCGACTCTGCCTCGATACTTGCTGGCCCCTTGTGCGAGTCCTCACCGCGTTTTGGAAGCTATTGGAGAAGGAATTGACATTGTCCAAGTTGACTTTGGCACCGCGGCCACAGCGGCTGGAGTTGCGCTCCAATTTGAGTTTGCACCCGGTGCCCAAGCTACCCAAGGTGCCCAAGCTACCCAGGCATTGGGAATTAATCTGTGGGATGTAAAGTATACCACTGATTTGACTGAGATTGGGCCGGCCACTGGGACTCATCACCGGTCGTATGTTCATCATTTGCTGCGGGCAAGAGAAATGACTGGAGACGTGCTACTGCAAATGCACAATTCGCGAGTAATTGCCCAGTTTTTGGCGGGCATTCGTCAATCAATTAGCCGAGGCACGTTCAAACAAGATCGGGACCATTTTGAGGCAGCTTATGACCGCAACATTGAAAAGTTGTATGAAACGCCAAAGAGCATTGGCAGTCTTGCACAATTGGCCCGACCCACCAGGTTTGCTGAGCACTGACAGCACTGGCGGCACTCGCAGCACTGACGGGAGTGCGCATATTACTAATACTGTAGATACTACTAATAGACAAGAATCAATTCCACAACGATATCGTGTTCCAGAGACCCAATCTATAACGACGTACCTGCTATCTTATCCCTCTGCCTCCTCTGCCTCCTCTGCTCTCCTACTCTATCCTACTCTATCCTACTCTATCCTACTCTATCCTACTCTATCCTACTCTATCCTACTCTATCCTACTCTATCCTACTCTATCCTACTCTATCCTACTCTATCCTACTCTATCCTACTCTATCGTGCTCTTCTACTCTATCGTGCTCTCCTCTGCCCTACTTCCTCTGGATTCCCTTTCATCGGCACAGCCGTGACCATAAAGAGACCCTTTCGATAACAATCCAGCTAGCTTACTGACAACAACTCAAAATGGGAGAAGTAGCTGAGCCTAAAGTTAAACTGTGTTCGTCCGATGGAGTGGAGTTTGAAGTAGGTAAGTGTGATCGATGCTGTGGTCAACGGTACAAGCGGGCGCGTCCGTGTCCGTGGTGCGCCGTGGCCTGAGAAAGGTCGCAGAGTGCTAACCGCAGACAAAAAGGTGGCGACTAAGAGCATGCTGATTCGAAACATGCTGGAGGACTTGGGGGACCAAGACGAGGCCGCGATCCCGATTCCAAATGTGTCATCGACTGTATTGAAGAAGGTGTTGGAGTATTGCGAGTATCATAAGGATGACGCCGCTGTAGTTGAAGAGCCAGTGGACCGATCGAAGCGAACGGTGGAGAACATTTCAGAGTGGGATCAAAAGTACCTCAACGTTGACCAAGAGATGTTGTTTGAGATCATTTTGTCGGCAAACTACTTGGATATCCGCCCGCTTCTTGAAGTCGGATGCAAGACGGTTGCTAATATGATCAAGGGCAAGTCGCCGGAGGAGATTCGAAAGACGTTCAATATTCAGAACGATTTCACGCCTGAGGAAGAAGCGCAGATTCGACGAGAAAATGAATGGGCGGAGGACCGCTAGAGGGGGGCTGCGTGGTGTGTGGTCAGGCCATAGGCTGTAAGCTGTATAAGCAGTAATGGGCGTAATGAGAGCGGAATAATTTATGTGATTACACTAAGCGGTACTAGGTGAGATTGTGTCAGGGTACTAGGTGGGATCGTGTCAGGGTACTAGGTGGGATCGTGTCAGGGTATAGGGAGACTGTGCCAGGAGGGTTATGAGCATTAGACAAATATTAGACAAGTGCCTGATATGTGCCTGATAAGCGCCTGACATTGACCGTGTTTAGGCTGTTATAGCGTGAACGTCACGCCGCGTTGCCGTCAGTCCAGTGCACTATGCCTTCGTACAGACTACATGGAAGTAGCTCCATGCCAGCCTAATTTCTCCATGCCGACCTAAAGGTATGCATTGTCTTCCTATCAATCTAGGTGTATCAATTGTCCGTTGTACTGACTGATTCAGTTCAGTGTATAATACACACTAATTGTCTCATATACAATGGCCTTTCACCGTTACATGTTCTAGAAGCCGTCCTGCAGTTCCCCGCAGCACCATGCACTTGTGTCTTAATTCGAGAAGAGCAGGGCAACGAGACCGCCGCAAGCAACAAGCAATGAGCAGCAAACAGCGAGTGCCAAACAGCCAGCAGCAAACAGCCAACGCCAAGCAGCCAGCAACAAACAGTGAGCACCCGAAGTCATGCAGTCAGTGGCACTCAAGTTCCGCCCCTTCAACTCTACAGCTCATTACAGCCCCCACTCAATTGTACTACCCACCACTGGCTTCAATTCGCTACTCTCTTCCGATGCCCCTCGTCAGTTGCACGCGTTTGGTCCTACCAGGCCAGCTCTCTGTCTCTCCCTACTAGGCCAGCACCCACTATGCCATTGTCTCTTTGCTTAGTTCATTGCCAGCTTCCCCGCTTCCCTGCTTCCCTGTCACCTTCCCTGTCACCTTCCCTGCTGGTTGCCTCTTTCTACTTTTCCCCGCTCGTACCGGCCCGTCCCTGCCTGCCCTGCCTGTAACAGCTACTTACAGGCGTTACCGCCTCTAAAGTTCCGAGCCTCCCGAACACGATTCACTCCCAACTGCTCTCCCAACTGCTTACCGACCTCGAGCTTGATCTCCGTAACATACAATCCACCCGTTCCCACCTCAATCGCCCCATTTTACCCTAGTACCCCCCCATCACCCACCTGGTATCCCCCTACGATCCCCCTAGTAGTACCCCATTACCCACCTAA